>CM076583.1:567354793-567786695 GCA_034641835.2 Pinus albicaulis | reverse complement strand
TAGCATTAACAACTCTTGAAAAAACTGATCTTGATCATGAAACCTATAAGGCTGAATTTGATCTTTTAGAACTTCAATATCTTTTTCACTGCTCGAGCTTCATCCACAAACCGAACGCACCTTTGACTTTGCATCACAAATGATTTATATTAGGTGACACATAAAGAAAAATTTTCATCTATTTCTTCATTAATATGATCATCATTCCATTGTTTGAAACCTTTAATTGAAGGAGAGTTTTCCACCAATTATGTTCTGTCTATCCATTCCTCCAAAAACACAAGCCAAAATTCTGCAAATCACTTAATAGATCTGACAGGAAAACTTTCAATCCACAGTTTACACTTCCCTTGAAATGAATCATAGAACAACATAATGCAAACATCTTCATGTTTGACTCTAAGAAGCTTAGTAAAATCATAGAAATCTGATATATGCTTCAAAGTCAAACTCAACTCTTCACCATTGAATTTTGGACCATTCCTTAAAAAATATGTATCCTTGGGAAAATGATTTGGGAAACCATGAATTACTGAAAAATTTATACATGCATACCTTGAAACAAGAATGGCAACATCTGAGTTCTTCATAAGTCCAAAGTTCAATCACCAAGAATCTTATGAATTTTGAATTCTCAAACAATGTAATGCCTATGAAGAGTTCTTGAAAATTTTAAAATATTTCGAAGCTCCTCGCTACCTTCAAGATTTCAACTTCATGATTTTTCAGAGATGTATCTCTCGACTCCTGCGACGCACCAAAATGCCATCACTACCAGGGGCCCAGGTCATTGACGATCATCTCGTAACTATTTGAAACCAATATTTTAGCTAAGGCTTAGCCTACTCAGCCTGAGAGGGCTCTCTCAAGGTTTAATGATTTTGAATAAATATGTAAATGTATGGCTAACTCTATGGTTTACGATTTTTTAGGTTTGTTGGTTGAAAGATGGAGACTAGCTACCATTGGGCTATGGAGTCAGTGATAGGGATAAATATAACAAAATATCTCTTCTTATAAAACTGAGTCTTTTATATACTTCAATGAAAGAGTGACACATTCAGGAAAGTCTCAATATCTTAAGGTTCAAAGGAAGTCAGAGCATGAGTATATGAATTCTGAGTAATGATACCTCACGATATTGGAAGGAAAGTATTTAACATAGATTTATCAAAGCTTAACATTTAAAGGAAGTTAGAGCATGAATGACCATGAATTCTGAGTAATAAGCGTTAACACTATGGAAGTAAAACAATCAAGGGTAGAAGATAAAGCTCACTGAAGTACACTAAGAATCTCAGCTTCAGAAAAGTTAAACTGCTTCTGTATATATCAGCTTCTTCATAGCATTTACAAAAGTAGTCATTTTCTATAACATTTTCCAACATGTAGTTTGGAGCTAACATCAACATGTATACATTAGGCATTATGGAGTCAAAGTAGTCTCAGAAAATTAGTGAATCTAATTGACATGGAAGTTGAGGCATATTAGGGTTTTTAGTCATGAGACACACACTTGAAACATGTAAAAACATAGTTAGTCCATTTATAAAGGAAGTCATAGCATCTTGAAGATGAGTTCTGAGTAATATATATGAACATCTCTGAAAATAAGATATATAAGAAGTACTGATAAAGTAGGAAAACACTAAACACCCCTTCTAAATCTCAAGTTGGTCAAATAGAAGCTCTCGACATTTGCTAAAAACAGTATTTTTACAATATGCAACCTTTTTGCCAAAAAGTCTTCAACCCTTGATGAATTAAACCTCATGCTTGATATTTAGCATTTAAAATATTGGATTCCATGATCCACCACTAGGAGAGTTTGAATTTCCTTTCTTGACACCTATTCTACCCATTAAACATACTTTTAATTACAAAATGACAAGTAAACCTAAAACAGAGTCCTATTACAAATAGGACTAAAACTCTTTAAACTCTACTCAAAACAACCTTTTCTAGATTAAATTACATCATTTTCCAAGTGTATTCAACACAGGGTCTAATTTGGACTATAGGCTTTAACTCTTCATAACCATATTTCTGTCCTCCACGAAAACAAGAAACAGTCTCCTATTTTCTAGGCATAGGGTCCTTTGAACTCTTGAGACATTCTGACCATCATAAATGCATAATTTCGAGGTCCTTTTGTTGTTATAAAATGAAATAAAACCTTCCAAAATCCTACCTAAGCTCCAGCTGTCAAAAACCATCTCAAACTCTCCAAAATTCATATGAAAAAGTGCAAAAAGACATCTTCAGCAGTTGCAAGTTATTCCTGTTTTTTCCCTGAAAATTAGGTCTTGGGACAGAGCCTTTATCTTTTCATCAAAACTGTATTTTGAGAAACGGAAGGAGGCTTTTGGAGACCAATCTGTCTTGAACAAAAACCTCTCTTGGTTTTTTGAAATACCTCTCCTACTGCCCAGAAAATGTCTTTGAACAACATGTGTAAAACTGGAAAATTCTGATTTCTGAAAATATGGCTTCAAAGAAAGCCTTGTATCTCCCAACTGGTAACACTTGTGAGAAAATTGAGATATTTTATTGTAGCTATGGATTTTATGAAGAGAAACCTTCGTCAGAATTCCAAAATACATTTTCTTGTGGCCAGAAATAAATCATGAAGTTGACTACTAAAAACAGAAAACAAGGTTTTCCTCTCAATGACTTTTAGCAATTTCGTAGCGCAAGTTGAGTGATCAATTTCTCCCACATCATAATGAATTTGAAGAAACTAAAACAATTTTTTGTATTTCAATATGTTAGGAATAAAAACCTTGTTCATGTTTCAAAAATTAGTTTTCAGTTGCTCAGGAACCCCTCTGGAAAAAGACTACTAAAAGCAAAAAAATAGGGTTTTTGATGAAAAAAAGAGAGGTTGCTTCAGTGGTTTCGTAGTGTGCTATGAAAACAGCATTTTCGTAGTGAAAAACAGAATTTTTACACTATCTGTGCTACGAAAACGTGCATTCGTGGCTAATTCAAAAAAAATATGGTTTGAAATATGACTTCTAAAGAGGGTTGTGTGATCTTTAAGACATGAATAAGGTTGTTTAAGCTTTATTTGGACATAAAAATGAGACCTTAAGACCTTTAACCTATCACTCACCCAATTCATAAATGAAATGACTCAAGACCTACTTGAAACCATGACCAAAGCAGAGTTGACACAATGATGTTTTTTTTTTTTTTGAAAATTTAGGGTGTGATAACATGCAGTGAGGAGGAAGAATGAGTTGGGTAAGCATTCATATTCTTTTTCATGCAGCTTTGGTTTTCATATAGTCTAATTGTTCTTCTCCTTAGGTTGTCACTATTGTTCTTATATTGTTCATCTTCTTGTTTCTTGAGATAGCCTTCTTCCAAATTATCTTTATCTGAATCATCTTGATCTTCATAATCCTTTGATCCAAAATATTTTGCTTTGAGATGTATTCAAGAATTGCATGTAAAATTGCATCTTAACCATGAAACTTAAAAGGCATAAACATAAGAAGAGAGAAGCACATAAAATCATGCAAAGAAGACAAGGAATTGATATCGGAGTTCGTCCAGGAGGGACTACATCTCTGGGCCCTATTCAATCAGTGGGGAGGCCCTCTTTTATTAAGTGGAACATAAAATTTAAGTACAAGCATTAATGAAAAATTACACCCGTATACCTCCATAGCTGAAAGTACCCAAAAATTGGAAACCTCTGATGAAGAAATGGACAGCATTGTTGGATTCGTGGCGCCGAGAGGTGAAAAATCGATATAAATTTTGTCCCATTTGGACAATGGAAAAATTTCGCCCTCCTGAAAGTTGGGCTCAATCATGGTTCCGCTCCCTGTACTGCTGGCTCATGGTTCTGCACCTGCCTGCAATAAAAAATTACTCTCTCGAACTACGTGCGTGCTCTGCTCTGCCTTGGCTTGGGTGCACTTGTGAAAATATGAGTTTAAATAATACAAAGGTTGGTGGTGTTTACAAAAAGTTCATTGGCGTAGTTGGTTTCAAAATGGAATTAGTTGAGGAGGGGTCGGGGGGTCAATTCCTGCCCCTCCCAACATAGCACGAGATATTTTTTTTTAAAGGGGGCGCATTTTTTTATTGAACAGAATGTATTTAAGTTTTGAGTGGTTGGACTCGCATCGAGCGGCCCACCCCCCACCACCTTCGTCAACACATATATAAAAGTGTTGGGTTACGGTTTGGGGTGGTGGGGTTGACCGCCGACCACCCCACCGTGTATCATGCAGTTGGTAAGGCGTGGGGTCTGGCAGGGGTTATGGCCCACCGACCCTTTTAAATATTATTACTTTTATTATGGTTGTAACGTGTGGGTGGGGTGGCGGGGGTGGTGGAACCCCCCTTTTTTTTAAATATTTTTTTGACTTTAATATTAAAAAACTATATTTTTTTTCAAATATCTGAAAATAGGTCGTAGGAGTATTTTTAGTTAGGCCACAATTTTCCCGGAATTTGGCTAGATCTGGCTGGAATCCGGTGGCTAGAAAAGGTCGAAATTGTGCCTTCTTGAACCTGCCCAGTCATCCAAGTCAACCCAAAACTTTGACTGCTTCTAAATTTCGCATATGAGCTCGGTTTGACGAACCGTTTACACCATTGCGATTAGGACGACAAGATCTTCAATCTAAACCTGGTTTGAGAGCAATCTAAACATTTTGATTTTTGAGCCTTTGTACTTAAGCCATTTGTGCTTGGACCTGTATGATCCTGCTGGATCATTCCTCCCCACTGAGGAGATTTTGGACCACCAAAATCATTAACACAATCAACACATTGTTTGTTCGTTCAACACACTCTTTCAATCTCCTGCACGCAAATCTCGTACATAATTTGCAACCATGCACACACACCACACATGACTCAACAATACCTCACTTTCCAAGAGTTTATAGCAGACACTCATTGGTCAAGGATTACATAAAAACAACCAACACCTCAACTACTTATGAGAAAATTCCAAAACATCATCGTTGTGTTTCGAAGTGATGGGAAACACACCATCATGTTTACATTTCCTTGCAACGTATGATTTATAATTGTGGCCATCACAAGCTAATACCTCTAAAAACCCCAACTTAATAAAGCAGACCACCATGAATGTCCTGGACTCATTTTTTTTTAAATTTCACCTTTTGGCTCCTCCATCAATGATTTCGGGGCATGGATCATTGGACACGTGGCTTGTTGGTGTCCCACTTCGTTGCAGGGACTACAACGATTTTTTTTCCTCCAAATTTTTTGGGTCGCCTTGGAGCGCTTCCCCCTAGTGTTCCTCCGATAATTTTTCATGGAACCCTCACTATTGTTGGACTGTGCGGAAGTGATTTCATCATCTGGTGTTGGCTAGTCACTAGCTGTGTTGGAGCTTTCTCCCACTTCCTTCCTGGTGTATCTGAGTCCTGCATGGAGCAGAAATTCCTCAACTTCGATGGGATTTATGATGCCTTGGCCATTGATTATGAGGCCTTTTCCCCAATGCCCCATCTTCTTTAGCAATTTGGATCTGATCCCTATAGTATTTTTTTCAAAATAAGTGAATTCATCATCATGAAAAGTACATGAAATTGAAGGGTCCCCTTTTACCTCGAGTTGGTTATGTCGCAACTTTTCCAAGGCCTCATCCTTAGCTTGCAATTAGCGTAGTAACCTTTGTTTTTCTTCCTTTGCTTCCTGTAGGAGCCTTCTTAGCTCAGTATTTTCTACTTGGATTCTTTGGTTAGCCTCTTCAAGTTCTTGGAACTCTACCGCAGTAAGTGTCCTTTACATATTTGGTACAATATCTGCTAAAAATATTGTTTCATCGCCCGAATCAAAACCCAAATCTATGGGTCCTTATGTTGCGATCCCAAAGGCTACAAGCTTCATTTCATCGTCGAAATCAGACCCCAGGTCAATTGGTTTACCTCGTACAAATCCTACAATTGTGACCTTCTCATCTTCCTCTGATTAAAAATCTTGGTTTTGTTGTACGGTGGTGGTAGTCTTCAGCTTCACCTTTTTATCATTCCTCTCAGGTCTCAACTCAGGGTGCAGCTTCCAGCAATTTTCTTCGTCATGTCCCTGTTTCTCACAGTGTGTGCAAGAGGGCTTTTATCCCCTTATTTTGGCTGCTGCAGTCCTTTTTGGGTGGTCAATTTGTTCATGTGTTCCCCTGCTTTCTATGTGCATGGGCTTCACATTGGCCTCATCGATGGTAGGAGGCTCAAACAATAATAATGAATGTCTTATGTAATTATGTAGAGAACCAATACACTTGGTTACCATCTCTGGTGAATCTAATGGAATGACCAAATTCAATGCTTGTTTTCTAAATTCTTCAGTGAAATCTTGTACATTTTGACCTCTTCTTTGCCTTAGGTGTTGCCATTCCATTAATACCTTTTTCTTATATCCCAAAGGGTAATTTTTTTTTCTTAATGCAGAAGCAAAATTTGACCATGAGGAGAGAATGTTGCCCACATTTGGTTGCCTTGTAATTTTCTCTCCCACTAGACAAGAGCGGTGTCATTTAGTGGAAGAGAGGCCAACTGGAACTTTGCCTCGTCCTCCTCGATCTACTGAATCCTACAGTAGAATTCAATCTGTTTAATCCAGTTGTTAAGCTTTTCTGCATTACTTTCACCATGATACATGGGAAGATAAAATTTGACATCTAATTTAAAGAAGGGTTTCTTAGATGCATTTCCTGAATTCCTATGATGATGGTAAGAAGAAGAAGAGGAACTTCCACTCGCAGAAGGAGAAGGAGGTGGATCCCCTCAGTCATCTCCACGTGTTGAACCTTGTCCTTCTAAAGCCTTTTCCCCTGCACTTTCTAGTTTCTCAAGCCTTGAGAACAACTTCTCAACTCGATCTGCCATGGTGTAGAATGTTTTGCGGAAATTTAGCTCCTCCTCATTTCTAACATCATCATCCATGTTTCTTCTTTGATGTGCACATCCTGATTTGAGATCAAAAGACTTTAGTTTCCCTTCGCCTCTTCGTAGCCTATTTGTAGTTAGCATACAAACATGAAATTCACATCTACAAAGACCTGCTCTGATACCAATTGATCCAAAATATTTTTCTTTGATATGTATTAAATTATTACATGTAAAATTGCATCTTAACCATTAAACTTAAAAGGCATCAACATAAGAATAGATAAGCACATAAAATCATGCAAAGAAGACAAAGAATTGATATCAGAGTTCGTCCAGGAGGAACTATGTCTATGGGCCCTGCTCAATCAGTGGGGAGGCCCTCTTTTATTAAGTGGAAAATAAAATCAAAGTACAAGCATTAATCAAAATTTACACCCTTATACCTCAATAGTTGAAGGTGCCCAAAATTGGAGACCTCTGATGAAGAAATGGACAAAATTGGATTTGTGGCGCCGAGAGGTGCAAAATTGATATAAATTTTTTCCCATTTGGACACTGGCAAAAATTTTCCCTCGTGAAAGTTGGGCTCAATCATGGTTCCGCTCCTTGTATTGCTGGCTCATGGTTCTGCACCTGCCTACAATAAAAAATTATTATCTCGAAGTTTTTGCACACTCTGCTCTGCCTTGGCTTGGGCACACTTGTGAAAAAGACGAGTTTAAATAATACAAAGGTGGGTGGAGTTTACAAAAATTTCATTGGCGCAGTTGGTTTCAAAATGGAATTGTTTGAAGAGGGGTTGGGGGGTCAAATCCTGCCCCTCCCAACAAATCATGAGATCTTTTTTTCAAAAGGGGGTGTGTTTTTTGTTTGAACATAATGTATTTAAGTTTGGGGGGGCCAAACCCACATCGGGCGGCCTGCTCCCAACCACCTCCGTCAACACATATATAAAAGTGTTGGGTTACGGTTTGGAGTGGCGTGGGGTCCGGTGGGGGTTATGGCCCACTGACCCCTTTAAATATTATTTTTTATTATGGTTGTAACGTGTTGGTGGGGTGGCAGGGGTGGTGGCCTGCTACCCCCCTTTTTCTTAATATTCTTTTACTTTAATATTAACAAACCATTTTTTTTCAAATATCAGAAAATAGACCATAGGAGTCTTTTTAGTTAGGCCACAATTTTTCCCAAAATTTGGCTGGAGCTGTCTGAAATCTGGTGGCTGGAAAAGGTAAAAATTGCACCTTCTTTAACCTGCCCAGTCATCCAATTCAACCCAAAACTTTGACTGCTTCTAAATTTCGCATACGAGCTCGGTTTGACAAACCGTTTGCACTATTGTGACCAGGACAACGAGATATTCAACCTGAACCTAGTTCAAGAGAAATCTTAACACTTTTATTTTTGAGCCTTTGTACTTAAGCCACTTGTACTTGGACCTGTACGATCCTCGTAGATCATCATCATCTACATCAAGACCAGCTTCATCTAGATCCTCATCTTGATTGATATCTTTTTCATTTTCATCATTATGATCAACGTCTTCTTCCTTATTATGGATTTCTTCATAAACTTTATTAAAACGGGTTGTAGCTTCTACACATGACTTTTCTAATTGTTGAAGCTTTTCTTGAATTTTTATAGTCTCCTCAATTTCTTCGGAATCTACACGTAATAGCATATTGTAGGTAAACTACATTCATAGGCTTGTAAACTACATTCATAGGCTCGTAAGACTATATTGTGTGGCATGGCTCTGATACCACTGAAGCAACAAACTATAGGCTTGTTGAATTTAAATTGTAAAATACACAAGAGGTATTTGTAGTAATAATTTATTATATAAAATGATAAATGAAGATTGAATGTTACAATGAGGCCCTTCTTATATACCTATGTAGGTGGACTTTCATGATTGGGCATGTCTTTTAGACATGCCTTTTCACTTAACTAACGACTATTTAAGATAATCATCATTTGATTATTATTATTTACATTTATTTGTATTTATTCTATTTGTTATGATTTATATTCATAGCAAGGGATTTGTATAAATTGATCTCTTCAATTGAGCAAGAAGCGTCTATATGAATGTTCTCAGTTATCCCAGATTTAATTAATATGTCAATAGGAATTGTGGTGGAAATATTTCCCAAATTTTTCTCAGAATCTGTATGGAAAATGTACATAGGATTTTGAAATTCCTTGACATATTCAATCGAAAATATAGATGAAAATTCATTATCAAGTCTATCAAGGTCGGGTAAAAAATAAGATTGATGATGAATATCATCCCATAGTAATTCATCTGATGACTTAAAGGCATCTCACCACTATAGGAGTCCAATTCTGATTCTAAAGTCACATTCCATGTGTCATCAAATGGCATTGTGCTTGATGTAATCATATTGATATTGGAAATAGTTCGCGGTACGTTGGGAGGAGTTATAGCGAAAGTTCCCATGAGAGTAGAATCTTTAACTAGTCCTACAACAACATCTTCATAAGGGATAACCATTTTTCTGACATGCTGGATACTATCTGTAAAGGTAGGGTCTGAAGCGAAGTAAGACAACTGATTGATTTTAACAATCTTTCCTTTATGAGGAAACATAATCATCTAAAATACCGATGAAACGACAGCGGTCATAGCATAAGACCAACTTCAACCCAGAAGAAGGTTCTAATCAAGAGGGGCATTAACAACTTCCACCTCGAGTGTTACAGTTTTTCCTTCTACCTCTATAGGCATATCTTGGTGTATTCTGAATGGGTGAAAACCTCTTCCATCAAAGGCTTTAAGAATCAATGGTGGCTAGTTGATTATCGGAGGACCAAGATTTTTCCAACAAGATAAGGACATAATGCACGTACATGCTCCCTCGTCAATTATTGTGCGAAAAAACTCGCCTTTATTTGACTAATACTGGAATTTGAAAATCTATTTGATGTGGGAGTCTAGGTACAAATTTCTCTAGATCAAAGACAATGAGATTCAAGTCTTGAGGATCAATCCCTCCAATAGATGATAATAGTAATTTCCACTAAGCTAAGCAAGATTGAAACACTTCGAGGGCTGACATTGTTGAAGGGGATATGGCCAAATCTTCAACAATATTGTAATTATGAGTGGCTCTCGCATGTGGGTTGAAAGCTAATTTTCAAAGTACACCTTTGGCAGGTAGTTTAATCACTAAATCGGGATTAGGTTTCTCGATTTAAAATGGTTTGGAAATCGGACTAGTTGATACTGGAGGTTGAATGGATGATTCAATTTCTTTTCCAGCTATAGAACTCTTAGATCCATAGTCTTGAGATCATGTCACAACCATGACCTGAGACATCATCAGGATATACGTCGATGAATTGGAAGAATATCCAATAATTTTTTTGTCTTGCGATGGAAAATGATCTTTCAAGACAACAAGTGTTGGTGAACCTTTGACAAATTTGGATACCTCAGCTCAATGTGGGCACTCATTGGTGTAGTGATCCTCGTCACAGATAAGACAAGGATAACGAGGTTTATGTTTTTCATCTAATGGTTTGGTTTTTTTAGCTTTCCCTTTGGGAGAAGTGTTTTGTTTATTTTTACCCTTCCCCTTCTTATTATTGCTAGATGATTTAGCTTTGGTTGTAGATGATTCTACGACGTAAATCTCGGAAGAAGTTTCTAGGGAAGGATATCCTTTAGGTGAATCTGGTAAAGTTATGATTGGAGAAGTATATTTATATGATTTCTTCTTACTCTTTTTCATATTAACTGTACCAATTACACCTTCTGTGGCATGAGAACCAGAAGGAGTTACAGTGAATTGACCTGGGCATGGTAAATCAAGAATTTTTTCATACAAAGTATCGGACTATGTGTAAACAAGGTCCAGGCATTGTGCTTGAGCTATGACCGGTTCTTCTATAACAATGACTCCTTTAGCTACGTCTTCAGTAATATTAGGAAGCAATGATTTGATGAACCATTCAGCTAGAATTTGATCCAAAATGAAAAATTTGACTAAGCGTCGTCTACATCACCATTCATGTATGTGATCTGAAATGTATGTAGACGTACTTTGTTTTAATGAAGTAAAAATTTACATGCCATTATCATAATGGACTAGTAAATGAAAATGAGTCAGGAAGGTTGTTGCTAAAGCATTGAAATTGGTGAAAGAGCCTCATGGTAACTCAATGTACCATTTTGCGGATAAGCCAATCAAAGTTCTTTGAAAAAGTCTCAAACGAATCAAATCATCGAATAAGGAATTGGATGTACACCACAGATGATAATTCATCACATTATTCGAGGAGTCTTCTCCTGATTTTCCTTCAAACTTTGGAATGTCACTGGGAAACTAAGTACGCATTGCTGGCCAAATTGGAAGATAGGAAATTGGATCATTCGTTAGCCGAGACAAGTTTGGTAAATCTAAAGTTGTAATGAATGGTAACCGCCAGTTAGGGTCTTGTTGTGCAAACTGATAACCTTGAGGGACAATTCCAGTACCTAGAGGGGGATATCCAGAAAAACTTAGGATAGCCTAAGTAGTTGGAATTGGTATGCCTCCAGGGTATGCAGAGTTAGCCATACCGAACTGAGGTTGATATGGTATTTGATATGTATAAATAGGGTATGGTTGGCTCCGGTAAACTAGATTTTGTCCCATTTGTCCATATTGAAATTTCCCTTAAAATGGTTGAATTTGAACAAACTAACCTTGAAAGGTTTGACCTGTAAAAGGTAGAATTGTTTGAACCGTAGTTGCACCAGGTTGTCCTGCGGAGGTTTGAGGAATAAATTGAACTGTAGGTCTAGTTTGATAAGCAGCAATCTGAGGAATTTCTTGTGTAATAGTTGGTGTTGTCATTTGAAGGGTTGTAACAATAAGGGTTTGAGAAACTCTAGGGATAAGTGTACTTGGTTGTTGAATATAAATTTGCGCAACATATTGGATAGGAGTACTCGGACCAACTTGCTGACTACTTGGAACAAATACCTATGGGGAAATTTGAAGCACACCTTGAACAGGCATTTGGACTTGGGTAAAACCAAATTGTCCAGCTGATTGAGCAGGTTGATTATAAGGTACTTGAAATGTAGGTTGCAAATACTGTTGACTTAACAAGGGTTCCACATAGTATTTATCCGTAGTTAAGGAGCTCCCATCGAAGGTTGTGATGCATAAGGTTGACCATAACTAGTTTGAAGCATTGGAACAGAAGTTTGATAATTACCGGGAATATTTTTCCCTACGACTGATAGGTTCCAGCAAAGGTTGTTCTCCTTGAAAGAATGGTTGCTCTTAATAAGGTTGTTGCCCTTGGAAAGGTTCATTCTGTTGGAAAGGTTGCTTCCCTAGGAGAGGTTGTTTCCCTTGAAGAGGTTGTTGCCATTGAAAGGGATGTTTCCCTTGAAAAGGCTATTGTCCTTGGAGAGGTTGCTTTCCCCCAGGTGCTATATAACCACCTTGAGAGCTATCTTGAAGGGTATTCTCGGAAAACATATAGATGTGTTCCGTTGTCAAAGGTTCGGTGGTAGCTTCATATAGACTAGTTGACTTGGTATAAGTTTCAGAAAGTGGAGATGCTCCTGAAAAAAGTGCCAGAGAGCGACTGATACCTAGCAGGAATAGATGGACCGCCATAAAAAAATGTTTTTAGTGATGAATAAAACATAGATGACTCTATATACATTCTTTAAGAAGCCATATAACTACCTTTGGGTATAGAGTAGAAAGGTATGCATCATGGTGACTGAGTGTAACTAGAGCTGTGTAGAAATTCGATAAATTGATGATAGCAAGGATTCGGTCTAAAAGGAATGAAAGGGTAAACTTGTTCACTATACCTCAAATCTAAAGATTCTTGACGAGAGGGAACTGTAATCTCTGCTACCATGTCAAATGTCTCTTCAATACTAATTAGGCCAGGAGGAATATTCTTTGTAATGAGAAGTTTCACTCAGGGTGAACGAGGATGACCAGGAGTCGGGGCTATGAGATATGAAGGTGACTCAGACGAAGTAGATTCATATTCAAGCTCAGATATTTCAGGTTCATTGAATTTCGTATATGACAATTCATTAGTCATAGATTCAATTATAATTACTTCGGAAATGTCTGGTTGTTCTTGATATTTTTCAATTATATGAGGTTTATTAACTTCGAAATTAGGATGTATTACAATGTATGTTTCTCCTTGTTCAGTAGAACCGTTTCCTAATTGTTGAACTCTTTCAGTTTTTATTTTTTCCAATTGACTGGGTGTATATTCATGGGGTTTCCCCTGCATTCTATGTGAATGTCTTAGTAGTTCAACCACTGTTAATATTTTTAACACAGAAAAAAAAAATAAAAAATAATACACCTCTAAGGTCTCTAAAAATCAAGCAAATGAACACGCGCCTACAAAATATAAGAGACAAACCACACACAAACATTATGTTTCCGCAATAAAAACACTAGTTGGCTATGAAATCAAACATTGCATAAATTAATGTGGAAAATTTGCGGTTGGAATAGTTACCCTGACAACCTACTTAATGAAACATTCTGGTGCAAGTAACTTCACTATGCCATCTCTAAATGAAGAGTACCCTTCGGAAAGTCCAAGTGAGTCTAGTCAATGTCTGCTCCAGGTAAAGTGGGACCTTCCATCCACTGTCACATTGCGAAAAATCCTAAATATTATGGCCACTAAGGTCACCAACTAAGACAATTGCACCTGGGAAAACAGTCTATGATCCGATATACATGCAAGGGCAGAGTATCTGCAAGCTCAATCCCCTTGAAATCTCCTCGACATGGTAAATCTAAGGTTTGCTAACAAGTGACCCTAGGCTCCTCGACAATGGTTAATCTGAGGTTTACCATTTGTATTAAGTGTGCATATTCTATCTTCGCCAATGAAGTAGGTATGAATACCTCACTGGGTCTGACATGACCTCGTGCTTGACTCTTTTAAGAAGAGCTTCCCAGAGTAAAAATGCAACAATTGGATTTCCCTACCGCAACATGCTACTTGTTTTTTTTAACTTTTTTGAAATGTTAGTGACAATCTATTCCAAAGCACTAACCCAAGCTAAATTGGTGGAATGAGCCCTAGAAAATGTAAAAAATATCTAGATTGATTTTATTAAGCGTTGTATTGATTTGGCTATTATTTATGCAAAGGGGTATGGAGATGAAACTTGATGATATTGTGACCTGAATAAAAATACTCTACATGCATCAATATGAAAATGAAACTCTTTATTTTGATCAATTCTATTTAAGAGAAAGTCGAAGGAATTTTGAACTCAAAAAGTACAAGCTTCCTAAAATTTTGAAACAAAATTCCTTTTTCGTCAAGAAAACAATTTCATTTCCAAGCATGACCAATATCTCTTTTGTGATCAAAAAATTCGTTGATTACAAAGCCAAAAACTACAATTTTTATAAACAAACAGATCTCAAAAGAAATCACTTCTAAAAACCCTAAAAAGTATACAAAACTTCAAAGGAAATCAAATTTCTAATTATCAATCCTAATTAAGATATCTATAAGTGTCTTTTAATGATTTCTCTTAGTTGTAAGCAAACTAAAAATATCTCCACTTGAACTAGCAAAAATGAAATCATGAAAGACTAGTTTGAGACAAATCAGACTTTGGTGATCTAGAAGCTTTTTTCGTTTTGAAATCAAGTAAGAAAAAAATACTCAAACAGCTTAGGCTGGAAATAATCCTGGTGGCTTAAGAAGGTAATAACATAAAACCAGTGATATTTGGAAAATTAATCTACCTTCCTAAAAGAGCAACATCAAATGAGAGAAAACCCTAACTGAATTATGCAAAAAGGATGATTTATCAAACAAGACTCTAAGGTATTAAGGAGGAGTTCATATACAGATTCTAACAACTAGTATAGATTAGTTTAAAAGTTAATAATTTGGTTATTTGACTCTAGAAGAGAAAAATTTAATTTTTTCAAAACTTTCCACGAGGTGTGCATCTTCTTAGTTCAAACTAGTGTGCATGTGCGCTGAACTAAACTGGAATGTTGCGCAGGTTGTCACTTTGTTTTCCACAGAAAACCACGCAGGGTAGAGAAAAGTTGAAAAAAATAAATTTAATATTTCTAACTCAGAGAATCTAAAAGGTTATGTACCCAACCACACTCAAAAAAGTCAAACTAGGAAAGCTAGAATGTCAAACCAAGCAGAACCAAAGAAAACTAAACTTGTCTTCCCCAGTATGGTCGCCAATTTGTTTTTTGGATTAATCCCTCTTGTGGACAAAAGATATATCCCTAGTACCCCAACAAGTAACTAGAAAAAAATAACCATTGAATGCCTCTTTCTCTAAACTATTTGTATTTTAGATTATTACAACTTAGAAATAAGGAGGTTATTCTCCTACCTTTCAACCAAGACATTCGATGTAGCCTTTTTCCTTTCGCTCCAAAGAAATTATTCAATGCTGAGAAGAATATACAATAACAAATAATGCAAAGGATCAAAGCACATGCAGTATATAATAATCATAAATACTAGTTCAACTTAGTGATCAAGGAGTCTAAGTATTGACATCATTTCCATGAATTCATAAACAAGAAAAAGAGAAAAAGAGATCCATATGTATTATCAAAAATTAAAAAGAGCAATCTTACAACCTAAGCCTTGATGTTGTACATATTTCTCCCGTGTGTCTATGCAATTGTTTCCTTGGTTTTGATAAGCCTTCCCTTCTAGAATGACCATCATGAAGTCATGTGCACAAAGGTGTGATCTTCAATGTGAAAACAACAACTTACTAATTCAGAATATTATGAACTCTATGAACTCTCTCCAACGTAGAATATACACAAATCAGTATCTACCCTTAACCTAAAAATTTAGCTCAATTTCTAAAGAGATTGAGGTAGTTTCGTATCCATTAAGAGAGGGATGAGTTCCTCCCATGAAGGGAATCAGGTTCCTTTTTCCAAGGGATAAACTCCATGAGTAGAGGGATAAAGCTCAAACTGGCACAAATCTAGAGGCTTCCAGTTGGGAGAATATTTGACCAAATATGCTTCTAGAAGTTACCTTTTTATGTTTACTTCTTTTTTATAGGGGTGCGTAGGTTTTTGTGGCAAACAGAGTAGCGATCGCCGCAGCTAATACAAAAGTATCAGCGCATGCGTAGGTAATGGTCACAAAAAGTGTGCAGGTAATATTTTAAAGGTTTTAAAGAGATTTTCTCCAATTTCCAAGACTTGGTTCAAGAACATGAGTATTTTTTACATCCAAGGGAACATGATATGGATGGTGATAGACCCATAATGACAGTCAAATTTCATGGTGATAAAACAATGTGTAAGAGATGCATTCCTAGCTTTGAGGTTTTTGGGTTGTAAGACAAGAGGTAAGAACTTGCGCATCGCTTCAACATACTGAAGTGGGATCAACCTCGTAAGGATTCAAGGAACATAAGATTTCATTGCACAAATAGCGAATAAGAACAATATGGTGCCCCCAAATAAAATAAATATGTAGGTAGAAGAGGATGAGGAAGAAAGAGGAAGAATCAAGATCTTGGAAGAGTAACATATATACAAGAGATCATCTCAAAAGTTGAAGAAGAATCATCTACTTGGGGAGCAACATCTAAAAAGAAAGGATCGGGTAAAACTACTTAACACAGTCCAGCATCCCTTGAGTCATTTGTGTTGGGTGCACATATTAGCAAGGTGGACTTTTATGAACCTTACATCTCATAGACAAACCGCGGAGTTTCTATTCCATATGTATCAGCAAAGGAAGTATATAAAGGATTGATAGAGGGGAAAGGGGGTATGGTTGAAGACAATTTAGAATCAAGTCCTGAAGAAATACCACTTGATCAGTGCACCTCGGATTTAGGAAGTGTTGTAAAACAACCTACTGGTCATTCTATTGTAAAAGGTGTTTTGAAATCATTAGGACCACTTGGACAATCTGAAAAATTTGAGAAACCCGAACAACTTGAACAAACAGATAAAATCTCATCACCAAAAAGAGAGAAATCTCCTCCAGTAGGGGAGCCAACTGTAATATTTGTACCAAACCCTAAATCTTTTAGGAAAAACCAAATGGTAGGTAGCTCAATTACCACCTTTGAGTTCCCCATTGGAAATCTCCAGGGACAGGCCCCAATGAAGAACATATCTTTGTCTACACTTCTATTGTATCTCCTACAACAACCCTCCAAAATTCCTGACCTTTCAAAATTTTGGAGCCCCAGCATCCCAAAGCTCAATTTTAGTCTCTTACCTGATGGTTTTCCCGCCTTCAAATATTTCACAAAACTAACTCTCAGAGGTTTGATGATCATCTTGCTTTAGTCACAAGTCGCATTAAGTGTCTATCTCAAAGCCTAAGATCTTGTGACCTTGTGACCTCTTAATTTTTCCTAATTCAAGTCACTAAATGTCACAACCTTGCAACCTAGTGACCTTGCACAAGTCGCAAAGGTCGCAATCTGATTATTTTCAAATTTTACGACTATGTGACCTCGCGAACTCAAAAATGTCACAACGTCAGAAAGGTCCAAAAGGGACAAAACTCGAGATGTTGGGACCCTTGTGACCTCATTTATTTCCCACATGTGTGACCCTTTTATATATAGTTTCTCGAGCTAATTGGTCATTTGTTCAGTTCGACAGAGAGTTCAAGAGACTGGGAAACTCAATAGGCACTCGACACCCTCCAAGAAGGTGACTTTTGACCTCCTAGTATTTATTTATTTTTTCCATGTGTCCCCTACTTGCCTCTAGGCCTTCCACCTTCCCTCAAGGGAGGGTTTTATTTACTTTAGTAACTCACCAAATGCTAATATGTTCCTAAAACCTTCCTAGTTGAGTCTTTGGTCATTTCACCTCCTCTACCTTAGTAGATAAGTCCATTTCTCACCCACTTAGCCTCTTTTACCCATTTCCTGAGTCCTTTTAGCCCAGAGAAGCCCCTATCCCAAATATTTAGCTTCTTCCCCCCTTGTCAAGCCACCCTCACAGACAGGTCACATGAACAAAAGTTGTGATAGGAAAAATTTTGCGACCTGCGACCTGTGACATCATCACCCTCACGACCTAGCAACCTCATCATCGTCACGACCTTGCAACCCCATGTATATCGCGACCTCTATGACTTGTCCCTCCCTATGACTTAGCTTATAAGTTGCATAAGTCGCATATTTTCTCACTTTCACCCTCGTGACCTCTCCCAGTTGTGCAACCCTATGACCTGTCTCAGAAATAATTCCTCCCTAAACTCTGCTAATAATTCAGAAGCCTTGATTAGTTTTTTTTGTTTCTGATATTTATATTATTCATGACATATGTCTTATTGTGGGATTTTATTTTTGACATTTCAAGCTATGTAGATCTCGATTGCATCTCAATTTCCTCCTTTTCGGGCGAAATGGCACCACCAGTGATCAAGAATCCTCAAAAGGGTCTCTAAGGTAGCATGGAAGAGAGTTATTAGATCTCGTTTTTACCTCCCATATATGGAGACATTGTGTGCAATATTAACAAAATAACCAAGTGGACTTGGTATGATATTTTCACAAAGTTTGCCAGACCAAACATCCCAGAGGACTGGGATGATTTTTAGGTATACATCAATGTCAAGAGGTCCAAACTCCACTAGATAGATGCACACCCTCCTATCTTCTTGTGTGCAAAGGCCATTGACTGGATTTTGTAAAACACGGAAACCAAGAGATGGGTGATAAGGAATCACACTGGGGAGCCTTTAGCAACTATCCATTCAGCATACATTGTGGCATATTATAGGATTCCTGAAAAGGAAGAATCATTTAATTCTTGGTGGCTAGCAGATTACAATATTCCCATCCATGACACCCTCAAGGGATGGTGAAATTATCCTTCCAAATTCTAGGTATATAAATATCAACTATACAAGACAGAAGGCCTAATAAAACTATATCAACTCATTGCAACCATGTTGAACAAATTGTACTGTAGGTCCGACATTAATACCTTTCATAGGACATGGGTCCCTATAATGGACATCGTCACCACCAAAGGAACATTTTTCAATTGGGCCAATATCCTAATAATAGCATTAATGACTAACATAGTCACGTCAAAGGTTTTAGAGGCGGACCAACCATTCGATTTTTACATGGCCTCATAACTGATGGATGTCATTTGTTCCAGGTGTTAGTTTGACCACTGGGGTTATAACTGGAACGTGGAGATAAAATAGCCAATACACAGTTACTTGAATTTTTTCTGGGATTTGTGTTATAAGAAGGAACGTGACTCTATCTCTGAATCATTTATCACCCCGTTATATCTATTGTTTCATGGAGAAGATCCTCCATGCATGTTGAAAAGATCCATGGATACTATCACTAAGGTGGTGCATTGGTTCTCGATCTAAGAGAGCACATTCATCGAAGTCTTTGGTTCCTATAAATTCCCTCATGCACTTCCTAGGTTTGTCATGGAAAAATTATTATTGTAGTAAGTGTGTTACCAAATTATGACCAACTTCTCAAACACACTAAGAAAAAGCAAGAAGAAATCTTGGCCAACTTTTCCTCTCACTATCGAGGAATACATAGTGGAAAAATTTAAGGAAGTCAAAGCATAAGATAAAGATATGAAGGGGTTCCATTTCATTTCACTGGACTACTGAACATGACCCCAATAGAGTGGTGGCATACCATTGCAAGAAGGCCAAATTTAAATTTTCATACCAGCACACTACACATTCTCACGATGACAAGGTTAAGAACTGGTATAATGTGGAATGAAATCTTAGCCCAAGTGAGGAACTGGAGGATGAGGATAAGCAGGATGGACATTCTTAATAGAATGTAAGATTAAAAGAAAGGTCGACTTCGCTAAAGAGAAAGAAGCAGCAAGGAGAGACATCAGGGAAGCAAAAGAAGAAAAATGGAAAACAATTAAAATAATCCCCAAGCAGCAAGTTGAAGGCGAAGTGTTACATGTCATTTTGTCACCATGACACTTGAAAGTTAAAATGGATCTCTCGTCATCCATAAAAATGTTTCTATGCACTACCTTTCAATTCAAACATCTAAAACCCTTGAAGAAATTATTAATTTCTAGTAACATGGCCTTTTAAAATGTTTAGTATGACATACGCACTTTTCCTAGTCAGTGTCTGCACAAGCGTAGTTTTGTCCATTGAAACCTGCACATAATTGTGCTTTGTCTTCCACTGTAGATCGTGCACATGACTTAATGAAAATAAAAAATAAAAAGTAAGTTCTATAAGAAAATATATCCCAAATGGAAGCTTCTTGGTCATATCTATTCTAGCCTTACCCCTCAAAACATGGAGCTAATTCCCTTTCATCAAGGAACCCTAATCCCACTATTAATGGATCTTATCCCTATTTTGTGGATCTAAAAATTTGTCTACTTGACCTATAAACTGAGTAGAGGCTAGAGGGTTAGGGGAGTTCACAAAAGGTAGTCTTATGTTGTTGAATTTAGATTTGTAAGCTTATCATCCAAGGAGAGGGTTGGAGGAATTTGGGAGGAACCTCATTACATCCAGGCACAGGTTGTAAGGCTCTTCTTTATCTCTGAATTAATACAAATAAATCTTTTTTCCATTGTATTGTCTTACTGAAATGATGAATTATTTATGTTCATTTATGCATTCATTAAAATGATATCAATTTCTAATATCCTTGATCATTAGATTAAGCTTGTTTGAATCATTATATTACATATGCCTTTGATCTCTTTTATGTATGTGATTGCAGATCTTATCAAGCATTGAGAAGTTGCATCAAGATAGATCGGGGATCTTTATCATGCATTTCACAAGTATATAAGGGCACCATTCTCCTTCTCTTCTTTTCATGATTTAAATGGAGTAATGTTAGGGAAAGATTTATTCAATTGTCTATTTGTTTCTAGCTTTCCCTTATGAATCTAGGGAGATCGCTCTTGTCCGCAAGAGGTATTTGTCCGCATAAAAAATTGGAAAATCCAATGTGGAATGTCTTAGTTCTCTTCCTTTTTCTTGTTTTTTCTTTTCGATATTTTTTTATTGACTTTATCTGAGTGTTGGAAAAATTATGAATTTTCATATCCTCTGGTTTGATTGCCTATATTTTATTTTTTCTTGAACTTTATTTGATTTGCGTGGTTTTGCTTCAACAACAAAGTGCGGAATTGTGAAGTTTGTCTCAAAAACAGTGCACATGCACGCTGACTTAACTGTCTACCTGCGCAAGCCTTAAAAAATTTTGAAAAAATATATTTTATTTTGTTCTTATTCTGGATTTTAATTTATGAATGTTCATTATGTTTGTTTGTATCTCCAGAGTCCTTCTGTGAGCTTGTTTGAATGTAGTAGTGAAGTCTTGTTGAGAATCAATACTTTTAACAATTTTGAGTAGGGTTTCATCTATATTGTTTGTTGATTCATCAAAAATAGATAGGTTGATGCTTAGATCAATGTATCAATGTCTTTGTCTGTCAAATACACTAGATTCATTATTAATCTTACTTATTTGAGAAAAATACTTTGTGTATTTGTGAAAGATCTTCTAGAATAATGAGTTTAGTGTTTTCTCAAAAAATTAGTTTTTTTATGAAAGAGTACTTCTATTTGTTGGATGTTGAAAGAAAATCATTCCTTTTCAGTTTTCACAATTGCACTTGTATACATCATTAATTTGAAGTATTCATTAGAAAATTTCATTTTATATTTTTATTGGTTTCTCCACGAAATTTGAATAATTGTGAGTGACTGCTTCTGAAAGAGACTTTGTATGTTTATTTGACTTGCTAAGTGAATTGAAATTTTGATTTAATTTCTAAATTGAATTGTTTTCAAAGTGAAATTGGCATTTTGTCAAAAAGAACATTATTGGAATTTGAGTTTTTTGCATTTCTTTTGAAAATCAAAGAACCTCTCACTCTCCCATAACTAGGAATTCATTGAAAGGAAAGATTCAATTTTCATATTTGACCGCATTAGAGTATTTTGAGTTGGTTGAAATATCATCAGCTTCATGTCCATAACCTTTGAGTAAGTAACATCCTAGTAACACAAAATTATTTAAAATTAATCTAGATTTTTTACATTTTCAAGGCTCGTTCTACCAACATAGATCAGGTTAGTGCTTTGGAATAGGGAAGTGATTAAACTTTCCAAAGTTATAAAAAAAATAGTAGAATCTTGCGGTAGGGAGTAAATCTAGTTATTACGATTTTTCTCTGGGCAACTCCTCTTACACAGGAGTCAAGCATGAGGTCATATCAGACCCGGTGTAGTAATCGTACCTACTTCATTGGCTACGGTAGAATATTTTCACGCATTGCAAACAATGTCGAAAGGTAATTGGGATCACTTGGAAGTAAACCTCGGATTTACCATGTCGATGAGATTTCAAGGGGATGGAGCTTTGCTACTTTGGCCTTGCAATATCGTTAGATCTACGACTGTCTTCGCAGGTTGAATTGTTATAGTCGGTAACCTCAATGACCATAATCTTAGGGCTTTTTCCTAAGGTGACGGTAGAGGGAAGGTCTCTATTGTACCTGGAACAGACGTTGACTAGCTCACTTGGACCTTTTGGAGGGTAATATTCACTCGAGATGGCATAAGTGGAGTTACTTTCACTAGATTGTTTCATTAAGTAGGTTTTTAGGGTAATTGGTTCCATCCGCTCTATCCATATATTTTCACATTGATTTCTGTGACGTTTTATTTCATCACCAACTAGTGATTTCATTATGAAAAGACTCTTTGTGTGGTTTGACTCCTAGATTTGCTAGTGCGTGTTAATTTGTTTTTTTAATTTTTAGAGACTTTAGGTGTGATTTTTTTATATTTTGTGAATTAATTAAAATTAATCGTAGCTAGGAATCATCATCTTGAATCCTATTGGTTCTTATAAATTTTATTTGTTTGTACATTTCTCTTAGGAGGCCCATTTTAGACCTCAACATTAAAGGTCCTGTCAACGTGAACGGTGTTGGTTCACCCAGTCAAGCTTCCACATCAATTCCTCCTCCTTATGAACCATTATATATTGAGAAACTTAATTCTTACATGGTGATTCGACCGCCTCCTAAAGGTATTCTTCGAATTATGCTTTCAATCCACATACGCAAGCTTCTCAGAATTACAACATCGTTGAAGATCTATCTGTGTCACTTTTAGCAATGTCTTCCCTTGAACTGTTGCAGACTTGTCCAACACAAAGGAAATTTATTTTGACAATTATATGTGCTATTTGTCCTCAGGATTTTAATCTCATTATATTTGATCTAGAAAAATATGTTCCTAGAATTCTGCATCAGCTTGCATTCCAAATACAAGTTTCCATTAAAACCAAACGAGTCTTTCGCACAGTAGTTGACGAGGGAGTGTATACGTGTATTATGTATATTTCTTGTTGGAAAGCTTTTATTTCTCCAGCAATCAATCAATCTCCCATGACTTTGAAAGAATTTTATGAAAGAGTTTTTCGCCTAGATTAGATTCTCAATTATCTACATATAGAGATAGAAGGTAAAATGGTTGTCGTTGAAATTGAGGTTGTTGATGCTAAACTTGAATATAACCTTTTACTGGGATGAATTTGGTCTTATGCTATGTCACTAGTGGTATCATCATATTTTTGAATGATAATTTTTCCCCACAAAAGGAGAATTGTAAAATTATAATAGTTATCTTACTACACTTTGGACCCTGCCTCTACAAGTAGTATACCCTTTGTTGGAAAGTCGATTACTTCGTATGAAGATGTCAGGGTAGGTTTTCTTAAGGATTCATATTTTATGGGAACTTTTGTGATGCCTCCACCAAATTTTCCTCATAATTTTTCCTAGGTAAACATGATTACATCAAGCAAAATTCCAATGCCTGATCATTTGATTGTGCCTTCAAAATCTGAATTGGCCTTGTATGGAAGTGACATGCCTTTGAGCCTATTTGAATTGGTTTAAAAGGAATTTCAATCACTTTCCAACCCATCATCAACTGAAACTAATCAAGTGAATGTGATCAGTGATTACTATTCTCATTTATCATGTTTAGTACCAATATCATTTCTTTATCCTTTCGATAACATGTTTCCACCTGACGAGAGTATCATGGAAGTCGTGACTTTGGATGAATTTCCATGGAACGATTATCATCATTGTTCATCCTTTCTGCTTGAACTTGATAAAATCAAGAATGATTTTTCATCTATCTTTTCGGCTGAGATTGTTAATAATCCTCAATGTCCTTTGTCAATCCTTCAATTATATTTTGAAGCAAATTTAGGAAACATATCTACAACAGTACCCATCGACATATCAGTAAAAACTAGAATTACCGAGAACATTAATACAGGTGCTTCGTGCTCCCTTGACGAAATTGATACATATAAAGCCCTATTTCAATAATTCTGTGAAATTTTTGCTTGGTCCTATGAGAAAATGTCGGGAATTGACCCCAATATTGTAGTTCATGAAATTAAGACATCCCCGCATACCAAACCTGTCAGACATATATTACGTCCAATTCATCCACAGAAAGTTGTTACTATTGTTGGTGATACTCTTTATCAAGGTTGAAGTTGAAAAATTACTTAGAGCAGGTTTCATTTATCCTGTTCCCTTGACTAATTAGGTATCCAATACTATTCCAGTGAACAAAAAACAAGGGACTATTAGAGTATGTGTTGATTATAGGGATATCAATAAAGTGTTTCCAAAGGACAATTATCCTACTCCTTATATCAGCCAAATTGTCGACGATTGTGCTGAAAAACAAGATCTTTCCATTTATGGATGGATTTTCTCGATAAAATCAGATAAGCATACCCCCTTGTAGATCAGCCCAAAAATGTGTTCATTTGTCCATGGAGGACATTTGACTATCGCAAAATACCGTTTAGATTGAAGAATGTTGGCGCAACTTTTCAAATGGAAATGTATTACGCATTTCACGATATCAAACATATTGTGCAACCCTACCTAGATGACTTTCCAACTCATTTGTTGAGAGGGCAAGATCATCCCATTCATTTGAAAGCAAGATCATCCCTCACAAGTGTGTCTTTTATGTACAATAGGGTCGATTTTTGGGATTTTTTGTGTCAAAGGAAGGCATTTGTGTCAGTCCACTCAAGGTTGAGGCCATTGTAAATCTTCCTCCTCCTTCCAATCTTCTCCAACTCCAAATTATACAAGGGAAAGAAAATTTTTTATGTAGATTCATCCCTAACTATGTCTAGCTAACTGAAGTTTTAACTCGACTATTGAAAAGGGGAATTCAATTAATTTGGGACTAGCTTGCTGAAAAATATTTTGAATCTGAGAAATCTGAGAAAGCATTAAATGACTACCATTCTAGAGCATTTGGTGGTCAATTTTCATGGTTTTCCACTGCCCAAAAGATATTATGTGCTGGCTATTTCTGGTCGTCATTGTTTAAATATTGCATATTTGTGGTTAGAAAGTGCCATAATTTCCAAGTTTATGATCACAAGATGTGTGCTCCTCTAGCTTCTCTTCACCCAATCATAGATGTCAATCCATTTTCTAAATGCAACATTGATTTTGTTACATGTAACCCTCACTTGGTTGAGGGGCGTGGGTATATTATTCTTGATGTAGATTATTTTAAGAAATGGCCCAAGGTGATGCCCACATACAACGGCGACGGTGAAAACGCTACTATTCTCATCTTCCATCATGTAACTTATAGATTCGTTGTACCACAAGCCATCGTTACGGGCCATGGTAGCCACTTTTGAAATTTTATGATGAATGAGCTTTCTGCACAGCTTGGCTAGCGCCATGGCAGCTCTACTCCTTATTATCCGCAATCGGATGGCTAAGTTGAAGTTGTGAACAAGGTTTTGACCGATATTATCAAACATATTGTCGGCATTCATAAATGAAACTGTCATAGCGTTCTTTTTTCAGCCTTGTGGGCATACCTTACCTCTACAAAAGCATCAACTGGATTTACTCCCATCCAACTTGTTTATGGTATGGAGGCAATTTTTCCGATTGAATGTGAAATTTTTTCATTCAAAATAGCCAATGAGTTGTTACCAGCTACCTCTATAGAGAAGGAACAATTTTTTTACTTAGCACAATGAGATGAAACTTGTCGTAATGTTGCACTAGCTAGTGAGGCTCATAAGAAACGTGTTAAATCTTAGTATGATCGAAACGTGAATCCTCGCATTTATTCAGAAGGTGACCTAGCCTTGGTCTATGATCAAGCACATGATAAGCTAGGCACTAGTAAATTTGAACCTATGTGGCATGGTCCTTACATCGTCAAATATGTACTAGCTAAAGGGGCCTATGAATTAGTTGAATAAGACAATGTTTCTTTAGGAGAGCCCAGAAATGGTCTCTACCTTAAGAAATATTATGCGTGATTATCTCCTGAAGTTTTTTGTACATAACTTATATTATAGTTTTATGAGTGTGTGATTTAGGTTTGCATTTTTTATGATTTCCTACTACTTTTCCTACTTATCTTGAATTACTCTTGATTTGTAGATGTCGACATTCCCACACACTTACATTGGCTTTGTTGATGGCACTAGTCGTAGTACTCAGAACGTATCTTAAGCATCTTGGGTAATTTATTCACCCACTGATGAGCTAGATTCCATTCATGGGATATGCCTTGGTCGAACAACGAACAACATAGCAGAATATAGTGCAGTCATTGAACTATTATCTGATTCCATAGCATTTGGAATTCTACATTTGATCGTTAGGTTAGATTTGCAACTCATTTTATTACATTTAAATGGTGTCTATATAGTTAGAAGTTAAAAAATATTAAGAATGTTTTATGGGTCCATCTCTTGGAAAGGTAGTTTTATTATATTGAATATCAACAAATTTCAAGAAATTTAAACGCATTAGTAGATGCATTTCCCAATCACATGTTAAATAGAAATTTGCAACATTTGTAAATAAAAAACAATATTCATCCCTATATTGAACAAGATAAATTGGGAATAAAAGTAGACATAGTTATCATTAGGTAATATAGTTTGTAGAAATTGTGTTACAAAAATGTCATCCGATGACATAATGCTATGTGGCCATTATTGTTCGAATATGTTGATAAAAAAATCAAAACGTAGCCCTAAATGACTAGAAACTATCCATGATGATGATCATGATAGAAGACTATAGCGCAAGCTACTCGACATAGCAGTCGCATAATCGGTACTGGAACCCTGACCAGGTGCCTTTGGTACCAGAGAGGCAAATCATCAGTCCTAGTCTATGGGATATCTATAGTCAACCTCTCCAAGTTGTGCTCCAGATCGGTCAAAACCTCTGTTGCATCAGAGTGGGGTACTACAACTGCTACAGGTTGGTCCCCTCGCTTGTCAAAACATCATAGATTTGTTGGTAAATTTGGGCCCACATCTACATTATCATTTCTAGAACATTAGCTTTGGATTTTAAAAACAAAATAAAAATTTAAAAACATTAAAACATCAAAATGATAATTTTTTAACTAGATCACCCCACTACATTCCAGATAGGAGTGGGATATCTGGTTCACCTTTGTAATCCATCCCTGAATATGGGGAATCCTTGATCATGAATATCTGGCTTCTCAGCCGCACAAAGAACTCATGAGTGTACTTTACCACTAGGTCACCATCACCTCCATGGTGAGCCATCAATGAAACACACCGCAGCATACGTGGATCTCGAGGTCATGTCTCATCAACAAGAATCTATTGTGGGATAAGGAGTGGAATCCTCTCTAGGGAAAATGAAATAAGAATGGCACCATAACTGAAATTCTTCAGTTTACCATTCTTGGCTCTAGTCGTTTGTCCTTTCATGTTGACAACTACTCCTTCCCACCAGCCGAAAATAGTGGATTGTGAACACTCTGCTGCAACCTGCATTTGGGCCTTTGTGGACACGTGAGGCATTGTGCTTCCACATAGTTTGGTGATTGTGAAATAAATGGTACTCAAATCAAGTCACTCGATGTTTTAGATATGAATCCTACTATCCTTGAGCTCAATGACCATCAACATAATGTCACCTCAAATATGAAGCAGTAGTCTCCCTACCTGGTCTCTGGCCAATTATAGAAATGTCAAGCCCTCTATGGGACAGCCCATTCAATAAGTACATATCATCAGCATCGATGTTGAGGCGATGATCCCCTATGATGAAACATTGTTCCTGGACATCCCAGACCCTCACTAACCATGTCATGAGCTCCAGTTGAGCTTTCATTCCTGGAATGACCCAAAATTTGTAGAGGCCACAATTTTTCAAATATTGCAGAGTTGTTGGATCATCTATAGCTTCTGCATCATGGATTTCATGTTCTCTCTCTCTCCACTCCAACATGATTGATCAAAAGTCCTGAAAATGACAATTGAGAAATGTTAGAACAATGTTTGAGACAAATTTGTGACTTTTGAGATGTGTTTTTATTTATTTTTGAAAACCATCGGCGCCTTTTGTGGTTTTTATTTATAAACAGAGTGCATTTGCGCAGTTTATCAGTAGAGAAACCATGAAAAACGTGTTTTTCAGTGTGTAAAAATTTACTGATGTGCGTTGTCCCAATGAATGGAAACTGCCCACATCCATGGGCAGATTTTCAAAACCTGAACTCCCCCAAAAAATTAAACCAATGGTTACAATTAAAAATTAATTATATGAAAAGAAAGATAATGAAGATATCTACTACTTGGAGAAAACAAATCGCAGATTAGTCCACCAGTTGGCTCGAAATCAACTTTTGAAGTTTTGTGGTAAAAATCCTCTTTTCTGCTCTCAAATTGGTTAAAACTCAAAATGGTAAAAAACGATTTACTTTTTCAACTTTTATAGGATTTTTGCTCATTAAAATATTATTTTTTATGCCTTTAACTTTTTAAAAGTCATTTTTTTTAATATTTTTGACGATAATTTTGAGCGGTTATGATAATTTATCAAGTGTAATGGGTAGAATACATGTTACAACATAAAAATGGACTATTTTTACTATGAGCAAACTTTTATCACTTTTTCGAGCTCTCAAAAAATATGAAAAGTGAAACCGTGGAGTTCTCTTTTAAGCCCTTTTTAGACTCTCTAAACATGGAAAGATCGTTGAGTACTTGACTATTAGAAATCGTAAAAATAAATAAAGAGTTGTATATTCAGTATAAGTTTACCCCTTTTCCGGAATGAATTAGACTACTTACGAAAAAGGTATACGTTGAATAAGCATGGTCAATAGAGTTCTCTCCTGCATCATTTTACCCTTTTTCGGGCTTGAGGGACTAAATTTACAAAAAATAACACTATGGATTTTACTTATGTTTTTCTCCTAACTCCCTAAAACTGAAAAACACCGAGTTTTACTTTCTATGGGCTCGTTTAAATTTACGTTGAAAGAATTGACTGAGTTTTCTTTTCTTGTCTTTTCAAACTCTTTAAACATGAAAATGACATCGAGTTAACCCTACACTGGACTTGTAAAGCTAAAATAGTACAGGACTCATCAATCATGAAGAGACCGAACCACTCCTTCCTTGGGTTCATTAAAAATACTTTAGAGGACTCATCTGAAGGATGAGCTTACAGAACAAGCAAATGTTAGCTTCCTCAAG
Source organism: Pinus albicaulis (assembly GCA_034641835.2). Classification (NCBI taxonomy): domain Eukaryota; kingdom Viridiplantae; phylum Streptophyta; class Pinopsida; order Pinales; family Pinaceae; genus Pinus; species Pinus albicaulis. The sequence goes on along the minus strand of CM076583.1, from coordinate 567,757,190 downwards.
ATTGAAAAAAATAAAGAGGTACTTGCCAGTAATGGTGGGAGGAATTGGGAAAAGGTATTCATTTTGCATTCATTATAAGGTAGTATGTTGCTCTTGAACACGACACTCTATCACACATGTGCTTGGGTTGGGTAATCCATTTGTCTTATAGTTAATCGAACCTCACTGAAAGTATTCAGCTGGTTTTGGGTATTATCGTTGAGTCAAATGTTTCCAAGTCAATTTTCGTGCTGCTATGTGTTTAAGAGAAGTTCAACCTCAGTTCATGTTCCTTTAAAAATTTTAGCCCTCAATTGCATTGGCCATCCCTCAGTCAGTCCTTACAAAATATTTCTTCAAAACTTCACATGAAGTTTCTTGTCGTGGCCCTCCTACGACAAATCACTTCCTATTAACTTTAGCTCACTATCTAGGAAGTTGATCTAGAAACCCTTTTCATTACCTTGAGGCTTGCATGCCTTAATGGCAGGTTTCTCACCTTCGGAAACAAGTTCTCATCATTGACCTTCGATCGAGCGATTCTATGAGTGTTCGACTTCATATCACCTAATCACACGTCATATATTGTATTGAGAGTACCTTGAGAGTCATTATCATTATTGGTTGTTTTTCTCGCATTTGTTAATGATTCACATAATTGATTGGTAATCAAGTGGTATCTACCATGTTTGACTTCAGCACATATTTTCACATGGTCAAATTCATACTATGAATCGAGAGATGGAGACCAAGACCCTGGATCAGGTTTCATCCATCCAAGTTGCGAGGAGTTATGTATTCAATTTTATGTAGACAAATTCATTACAGATGGTTGCGTCCATATTTTATCTACTATTGATATGATTCTAGGCTATTTATGTACTTGTTCATTGAGTTAGTTTTACTCTTAGTATGGGAATGCCTATCTCAGTGATGATTATATATATTTTCATTATAATCCTTAAATGTTTTGTTGGAAATACTGGGGGGGGGGGGGTGTGAATCAGTATTCCTTTCAATTAGAGCATTAGTTAATCTTAAATTATTATCAGTGTTTGTAAAATGATAGTAGAAAACAAGAGGAACACAAATGCACACATTTTTCAAGGTGGAAACCCACTCCAGGACAAAAACCACCTAATTCTTTTCAAATAATTCTTTAATATTCAACTCCAATTGAAAATAAAGCTCCAAATTCCTAGAATCTAGAAAAGCATTCTTCTCCGGCTCCAACTGGATGGATGCTCCAATGCCCAAGATTCTTTAGTAGTCAACTGAACGGATGCCCCAACACCCAATGCGCTACAACTCACCCTAGCACCACCCTACCACCCTATAGAAGAATAAAAGAAGAATGGACTCCATTACCAGGGAAAATGATCCACTTTAGAATGATATAGAATGATGCAGAAGAAGAAGATATACTAAACCATAACCCCAAATTTGACACAACCACCTAATGATGATCCTAGACCTCCCAACATTGCCTCTTCAACCCTTGGCAGATAGACACTAGTACAATTTGTACAATAATGTATTTACAATGACTAAGTACAATGATTGTATGCAGTGCTACCCACTTGAAGACTTCATATGATGAACTTCTTGTTGTTGTTATGCACCTTGGTTGCTGCTCTTGTCATGCTACCCTCTGCTACACATTGCTTTGCTTTGCTGCCGTAGAAATTCTGGTCCTTTGCAACCGTTGACAACACATGATCTAGCTTTTTCTTGCCTTCTAGGAGCTTGATATTGAATTTGGTGTATCTCTGTTATTTCAGATCCTCAATATTTGATTTTTGGTCCAATAGTATTTCTCTGAGTCATCTCTCCAATGCCATAGGTCTGACCTAATTTGGATTCTTCAAGAGAGATTTATACCCAATCTCTCACAATTCCCTAATTATGGATTGTTTCAGCAGAGCACACTTGTATGGCGTGCCACGTGTCATTGTTTCTTCATTTGGCTCTGAAATTGATAGAGCACAAATTAAATACTGTGCACTATCTTCCACTTTTTACGGAATTCCAATCCGATACCAAGAGAGAGTTATGACGAATTTACCAAGGTCACTTCTTTGAGATGAATTTCAAGAGCCTGCAAAAACCCTGACTTCCACAGATCATATCTCCAAAAATATTACACACCTTGATCTGAAATTTTTACAGCAGCTTCCTCAGGATTTTAGCTTCACCTCATAAAAATTTCAGCTTCTGAACCTTCGTAGAAAAAAATTTAGAGCACAAATTCCATGATGACCTATTTCAAATGGCGAAATCCCTTGCCTAAGGAGGAAATGAAGATCACAATTTATATAAATGCTTAATTTGAGAGGGGCTTCATAAATTGAACGTGGGAGGGATTTTAGGGGCTTAAAAAATATTGATTATGACTTTTCAATGACCCATGACCCAATCCCATGGGGTTTTAGCCCACTAACTGGGGGTACAAACTTCAAACATGAATATCTCTGAAACCGTGAAGAATTACATGGCATGCCATATATCAATGGAAACATCTCGACAAGTAGAAACCATCAAAATCATTATTGACCTAGAATATATTAATTTGGTAGGTCAAAATTCCCATGCAATATTGGGTTAGCCTCTGGTGTTGCTTAGGTTTACATCAATGACAACCGCTGATCAACATGTTTGTTGCAGGTTTCTGACCATTGTCTCCAATCCAATATTTGGCATGAAAAAGCGCTTCGATCTTTTAATGAGTTTTCACAATTCACACTTTAGGGGGGAATCTGTTACACGTCATTTTGTCACAATGACACTTGACATTTAAAATGGATCTCTCACCATCCATAAGCATGTTTCAGTGCACTCCATTGCAATTCAAACATATAAAACCCTTGAAGAAATTGTGAATTTTGGGTAACATGGCCTTTTAACCTATTTAGTATGACCTGTGCACTTTTTGTAGTCAATTTCATCCATTAAAACTTGCACAGAACTATGCTCTGTCTACCGCTATAGACCGTGCACATGACTCAATGAAAATTAAAAATAAAAAGTAAGTTCTAGAAGCCTTGTTGGGTGAATATATCCCAACTAGATGCTTATTTGTCATATCTATTTGAGCCTTACCCCTCAAAACATGGATCTAATTCCCTTTCATCAAGGAACCCTAATCCCAATATTATTGGATCTTATCCTTCTTTTGTGGATCTGAAACTTCCTCTATTTGGCCTATAAATTGAGTAGAGGCTAAAATGTTAGGGGAGTTCAAAAAAGGTAGTATTATGATATTGAATTTAAATTGGGAAGCTTATCATCCAAGGAGAGGGTTGGAGGCATTTGGGAGGAACCTCATGACATCAAGGCACTAGTTGTAAGTCTCTTCTTTATTTCTAAATTAATACAAATGTATCATTTTTTCCATTGTATTGCTTTATTGAAATGATGAATGATTTATGTTCCTTTATGTATTCATTAATATGATATCAATTTATAATCTCCTTGATCATTAGATTAATCTTGTTTGAATCATTATATTGCATATGCCTTTTATCCCTTTTATGTCTGTGATTGTGGACCTTATCAAGCATTGAGGAGTTGCATCGGGACGGATCAGGGATATCCATCAAGAACTTCGAAAATAGGTAAGGGCACCATTATCCTTCTCTTTTTTTGATGATTTAAGTGAAGAAAGCTTAAGGAAAGAGTTATTCAATTATATGTTTGTTTCTATATTTCCCTAAAGAATCTAGGGAGATCGCTCTTGTCCACAATAAGGGTTTTTTCACATAAAAAGAAGATGAAAAAACATTAGAAAAGATAAATGAGGCCCTGGAAAGACATAAACAAGAGATCAAAATGAAAAGAGAAGAAGATCTTAAAAGGTTGCAAGAATCGGGTTATCATCAGCAATAAGAAAAGGAAGACGAGGAAAGAAGGAAGTAGCAGGAGGGGGAACAATAGAGGAAGAAACAAGAGGAGGAACAACAAATTAAAAAAGATGAAGAGTAGAGTAAATTTGAGGAATAAGAAAAGAAGAAAAAAGAATAGAGAGCACAGAAGGAATGGAGGAAGAAATAGGAAGTCAAGAAGAAAGGATAAGAAGAAGGACAGGAAGAGAAAAGAATGGAAGGGGAGAAAAGGAGAAAGGAAGAGGAAGGAAAAAGGAATAAATATGAGGTTGGTAAGGAAGTTGAAGAGGCCTTGGCACAACAACAAAAACTCAATGAAAAGGTGGAGCTACCTCCATTCGATTTTCCTCCATCCACCCCCCATCACTGGAGGACATATGCCCCTCAAAGAGCTAGCAATTCCTGATGAGGAAGAGGAAGAAAAGCTAGAGTTGACCAGGATCACCTTCGATCAAGTCAACCACAATATCATGCAGGAGAGGATAAAATGTATTGTCAGGAACCCAACATAACATTTTTCGATTACTATGGAAAAGGAAATCGTCTTTGACACAATGGTGAATCCTAGAATAATTTCTTCTGCAGGGACTACTTTCATGACTGCAACTGAATTAAATGTTGGAAGAATGACCAAACCGATTGTGGAGCTTCAAATAAAACTTTATGAATTTGAACAAAGGGCTGCCAAAGCATAAGAAGAAAAGAGGAATTTGGAAGAAGAAAACATAGCCCTTCTCCTAGTTCATTCAAGCATAAAGGAATTGCAGGTCTCGATCAAATAAGAAGTCAATACCTTGGGAGGAGCCATGGCAGTGGTTTATGAATATATGATGAAGTTACATCATACAGTCGCTCTTATTCTAGACATACAAAAAGAAACTAAAGATAAGACTTCTATGCTGAAGGAGGTCACCACCTCACTGGAAAACATCCATGAATGAGCCAACAGGTATCCAGAGGCACCAGCAACTCTTCCAAATAAAGATTGGATCACTCCCTAGAATGATAAAGTGTAGTTGCGCATTAGGATCTAATCAAGAGATAAGTTGGATAATTATGTGAATAGATTTATGGCCTCATACAATCATATTATTAGTGGGTTGGAGTCATTGGTTGAGTTTCATGGTGCTCCTTCAATCGGATCAATGGGGACAATAAGGAACCAGGAGGAGGTCTTGCAGGAAATCCAAAAATTTCTTGACCCATTCAAGCAAGCCTCTAGTTGAGGTGATTTGCAGGTAACAAAGGAGAGTATTATATTGTATGTGATAGAACCAGTCAGAATGCACACAAATTTGGAACCCTTGGCCAATCATATCAAGGCCAAGAAATGTACTTTAATTTTGGATGTTCTCGAGTGCCTCCATAGACATGGTGAAGAACAATTATAGCTCGCCCTAATAGCTTCCGAATAAAAGCTTTGGAAAACCTACCTTAAAGGTCAGCTACACACAAAATCCCCATAATTTTCAATCACTAGATTGTTAGCATAGAGCCATCTATTTTTTGTGTATAGAAAGATAGATTAGAGTAGCAAAGATTAGGATTCTGGAGAGTCGTGAGGAAGTCGAAAATTCATAGGTAGCTCAAAGGTCATGAGGGAGTCCAGGAGTCCTAGGTAGACCAAGAGTCACCCTCTATTGTATAAATACACCCTCATAGAATTTTGTAAAGGACTTTTGGATTTTGAATTTTTTTGGAGATACATTGTTTTTTGAGAACTTGTGCTCTTTTTTATGAATGCAAGGAGTAATAGATCATTTTCACTATTGGATCCAATGAAAGGCGCTTGTATGGTGGTCCTATGAATATCTTCATCTTAATTAAATGAAAGCTTCTTTGAGTTGTGGTGCACTCTCCTCTCATGTATTTTCCAGTGTTATGAGTTCTCTTGCAACTTATGGATGGCATATGATATGCTAACCTATTGTTATCTTGATAAGGGAATTACATTATTCTGTATTGTGCACTTGTTATTGGTTGAATTGCTTAGCTATCATGAACTCTTTCTCGGTTGTTAATTTTATTATTGCATGTGTGTGATCTTATTAAAGGCTTTTCTAACAATGTTTTTCTTAAGATTCATGTTGTAAAGTTCGTTCTTGCTATTCATGGTATATGTTCTATGAGGCACTCATCAACTGTTTTCTTGTGTTTATTAAATCTTGTGCATTCTTTCACTTAATATATCACCTCTTTGTTCAAAGCACACTTCAACCAGCAAGATGGAAACCAGGCCTACATACCGAATGGGATCCCTAAACCAAATGTTGTAGAGTCCAATTGGGATTCTGCACCAGGGAGATCCCCTGATTGTTGTTAGTAAATTCCATCATGTCAATAGATTTGGTGCTAGAATGAGGGCCTGATGGAAGGAACCAACACACGCCATCACCTAGAAACTTCCCATCAAGCTATAAATGCACCCCATATTTCTTCTCCTCAGACACCTCTCCATCCCTCCATGGGTTTGCCTTTCGGAGATCTCCAACACAGGGATTCCCAACTTCCCCCACTTGAGGATGTTCATGTGGAAGGAGACACTGCTTTTTACGAAGTTACACATGAACAGTTGACGGCCTTGCGCCCTCTGACCCGGTAATTCGTTAGAGGATTGGAGTTCATCCCAGCTGTAATCTCACTACCTAATCCACGTACTTCCAACCCACACCATACTCGTCAAAGAATCCTGGTAAATTTGGTACTGCATTTTATTGTAATCATGTTTGAAGACTATGCAGATGTTGTTGAGAGACTCTCGATTGAAGGTCTGGAAATCCCCCTAGCATTCAAAAGAGAAGCCCCAAGGATAACAGTTACGGTGGTTAATAATCAACTGCGACAGAATAATGTGCAAGGAGATAATCAACTTCCATCGAAGACCACTTGAGTTAATGATCCTGCACCCGGGAGAAACCCAGAGGTGATTCAAGGGGTAGGAAATGAAGTGAACGTTCAAAATAGAGATAATCATTACCATCTGGATCCTTCCTAGAACGAGCAACCTTTCAGGTTCCCGAGGAACTTTAGAAATTTCATAAACATAAGGAAGTTCAAATATTTAGCACATTTGAGCATCCCTCGGGGTAATGACAGGCAACCACATCACGCTAGTGAAGGGTCTACGTTAGGCACTAAAACTGAACCAGAAGGTAGCGCTAACCCCGTCATGTTCCAACTATTGCAAAGGACTAGTCGGGTCAACCACTAGCTTGGATGGCCCTGCTAGTGTCAGTATTTCAGTGATCAAATAACTCTCTTTTAGTAGCTTTTCATTAAGTTATAAGTCAAAATTTTATGTTTCAAGGTCATCTTTTAAATAAACTTTTGGTCAGTGAAAGATTCCAAGTCATACTTCTTGCTCCATCATCTCATCCATGGATGCCATCACCCTCAAAGTTCTAATATCTCCAGTGTCAAGAAAAGAAGAAGGGAAATCATGATTGTCACTGCTACAAGGAATCAATATGCCTTCTTTGTTTAGTTAAAAGAAGAAAGTGTTGTTGTCAAGTGTAATGGTGAGAAAACTTTATTTATGCCTTCATTCATTTCATTTACCTCTTTATGCTTCATTTTTCCCCAAACCCAAAGTCTAGTGCTTCATTTCTTTTAAAACCCCTTTTTAACTATTAAAAGTCATTTTTTATGGGTAAAAAAGCATCTCCACCCCTCACACAAGGTCGTTTGATATATATATATATATATATATATATATATATATATATATATATATATATATTTATATATATATATATATATATATATATATATATGATATAAACTGTAATAAACCTTACCATTACCACAATAAACCTTTATACCATTTTTTTCCTTACCTTCTATTGCAATTTTCTTATTGCATATCCAAACCTCATACATGTAATTATTGTCGAATCCTACAAAATTTCCTATATGCGATATCGGTGGGACCTACCATCTTACCTTTTGATACACCTCATAACATTTGAAATACTTTAAAAACACTTTATAACATGATTCAGGCAGCTTTTATATCATATTCCATTACTTAATGACTTTTTCATTGTTTGTTTTTAAAACTTTAAAAGGGACCTATCTACCTTTTCGCATCGCTATTTCTCAAAGTTTACTTACCGCGGTTTGCATATTTCATTTCAAAAAGACTTTACCATATTCATTTGCTACCGAGCTCCGAATCACCGATGCGATATATATTAAGTGGGACCCGTTTTCCTGCCATGTCACCCTTTCCCCATCACACATCGCGATTTTTGTTGCTTTCACTCATGACAAGTCCCACCAAGTCCCGATTTGTGATATCGCAATTCGCAATTCACACCTTCTCCCTTTTCATTTATTATGTTTAAAACATTCCTGATTCTAGATTTTTGATTTGCAATAATCCTTTTGACTTTATGACATGCGATATCCTCCCCTCCTCCGATCTGCAATAAAAACTTTGGCCTGTGATATGTCTAACTTTGTGATTGCCAACTCATGACTCCCGATTGAAATTTGTGATATGCCTACCACACCTGATCATGTCACTCACCTTTTCACAATCGTAGATTTTGTGCGCCATATAAATTAATATCTACTCCCCTTTGCTTCATGCGATTGCGATAGTTTAAAAGGCCTTTTCCTCCTTGAAATCCTCCCCACTTCCTTAATCAATGGCTCTTATTTTATTTCAACCCCCTTCTCCCATTCTGGCTTTAACATAACTAGGGGGTCCAAAATAGGCGGTATTCTGATCTAACCCCACTGCAACGTGTCTTACTCTCGTCATTTCGCACCAACCTTCATTTAAACTACTTACCACTTGCATTCCCCCCCCCCCCCAACCACAAAAACCATTCTTTGCTTTGTGTTAATACTGTCGGCCCCACATTTTTTCTCCACCATTCTATCCAAAAGGTTTTGGGTTTTCCACCATTATAAATAGGTTTCTGTTTTTTTTTTTAAGAAAAATGGTTTTCACCATTTAGATGGAAAACAGCGGTAGAACTCCTCTGGAACATATTTCCACTATACCCATGCCACAATTACTTTCAGCACCAGCACGTTTTCACAAGGCACCAAGCAGCATTGAAGGGATAGTTGAAATATTTTTACAGAAAACCAGGCAACAATTGCTCAAACAATTTCATACTTATCAGTAAACATGTACAACAGTACCTACACTTCATGATCAGAAATTGCCACATCAAGCATGGCTGTTGGGTTTGATAAACTTCATATGAGTGCTTCGTTAAAGTTTTCTAAGTGATGTAATAAATAGAAACAGATCTCCTCTTATTTTCTTTCAAATGTAATAAAGTCATTTTCCTTGAAGAGATTTGAAGGTCTAGCTTGTTGGCAGACCCATTGTAATATATAAATACACATATTGTAAATAGAGAACAGGTGGGATAGTTGAGTTTTAGACTCTAATTATTATTGTGGATATATTGTAAACATATTTTAATGAAATCAAATATGTTGCAGCAGTTATTGTGAGATTTATGTGGTATTACTCTTGAGAATTGTTTTCTTCTCTGTTACTCCATTTCCATTATAGTTTCTGTATGTTAATGTTATTATTTTTATAAACAGAAATCATTATTTCTATGCTTTGTTTATTAAGATTTTAATAATTTTTTCTTTCTTCTGATGAATGAATTCAGTAAAATGCTTATTCAAACCCCTGCCTTTTTCTACCACTATACACAATGACAATTTAAGTATGCTCAAATAATTTACCTACTTGGCCTCACTCTGTTCTCTGCAATTCAATCTTTGAAATCAGCGTTAGCTTCCCTTATTCTTATTTTTATCCAGCATCCCAATTACCAAACAAATTACTCTTTTCTAGCTTATATATATATATATATATATATATATATATATATATATATATATATATATATATATATATATACAATCTAGAAAAGAGTAATTTTGTTTATTGAATGCTGAGACCCGTATAAGGAAGCTAAAGCTGATATATATATATATATATATATATATATATATATATATATATATATATAGCCTAAAATCCTATGGTACTCAAACATTCATTGAATATTTAAAAGTGACATAGAGAGATCCATCTCTGGTCTAGGTAGGGCTAGTTGCCTCGCCAAAAGTTGGTTTGTGGTTACCTTTCTCCACTCCTTTCTCAGCCTTGGGAAGTTTGGGAGAGTGATAACATTTTTGGCGTCATTTCCGAGGAGCGATTGCTAAAAATTCCCTAGGAAATAATGACAAATATTAGCTCTGATTGTTGATGGTGAACAGTGGTTATACATAAGAAGGCTGAATCATTTACTTGGTGACTCCAGTGGTAAATGTTACGTGGAATTGTGATATATGGATAAACCAAATTCCATAAGTGTGGTGTTTTTCACTTAGAACAATAGAGGAAATAATAACTATCACTTTCTCTAAAACAAGCAGATATACAGAATGGTAAAGGAGCCTACTTGAGATTCTTTCACTTCTCCTTCTCCTTCTGTCATTGTTTTCATCACTCTCAATCCAACTCAAGTCGCTGGATCGATTCCTGCAACCACAAACAAAGAACAAAAAACAACATGCAATATACAAGATACCCACTTTTCTTACTCAAATCAAATCGACTAGATCTAAAATACATACATCATTCAAGAATACATTACACAAGAAATATAGACATATGTATGGGAAAATGAACAACAATATTTATTAAAGAGTAGAAGGGGAAGATTACAACCAATGGATCGTTTTTTGTCAACCTGCTCCAACTTCATTCTAGCCTCATCACATCCAACATTATCCCAGTAACATATCAGTACGTTCACTCTCTTATAAAATGAGAATCCAACAACATAACTTTACCAAAATTCTTCCTTCCCTAGATCTAGGATGAATGCTCAATTTATAGGAAACTGATGGTAGTTTCTCAATGAATGACTTTCTAATAATAGGCAAGAAATGTTTCCAAGTTTAGAGGTGTTAGATGGACACTTGGATTCGAAGTTTGACACATATGAACTCTTCTAGAAGGCACTGGCCTGTGGAGATTCACGGTTTAATGAGAATTAAGCTTCCGGGTTGTTAGGTCCCTATATTACTAGTATGGTCCCTTATTGTTAGTGTAGCCCCCTTATTGTTATTGTTGTACCCCTGTAACCCCCATATTTTTATTATTGTTCCCTTACATTATTATTGTTAGGTCGGCTAGGATTATATTGTGACCCCATGGACCCCTATATAGAGAAGGAGGTTTTGTCATTTGTATCATCCAAGAATTTTTCATTTATGTAATTTATTGGAGGTTTCCCCCTCGAAGTGGCTGATTTATAAGGCGTTTATCTCTCTTTTCTTCTATTTTTGGAGCTGGTTTCATAACATTTGGTATCAGAGCTTTGGATTCTATGGTTTCGTTGCTCCAAACAAGTCATCGTGGAATTTTTGCCATTACTTTTTTTATACGAAGGTTCCGAAGCTGAAATTTTCACGAGATCTAACTTAAATCCCAAGGAACCTCCTATAAAAGTTTCAAATCATTTACGCAATATTTTCGGAGATATGTTACTGCAGCAGAAAGTGCAAAATTTTAGAGCTCTCGAATTTCATCATTCACAAGCAGTCATCGTGGCATTTTAAGCTATAACTTTCTATATTTCTATCTATGAAGGTTAAAAAGCTAAAATTTTTACATAGAATAGATGCAATCCTAAAAAACCTCCTGTAAAAAATTTAGATCTTGGTTCGCAATATTTTTGGAGTTATGATCTATGGAAGTTAGGGCTGTTTTAGGCTCCCGAATTTCATCTCAAAGAGGTGATCGTGGGGAAATCATCATAACTCTCTCTCTGAGCATCGGATTGGAATTCCTAAAAAGAATTCAACACCCATTAGGCCTTTATAAGGCTCTACTATGACTCATGAAGACGAATAATGGAAACATAACATATCAAAATTACAAGGGCAAGTGCAACAAATTTTGCTCTCACAAAGAGCAACAAAAAATGACATGGAAGTTTTGAAGGAAGGCGTGGAAAATAAGATGGATGGTTTGAAGAAATGTGTGGAATCTAAGATAGATGGTTTGAAGAATGGCATGGAAGCTGGCATGGAATCTAAGATGGATGGTTTGAAGAATGGAATGGAATTTAAGATAGATGGCATGGAATCTAAGATGGATGACATGGAAGATAAGATCGATGAGAAAATGGAAAACATGAAGAATGATCTAAAATCAGACATGGAAGGTTTGACAAAGTTCATACAAGAAATTTTTCCTAATGGTGAAAAGATAGTAGGAAACTTATGATGAGAAAAAAATAAATGTTAATCGTGATTTCATAAACTCTAATGTTGGAGGGAAGAACCACCATATTCCAAAAATGGATATGAGGAAGTTTGATGGCAAGGATCCCATAACATGGATACTACAGATGGAGCAATATTTTGATCTCAATAATGTGAAAAACACACAAAATGTATGCATTTGAACTTTACATTTAGAAAAAAATATATTTGTATGGTATTGATGGCTTTGCTCCCGTAAAAAAATTGTCACTCGGTCAATTTTTACGGAGGAAATGATAGCACATTATGAGGATACAAAGAGCAACACCTTCTTTAGCCAATTGATAAATCTCAAACAAAAGGGTTTAGTGGGGGAGCACATTGAGTACTTCCAAAAATTGAATATAAGGGTAACTGATATTCTAGAGGAAAACAGGATAGATGTCTTCATAGGGACTTTAAAGGATAGAATCCAACATGAAGTTCACGTTTGGGAACCTGATTCATTGGAGAAGGCATTCAGGTTGGCAAGAAAAATTGAATGTAAAATTATGGCAACAAGGAAGCCTACCACTCACATCTATAAAGATGGAAGTGTTTCTACTCCTAGATTTCCACAACCTACAAGGTTGACACCACAAAAATTGGAAGAAAAAAGAGCAAAAGGGCTTTGCTAAAGTTGTGATAACAAATACACTAAAGGTCATAAGTGTGTTGAGAATAAATTATTTTACATAGATTGTGAAGAGGAGGAAGAAAATGGACAAGAAACTTCAAAAGAAGAGGATATACACCAGGAACCAACCCTAGAAGAAGAAGAAATGAGTCTGACCATATCGTGTAATGCATTGGCAGGAATTACCACTCCTCAAACTCTCAAGATAGAAGGACATATCAAGAAGAAAAAGGTAATAGTGTTGATTGATTCGAGTAGTACCCATAATTTTATTCATTGTAAGGTAGCCAAGGAATTAAATTGTTTCCTATACCCAACACCAGAATGTCAAGTGATGGTTGCAAATGGAGGAACTATAAATTACTCTGGAAAATGCCATAATATCAAGCTAACCATGGGGGAATATGTATTGACTAGTCCAATGCTTTCCATTCCTATGGGAGGTGCTGATGTTGTACTAGGAGTACAATGGTTAAAATCTTTGGGGACGGTAGCTTTTAATTTTCAAGAACTTTTCTTGAAATTTTTTTCAGAAGGAAAGGAAGTCGAATTACGGGGTATTGCGGGGAAGCCAGGAAGGATAATAAGCTCTAATGTCATGACAAAGCTTCTAAATAAATAACAACGAGGCATAATTTCACAATTATGCTCACTAGAAGTTCCAACATCAAAATCATCTATTTCTGCAGATCTCCAACAAGTCTTGGACAATCATTCCAAGGTGTTTGAAACTCCCGAAGGACTCCCACCTATTCGTGATCATGATCATGCTATTCATTTGATTCCAGGAAGTGTTCCTCCAAACATCAGGCCTTATAGATATCCTTATGTCCAAAAGAGCGAAATTGAACGTATGATTGCAGAAATGTTAGAGGCGGGTATAATCCAACCTAGTCAAAGTTCTTTCTCTGCTCCTGTAGTATTGGTACACAAGAAGGATGGATCATGGCGAATGTGTCCGGATTATAGGGAGCTCAATAAGCTCACCATTAAAGATAAATTTCCTATTCCTGTGATTGATGAATTATTGGATGAATTACATGGAGCAATTTATTTTACTAAGTTGGATCTTCGTTCAGGATATCATCAAATTAGAATGAAGACTGAAGATATTCTGAAAACAGCATTTTGAACTCATGAGGGTCATTATGAATTTTTGGTCATGCCTTTTGGCCTTACTAATGCACCTTCTACATTTCAAGGGTTGATGAATTCCATTTTCAAACCCTTCCTTAGATAATTTGTGCTAGTATTTTTTGATCATATACTAATCTATAGCAGGTCTTGGAAGGATCATGTTCAACATGTTAACAAAAGAATAAACTATTGGAGGAGAAACAAGGCATAGAAACATCAAATGTTTCTTTTGAAAACAAGAGTGAATATTCCAGTCATATTAAAATTTCATGAGATGTTAGTGGACTCCACAAATTAAGCATTATGAATGGAAGTCCACACTAATAACACAGTTGCATGATTTTCTAATAAAGGGGTATACCATAAGTTTAATAGAATTGTAGAAGAAGGGCACCAACAACATTATTGAAGAAAGATTAATTTTCATGGATTACTGAAGCAACTAAGGCCTTTGAACATCTTAAAGAGGCAATGTGCCTAGCACCAGTCATAGCTACGCCAGACTTCACAAAAACCTTTATTGTGGAATGTGATGCCTCGGGAAATGGAATTGGTGTCGTTTTAATGCAAGAAGGAAGACCCATTTCTTTTGAAAGTTGGCCAATCAAAGGAAAGTATTTACAAAAGGCTATTTATGAGAAGGAAAAATTGGCAATACTACATGCACTAAATAAACGGCGACCTTACCTAATGGGAAGACACTTCAAGGTAAAAATTGATCATGATAGTCTTAAAAACTTTTTGGAGCAAAGACTATCTTCAGAAGAGTAGAAAAAATGGGTCACAAAGATGTTGGGTTACGAATTTGAAATCATCTACAAAAAAGGGAATCTAAATGTTGTTGCAAATGCACTCTCAAGAAAAGATGAAGAGGTGGAAGCATTGCTTTGTGCCATTTCTATTATCCAACCAGAATGGATAACCGAAGCAAGGGATGAATGGAAGAAGGAAAAAGAAGTGTGGACACTCATTCAAAAGTTGCAGCAAGATCCTAGTACATCTCATACATTTAGTTGGAAAAATGATTCCTTATGGTACAAAGATCTCTTATATATTTGCAATAATTCCCAACTAAAACAAAAGATTCTTTTGGAATTGCACACTTCTCCTTTAGGAGGACACTCGGGATTTTTAAAAACTTACCATAGGGTGAAGAAAGAATTTTTTTTGGATGGCCTAAAACCTGATATTCAAAAGTTTGTGGCGGAATGTTTGGTTTTCCAGTAGAATAAAGTTGAAACAATTAAGACCCCGGGTCTTCTACAACCTTTATCCATTCCAAGTCAATGTTGGGAGGAGATTTCAATGGATTTTATCACAGGTTTACCTAAGTCCAAAGGAAGGAGTGTCATCATGGTGGTAGTTGATAGACTTACCAAGTATGCACACTTTTGTGCATTATCTCATCCATTTAAAGCGAGTACAGTTGCTATTGCATTTATGGAAACAATTCAAAAGCTACATGGAAACCCGAAGATTATTGTAAGTGACAGAGATCCCATTTTTACAAGAAATTTTTGGACAGAATTATTTTCTTGTTTGGGTACTCAACTAGCTCATAGCTCATCTTATCATCCTCAATCCGATGGTCAAACTGAGATAGTGAATAAATGTTTGGAAGGATATCTTCGTTGTTTTGTATCTGATAAACAAACACAATGGGTCAAGTGATTACCTCTCGCTGAATGGTGGTATAACACTTCCTTCCATACTGCAGCAAAAATGACCCCATTTATGGCACTTTATGGATATCATCCACCATCCATCACATCATCTTTAAGGGAAAATTCGAAGGTTCAAGCAGTGGAAGATCACATCGAGCATCAACAAGAAGCTCTCCAACTCTTAAAGGATAACCTAAATTTGGCACAAAATCGAATGAAACAACAGGCAGATCAACATCGCAACGAGAGAAGTTTTGATGTAGGAGATTGGGTATTTTTACGGCTACAACCATACAAACAAATGTTCCTCAAGCAAGCTAAGAAGGATAATAAATTATCGCCAAAGTACTATGGTCCTTACAAGGTGTTGCAAAAGATTGGTACTATGGCATACAAATTGGAGCTTCCTGCTTCTTCGCGAGTGCATCCAGTTTTCCATGTTCCATGCTTAAAGAAGGTTATATGGGACAAACTTCTAGTTCAAACAATATTTCTAGAACTTTATGAGGAAGGAAAAACCATATTGGAACCTGAAGCAGTCACGGAAATAAGAACTGGACAGCTACAAAATCGATCAATTTCAAAGTATCTCATCAAATGGAAGAACTTACCCACTGAAGATTCTACATGGGAGGATGAGAATTTTATACAGAAACACCCGGAGCTACTCAAGCATTGAGGACAACACTTTTTTGGAGAGGAGCATGTTAGGTCCCTATATTACTAGTATAGTCCCTTATTTTTGTTAGTGTAACCCCCTTATTGTTATTTTTGTACCCCTGTAACCCCATATTGTTATTATTGTGCCCTTACGTTATTATTGTTAGGTCGGCTAGGATTACATTGGGCCCCATGGACTCCTATATATAGAAAGGAGATTTGGTCATTTGTATCATTCAAGAATTGTTCATTTATGTAATGTATTGGAGGTTTCCCCCTCGAAGTGGCTAATTTCTAAGGCGTTGATCTCTCTTTTCTTCTATTTTGGAGCTAGTTTCATAACACAGGTGACCAACGCACCCTTGAGTGTCGGGAAGTGCACTGCAGTGCAGACTTGCATGGAGGATTTGGCACTGCAACGCAGTTAGTCCCTTGTAGGTGAGTGTTGGTGATTCAATAGGTGATATAACGTATACTTCAAACCTTGGAAATCTCACAATAGAATCCATGAATGAAATGTCTTCACTTAGGGAATGTAGCAACTGAAATATAAGGGGATGATAGACCCTATTTCATTGGTCCTGGGGATGATATCCAGTTTGACCAGGTCTTGGGGGATGATGCTCAAATTGACCTATAACAGCTGCCCCCTAAAGCAACATTGTTACCAATGAAATAGTTAACCGCACTGTTACCTACTTTTTTTGGGTAGCATAAAAAGCACCCGATTTTGAAAAGTGGTGATGCAGAATCACCCCTTTTTTTTTTTGCACATTTTTACACTCTAATATTTTTATTTATGAAGTATGAATATTTGTTTTAAAATGTTAGTGATTTTCATGCTAATTTTGAAACGTATTGATGCAGCATCAACCTTTTTTTTTAGAGCGGTGATTTTCGTGTTAATTTTGAAACGTATTGATGCAGCATCAACCTTTTTTTTTTAGAGTGGTGATTTTCATGTTGGTAATAAAACACAAAACTTATATATATATATATATATATATATATATAACAATATAAAAAACCAATAAAAATGTAAAGAAAAACAAAATTAACTCGTAAAAATAAAAAATTTAAACAAAAATAAATAAATAAATAAAATATTCGAAAATTATATCAAAAGAAATGACAAAATTTGAAAAAAAACACATAATTTAAAGAAAAATTTTAAAAATTAAAAAAAAATAAACAAAACAAAAAAACATCAAAAACATTTTTTTCTAAGTTATTAAAAAAAAATAGAAAATTTAAAAATAATTAAAATTACAAAATTTAAATTTAGATTTAAAAAAAATACAAAAAAGAAAAAATTAAGTTTAAAAATTTAAATTTCAAAAATAATAATAATAAGAAAAAAAAAACAAATTTTAAAATTAACCAAAAAAAAAATAATTAAAATAATAATAATAATTGAAAAAAAAAAAAACTATCATTGAAAAACAAAAAAAAATGAACAAAACCACGTGCAAATCATTGAAAAACAAATATCCATAAATTCACTGTTTTTTTTTAATGAAACAATTTATAAATTTTAAAAATGAAAAACTAAATAAACTAAAAGATTTAAAAAAAAAAAAATAATTAAAATTTAATAAATTTAATAAATAAATTTTAAATTTTAAAAAATAATTAATCTAAAATATTAAATTTAAAAACAAAATTTAAAAAAAAACACAAAAAAAAAACAAATTAAATTTAAAATAAGAAATTTGAATTTAATAAATAATAATAATAATAATAATTTTTTAAAATTAAAAAATAAATTATTTAATTAATTAATTAATTTAATTTAATTAAATTAATTTTTTTAAAAATATATTAAAAATTAAAAACAAATTAAAAACAAAAAAGAAAAAAATCAAATTTAATATATATGTATATGTATATATGTTACGAATTAAAAAATATTTAAAATTAAAATTTAAAAAAAATTAAAAAAGAAAACTTAAAAAAAATAAATAAATAAAATTATCAAAAAATAAAAAAGAATTTTTTGATCGTCGTGGTGCCGCCAATCGGCCTCCCGCCACGGGAGGCTGATTCCCAGAATCGACCTCTACGGCCACCTGGGCGGGAAACCGATTGGCGGCACCACCACGATCAAAAAATTCTTTTTATTTTTATTTCTTTTTTATTTCTTTTTTAACTTCTAATATTTTTTTTTTTTTTTAAATTCAAAAAATTTAAAATTATTTTTTTTTAATTTAATTTTTATATTTGAAAGTTTTTTTTTTTTTTTTTTTTTCTAAATTTTGTTAATAATTTTTATTAAATTTGTTTTTTTTTTTAATTGATTTTTTTTTTCTTTTTTTTTTTAATTATTAAATTTTATGTTTAGTTTTTTCATTTAATTTTTTAAAATTTAATAAATTTTGTTTTTTTTTATTTATTTATTTGAATTTTATTATTTTTTTAATTACATAAAATTTTTATAATTTTTTTTTTTCAACTAAAATTGTGTATTTAAAATTAGATTTTTTTTTTAATTAAACTTAATATTTTCAAATTAATTTGTTTTTTATTTTATTTTTTATAATATATATATATATATATATATATATATATATATATATATATATATATATATATATATATATATATATATATAGATATTCAATTTTTCAATTTTAATTGATTTTTAAAGTTTTTAACTTTTTTTTACTTCCTTTTTATTTCAAAATTTATTTGTTTATTCATTTATTTATTAAAATTTAATATATATTTTTTTTTTAATTTAATTTGTTATTTTAATATTAACATTTTTGTTTTAAATTTAATAAAATCTAATATATATATTTTTAATTTATTTTTTCAAATTTATTTGTTTATTTAATATTTTTTTTTTAAATTTAATATTTTTATTGTATTTTATTTTTCATTTTTTATTTTTAATTAATTTTTCATTTTTTTACTTTTAATTTAAATAATGTGTTTTTTTGTTTAAATTTGTATTTTAAAGTTTTAAATTTATTAAAATTTAATATATTTCTTTAAATTTATTTTTTTTTTTTAATTTTTTTTTTAATTTAATAAACATTTTATTTTTGTTTTTTAAATTTAATTTCTATATTTTATTTTTTATAATTTCTTTCTTTTTTTAACTTTTTTTTTTTTAATTTAATATTTTTATTTTGTTTTTATTTTTATTTTTTTATTTCTATATATTTTGAAATTTTGATCCTTAAATTTTTTTTTTTCTTAAATTTTAGGTTTTTTTAATGTTTGAATTTTAATTTTGTTTTTATTTTTATTTTTTTATTCCTATATATATTTAAATTTTAAGCTTTGAAATGTTTTTATTTTTTTAATTTATTTTTTCTTAAATTTTAGGTTTTTTTTTTAATGTTTGAATGTTAAAAATTTAAAAATGTTATTTCTATTTTTAAAAATGTCAAAAATATGACACAATTTTATTTTTTTTGTTATTCCAACATCAACTGGTTTTGTTTTGAGGGTGTTTTTTCAATCCTTTTTTCAAGTAACAATTTTTTTTTTTAGCATAATTTTATAAAATGTTGAAATTTTACCTTCAAAAAAAATCAAGTGCGTTCTGGAATACACTTTTTTTGTTTTTGGGGTGTTTTTCATGTTTTTTGAGTCTTTTTGGGCTAAAGTTCCCATTTTGAGGTCAGGTTACCTATTTCATCGGTAACAGTGTTAAGCATGAAGTCAAAATAATAATAGTATTTGGATGAGATGCTTTATGATGTGATGAGCCAGAACCAAAGTGGATGATGACTTGCATCAATCTTACAATACATTATATCATGATATATTTAATCTTGATCACGAATTATTGAGGGAGTTATTCCCATGCTCAGCACATAAACTATCTAATAACATGTACATAGTTCAGAAATTCATGTACATTGGAATGTTGCCTAATACAGACATGCCTACAAATATAGGCCCATGTTTGGATGACGATCTGTATGTAAATTCATCGCACAGATGATGTGTACAACAATCCTGAAATCACAGCCTGGATGGATGAAACTAGATCTGGTGTCTTCTTATCTCGTTCACTCGATCGTTCAGGTACAAGTCTAGCCATGCGAATATATGATTTGTAGTCGAACATGGGAAGACATCGTTGGATTACCATCCAATGATGTGAGTTGTTAACAAACGCAAGAGAACCACCATTGATGTTAATAGCTCTCAAGGTACTGCAATATGAATAGATGATTTGATGTCGAACGCCAAACAAAATCTTTCGGTCAAAGGTCCAGACGTGAGAAACTTGTTGATGATATAACAAGCCTCAGGGTACTGGAAGATGTTTCTAAGTTAACTTCCTAAATGATGGGTTGATATCAACAGGAAGCAACTTTATCGCGAAATGGGAGTTACTGATTTCAGAGATAAAATGTGACTTGACATAGCAATGTTCATGGATGACTGTCATGAAAATGAAGGTTTATGAGTATCGTAGAAGGATGAGGATTCACTGGATGACTTCTCTTGAAAATATTGGTGACACTAAGATGAGTTGGCAGCATTGACCCAAAACTGAAGTGAAGGTATGATGAACCATAAGTATGAATGAACCATCAAGAATATTACCCAACCCAAAAAGTCACGATGATGGAGTGAAAGTGTCATTTCCAAGAGTGACCTGCTACCATAAAGTGTTCTTTTCGCTTTCCCAAAATTTCGCCAGACATTTGTCGACCAGTACCTCTTTATTTTTTAACAAGCTTGAGGAGGATAACATATGCTTGATCTATAATTCAACCCTTCGGGTGAATGCATCACTATTTAATAATTTAACAAGTCTAGCAATAAATGAAACTCGATTCTTTCCATGATCGACAAGCCCGTCACTATTTTATGTTTTAACGAGACTAACGACAATGACATCCTAATCCTTTTTCATGTTTAGAGAGTTTGAAAAGAGGACAAAAGAAAACTCCATGAGTCATTTTTCGTAAATTTGTCGCTCAAGTCCGAAAAAGTGTAAAATGATACCTGAGAGAACCTCTTAGCCATGTTTGACTAAGGTTTTCCTTTTTCGTAAATAATATATCTCAGTTCAGAAAGGGTTAAACTTATATCGAGCAGATTTTATATCATTTACTTTTACGAGCTCAAAAATGCAAGTGCTTGGCAATCTTTTCACATTATTGGAGTCTGAAAATAGCTAAAAGAAGACTCCAAGGGTTCCTTTTTCACCATTATCGAAGCTCGAAAAAGAGATAAAGTGTGCTTCAAGTCATTTTTCATTTTTATCAAAGCTCAAAAAAGAAGGATAAAAGTATGCTTTGGCCGACTTTCAATTTAATTTATGAGCAGGAAAAGATGTAAATAACTCGGCAATTTCATGTGTTTTACGAGAATGAAAAATAGCGAAATAAGCTCGGGATTTTCATGATTTTAACAAGTCTTGAAAATAATAACTGAAATGGACTTGTGATGGTTTTGAATGCCCCCTGTAAGAGCACATGTCGAATGTACCCTACAAGAGCACATGCACCCCAAGCTTCATTTCATTCACCTAAGTAGACTACTAGTTACTAATAGTTGGATGGAATGAAGGTTCATTTACGAGATCAAATGGAAGACTCGTCTTAATTAGGAGAGGATTTGTTTGATTTTTTAATGAGCTTGACAAAGGAAAATAACTATGCTCATGGAACCTTGTTTCATTTAACGAGCTTGACACAAGCAGAAGAACTATGTTTGTGGCCTATTTAATTTTTTAATGAGGTTGACACAGTAAAGAACTTTCCTCAAGAATCTATTTCATTTATCGAGGTTGACACAGTAAAGGAAATATCCTCAGGAATCTGTTTCATTTTTTAACAAGGTTGACACAGTAAAAGAACCATCCTCATCACCTGATTCATTTTTTAACGAGGTTGACACAGTAAAGAACTTTCCTCGGGAATATGTTTCATTTATCGAGGTTGACACAGTAAAGGAACTATCCTCAGGAATCTGTTTCATTTTTTTAACGAGGTTGAAAGAGTAAAAGAACTATCCTCATGACGCAGTCGTAATAGTGAGTGTACATTGGAAAAGATGTAGTCTAACGAAGTCATCATTTAAGCAGTTTGATGAGCACCACAAATGATAAGTTATAACATGCGTTAACGGGTCTTCTCCAGTGCTTCCATTGAATTTTGGAATGTCAAAGGGTGACATGGGTGAATTCCATGGATTTGAGGAGGCACCAGAGTAGATTCCAGATAATTATTGGTAACCTGGTGGGACAGACAGACCACCATAAATATGTGACTCGGGTGATGTAGTAAACATCGACAGGGTAGCAACAGTGGATGTTGTCACGACTGTAACAGAGGTTACAGCCAAAGATGTTAACTCAGCCATGGTCATACGACCCAATATGTACCCTACAGGATCTACAGGAACTTGAATTCACACAGGATCAAGGAAAGCAATGTGAGGTGATTGATAAAGCTTCGGTCCAAAATAAGTTGGAGTCGAAGGTGTTTCATCTTGTGGTATTTCTTCAACCAAAATAAAACTAGGTGGAAGGATTTTGTTGTCAGGCCCGAAGTAGATTTTAGGTGGTTGACTGCACGATATGGGACACTCAATGGCTACAATTGATTGTGGAGCGATTGATACAGGAACAAATTTCGATTTTTCGACTTCAGGATCTAGATGTTCTAGTAAAAGAATGACAGGGTTTGGATCAACTTCCAATTGAACAACGTCGGGTTCAGGAGGTATGTTCTCATTGATTGGATGGGTCGTGATCACAGGCAGTTGTGAGGACTCCGTCTCGACAACATTCGATGAGCCAGGATCTGTAGAAACAACTTGAGAAGACTCTGATATATGTGAGGATGATGTCGCACTAGAGGTACTTGTTGAAATTTAATACAAAATATGCATTACCTAGATTCTCCTTATCTAAAAATTATATGCCACTGTTAAATACAGAATCGCTTCTACAAAATCTTTGCAGAATTTAAAACATAATCGCCAATTGCAATATCATGAAGAAATATCAATCACACATAAAATAGATGTTTTTACCGAGAAAGCATAAAGCTAAAAACCCCACTATCATATATTATGTATATATGATGGATCATGAAACAATCTCATACAAAGCTCTAATCTAAGAGCTCTCAGTACAATATATAATTGTCTCACAATGAGCTCTCCAATTCATGTGCCAATTTATTTCCTCCAAATAGCCTACCTCCACTGCACAATCCCAGTTGATAGCAATCCCTGAAATAATGGAATCCTGCTCACCTTGATTGCGCAATCCTCATGGGCACATCCAATGTGTGTGTGGTTGCATGTGTGCACCCACTAATGTCACAACTGATAGTCAAACCATCCCTTTCACCTACATCTCAACTGGGTCTCAACTGGGTCTCCACTGGATCTGACATGCATGTAGTTAACAGTAGTAAATCTTCAGTTGCATGTGAGACCACTGATTGTGAATTAATTAATAATTAATTCACTTGATCTCTCACTAGTGTATCTTCAGTTACAACTAGCACAACTGAGTTTAACTCACTTAACTGATTTAAAATATTTTACAACTTTCATAACTACACTCCCAACTCTGTTACAATTTCGAATCACTCAGTTACAACTAAGTCCACTTGCATGTCCCACCAACCAACCTCTAAACTCGAATTTCCTATAGCTAACTGATTTTCCACTTCAGTTAACTATTTCCAAGTGCTCATTGAGAATAGATTATTGTTTATTTTCCAACTAATATTAAGGTATAATAATAGCCGACATGCATCTACAAATAGATATTCAATCTATAAATAGAACTTGCACATACATCTATAAATAGACCTCATCTATAAATAGATTTTTTTCATGCATCTATATATATACATCATCTATAAATAGATTTTTCTCATGAATCTATAAATAGGCATGCACCTAAAAATAGCCTGAGACTCCATCCTAGTGTAGGTGCATAATTTTCACTAGGATCTTCTTGTTGAATATCAACACTCCCTCTCAACAAGAAAGGGATTATCCTTCACCCCGATCCTGTCTCTATGGTATTCGAATTTTCTCTTGGTGAATGCCTTCGTCAAAATATCTGCATCCTGATCTTCCGTAGGAATGTACTGAAGCAACATGGTCTTCCTCTGCACACAATATCTAATATGATGATACCGGATATCTATATGCTTAGATATATCATGAAACATAGGATTAAACAAGAGTTTAATGCAACTCTAATTATCACAATGAATCACTGTCATGTCTAAATGAGAACCAAACAAACCAACCAAGATCATTCTCATCCAGATAACCTCACATGCAGCTTGAGTCGCTGCCATGTATTCCACTTCCACTGAACTAAGTGCCACGAATATCTTCTTCCTACTGTACCAAGAAACAATTGTAGATCCAATGCTAAATATCCCCCTGACGTGCTCTTTCTGTCTGATGGGCTGCCTACCCAATCTGCATCGGTGAAGCCATGCAACTTCACCTCATATGTTTGTCTATACCATAAGCCATACTCAGATGTGTCCCTCGGGTATCTCAGGACATGTTTTCCCGCCTTCCAAAAGAGCTTGGTAGGCTTAACCATCACTTGACTTAGTTGGTTGACCGCATAGCAAATGTTTGGTCTCGTGTTCACTAGATACATTAGCGCACCCACTAATTGTCGATAGACAGTATCATCCACTACCTTTCCAGATGTAGCATCCTCTTTCCTCCAGTTTCCTAGAATATGAGTATCCATGGGTTTGTAGCCCTCCATGTGAAACTTACCCAGTATATCCCTTGCATACTTGCCTTGAGACACAAAAATTTCTCCATCTCGCTGCCATATTTCCAATCCAAGGAAGTAATGAAGGAGGCCCATATCCTTCATCTCGAACTCCTTTGTAAGGTCCTCCTTGCATGAGTGTATCAGCTGCTCATCGCAAATCAAGATTAAATCATAAAGATAAAGAAAAATGATTAAAATCTTACCCTTGACCCCAATTTGGTGTAGGTTTACATCCGCTTCACTTTTGGTGAAGCCCAGTCCGATGAAATAGTTGTCTATCCAAGTGTACCAAGCACAAGTTGCTTGCTTAAGCCCATACAGTGCTCTTTTGAGTCGTCACACATGTGACTCGTTGTTGAAGATCTCAAATCCTTCAGTTTGCTCTATGTATACCTCTTCCTCAATAATCCCATTGAGAAACACAGTCTTCACATCCATTTGATGAATGCGCCAGCCCATCTATGCTGAGAGAGAAAGAATGGTCCTTACGGAAGAATACCTTGCGACACGTGCAAAGGTTTCTTCATAATCAATCCCCTTGATCTGTGAGAAGCCCCGGGCCACAAATTTGGCCTTTTATTTATCAACACTCCCATCAGAAGCTTGCTTTACCTTGTAGATCCATCTTTAACCTACCACTGATTTATCAACCGACCTTGGAACAATTTCCCAAGCACTGGTTTTGACAATGGAGTCATACTCCTCCACCATTGTATCTACCCATGGGGGCTCCTGCACTGCTTCCTGGAAGGAAGATGGCTCAGTAGCAATACATTTTCTCATGAGATCCATGTATCCAGTAAATTGGTCAAGAGACTGTCTTTGTCTACGCTGTGGAGTAGGGGCTCCTACATTCTGTGCAGCATCAAGTCTTAACCTTTCAGCTTCTTTGGTACACCTTCTGCCAATTCTAATGTTTGGTTGTATGTGAGTGGAAACCTACACTCCATGAACCTCCTCCTGTGGCTGATACACATCTAGAGACTCATATTTGGGAACCAACAGTTCCTCCTCCACATGCAAATCTATCTCCCTCTCAAGCGACAACCGCATGGCTTTCCCCTCATCAAATTTTATATCCCGTCGCATAACAATAATCTTATTGTTAGGAAAATACACACGATAATTATGGGGTGCTTCTGTGAACCCCACAAATATCCCAACTTCAACAGTTGGCTCCAGCTTCTTCCTGGTGTTCTTGGTCACGTGCACATAAACAAATGAGCCAAAAATCTTAAAGTGTGAAACATCCGGTTTCTTACCAATGAAAGCTTCTTCAGGTGTACTCATGCCAAGTACTTTATGAGGACAACAGTTTTGCACATAAACCACAATGTTGCATGCTTCCACCCACAAAAGCATTGGTAGGCCCTGGTCATGCAACATCACTCGTGTTTCACCCACGATTATTCTATTCTTCCTCTATGCGACCCCATTTTTTTGTGGGTTATGAGACGTTATGAGTTCTCTTCGAATTCCTTCTTTGCTGCAAAATTCTTTGAATTCGTTAGAGATATATTATCCATCATTATCGCTCCTCAGAGCCTTCACTTGCTTCCCCAACTCTTTCTCCACTAATGCCTTAAACTCACAGAATTTTGAGAATGTTTGATCCTTCTTCAGCATGAAGAATATCCAGCATTTACGAGAAAATCCATCAAAAAAAATAACATAATACTTATGTTTTGTTGTTGAAGCAACCGAGAATAGTCCACACGTGTCTCTGTGAACTCTCTCTAGGATCACTGAAGCACAATTCTCCTTTTCATGAAAGGTGGACTTTACATAATTCCCCATGGTGAAACCCTTGCACTGATCTAACTAAGAAAGTGTTCCCATTGGAAGTCCAATAGATATTTGTTGCATGACTTTCAAGGCTCCATGATGAAGATGACCCAATTGCCTGTGCCATAATTCGCCCTCATCCTGGCTCACCACTTTTTCCGCCTTGCCCATCATGGCAGCGCAGCCATCTACCTCTAGCTTGTAGATATTCTTAACTCAAATCCCTATCCTCTTGGCTTGACCCGTTGTTTTATGTCACAGGAAAGCTTTTCCATCACTGAAAAAAACATCATAGCCTTTGTCCTCCAACATTGTGACAGAGACCAAGTTTTTCTTCAGACCTGGAACATGCATAACATGTTTTAATTGAAATGGTTTACTTGAATCCCTCTAAAATTTAATGGTACCAATGCTAGTTTCACTATATCATCCATCGTCACCCATCAATATATGCATTTGGAGATCTTTCTCCTCCAAGTCACTGAAAAGCTCCTTATCCCCCGTCGTGTGGAAGGAAGCACCACTATCCAAATATCACATAGATCCCAATGCACTTGACACCATGCATGAGATCAAAGAGAAATCAAGTTCAAATTGTGAGGCAAGGGCCTCACCAGCTACAGCTCCAGTAGGCTTCTTGTTCTTCTTCTTTTGCTGACAGTTAGTAGTAAGATACCCATGTTCGTGACAGTGAAAACACTTCACCCTTGACATATCCAACTTCCTAAATTTAGACTCAAATTTAGAATGGAATTTCTTCCCCTTCCCCTTATTCTCCTTAGCAGCTAAAGCACAATCCTCTTCATCATCATGCTTTGATGAAGAGCCATTTCTGGTGTTCTGCCTGAACTCCTCCTGCACTAGATCCGACCACAGTCGTTCCAAATCTGGCAGTTTTTCCCATCCATTGATAGAGTCTTCATAACTGTGCCAACTCTTAGGAAGTCCCAAGAGAGCCAAGCTCACCAAATCATCATCAACAATAGTTATTCCCACACTCCCCATTTCATCACGACATTGGACAAAATTCGTGAGATACTTTGAAATGTTGTCACCCTTTTCCATCTTGATCTTCCTGAGTTTATCTTTGAGCGCCAATTTCCTATGGTCGCTACTACTTTGGAAAAGATCCATCAAAGCCTTCCACATAGCATATGGTGTGGATTTCCCATGAAGGCTTGAGACAATGTGGTCTCTTACACCTTCCAATAGAATCTTCCTTGCCTTTGCCACTTTCTTTTTCCATGCATCAAGTAATGCAGCATCTGTCGAAGTGGGCTTAGGAAAATCATTGTCAATGAATTCCTTCAAGCCATTATCTTTGAGCACCGCCTCCATCGTCTCCTTCCGAGAAATGTATTTCGAGCTGACCTCAAGTGCATACTCTAGCCACAAGACATTGAAAGCCATTTTGATGTTAACTCAACTGTAGCACCAAGAAAATCTTTCTGCAAATTTGAATTCTTTCCACCAACAAACTTAGCTCCTGCTTCAAAATTTAAATCTTTTATGCTCTGATACCATGTAGAAATTTAATATAAAATATGTATTTCCTGGATTCTCCTAATCTAAAAATCATATTCCATTGTTAAATACAGAATCGCTTCTAGAAAATCTTTGCGGAATTTAAAACACAATTTCCAATTGAAATATCATGAAGAAAGATCAGTCACACATAACATAGATGTTTTTACCGGGAAAGCATAAAGCTAAAAACCCCACTATAATATATTATGTAGTATATCATGGATCATGAAACAATATCATACAAATATCTAATGCAAGAGCTCTCAGTACAATATACAATCATCTCACACTGTCATACAAAAAATTGGCAAATTCATGTGCCAATTTACTATCTCCAAATAGCCTACCTCCACTGCACAATCCCAGCTGATAGCAATCCCTGAATGAATGGAATATTTCTTGCCTTGACTGCGCAATCCTCATGGGCACATCCAATGTGTGTGTGGTTGCATTTTTGCACCCACTAATGTCACAAATGATAGTCAAACTGTCCCTTTCACCTACATCTCAATTGGGTCTCCACTGGATCTGACATTCATGTAGTTAACAGTAGTAAATCTTCATTTGCATGTGAGATCATTGATTTTGAATTAATTAATAATTAATTCATTGATCTCTCACTAGTGTATCTTCAGCTATAACTAGCACAATTGAGTTTAACTCACCTAACTGAGTTAAACTACTTTACAACTTTCTTAACTACACTCCCAACTCTGTTACAACTTCGAATCACTCAGTTGCAACTAAGTCCACTTGCATGTCCCACCATCCAACCTATGAACTCGAATTTCCTATAGCTAACTGATTTTCCACTTCAGTTAACTATTTCCAAGTGCTCATTGAGAATCGATAATTGTTTAATGTCCAACTAATATTAAGGGATAATAATAGCCGACATGCATCTATAAATAGAACTTTCACATACATCTATAAATAGACCTCGTCTATAAATATATTTTTCTCATGCATCTATATATAGACATCATCTATAAATATATTTTTCTCATGCATCTATAAATAGACATCCGCTTAAAAATAGCGTGAGGCTGCATCCTAGTGTAGATGCATAATTTTCACTAGGATCTTCGTGTTGAATCTCAACAGTACTGATAGTACTGGTTTTGGTAGAATGTTTTCGCCTTCGCCCACTAGAAATGGCTTCCAGCTAAAGGTGGTTTAAGTTCTATTCTGCGCGAACGACAGGGAAAGGGATGTTCTTCTTCTATGATTACTGATTGATTTTATGACGAAAATAAATAAACAAAATAAAAGGGTAATTCTAGGAAAAAGGTTTACCAAGTAATTGTGAACTGCAGAATACCTCCTGACGAACCAAGAAGTATGGGTAGGTAATCTCCCCAAATGTTGTGTTCAGTGTATCACAAGTTACAAGGTGGTCAACTCGGTTACCTATGGATGGATACCAACCTAAATTTGTCATCCAAAATATACCTGAAGGTACGTGGAGGCCCAAGTCTGTATTAGCGTTGTCTCATGTGAAACTGCACAATGAGAGCACCCCTTTATAATTTTCATACTAGAACACTGCCCTATATACCCGAAGGTATTTGGACGAGCTCTGATATACTTATGTACGTGGAGTGAGGTATCACACTCGGAATGTATCGTATACAAGTTAACAATTGCTGCTATGTTTAACGACGTCGGAACACATCTCTAGCCTAGACCTTATAAATGTTATCATTAATGTTCCAATGCTTTCTAAGGTAAATGATGTAAATTTTATGTTGATCTTGTTTAAAAGTTTGTCTTTGAGGTTCACTGCATGATGTAATGGAAATTCCTAAAAATGAAAAATAAATGATAAGCAAACTTTTCAATTTAGCATTTCCAAAGAAAATCCTAGCTACTAAGGGAAAGAGCAATTAGTTTTTGAGAAAACAACAAAGAGCACAAACTAAATCCAGCTTTCCTAACTTTTTCCTCTGCAACACACACAATACACAATATGCACATGCATGTTTCTCTTTTCAGCTCCCTTTAATGTGAATGAAAGAAAGGAAACTATATGCATCAATTAATCAAACAATTGTTTTCTTATGAGAAATGAGGAATGAAACAACAATTTCTCTTAGGAAAATGAAGAATTGAACTACAATTTTCCTACATGAAATGAGGAATGAAACAACAATTTCCTTTTCGAAAAAATAATTGATCTAATGTGTCATCACAAATTTGTACTTGATTGGCTGCTTATCAAACAACTGAGTGCAATTGTTTCAAACCAGCTTTTGACTAAAGCTTAGCCTCTTCAGTCTAAGAGGGCTCTCTCAAGGGGGTTTTATGATATTGAATACTGATGGTATTACATGGCTAACTCTATTGGAAATGTAACTTGTTTTTTATGTTTGCAAGTTGAAAAGAATGCAGGCTTGCTACCATTGGGCTTATGGAGTCAACAATCAGTAGTTTCAATGGCAAGGTTTCTTGACATGGAAGCTGAGGCAGATAGGGGTCTTTAACAGAGGCAAC
Source organism: Pinus albicaulis (assembly GCA_034641835.2). Classification (NCBI taxonomy): domain Eukaryota; kingdom Viridiplantae; phylum Streptophyta; class Pinopsida; order Pinales; family Pinaceae; genus Pinus; species Pinus albicaulis. Next base: position 567,726,383 of record CM076583.1, on the reverse strand, counting down.
TCACACATAAAACATAGGGAAACATAGTCATTTAATCACTAAATGAAGTAAGAGCATAAATTATGTATTCTGAGTAATATAGATGAAATCTACTGCAAATGGTAAAAACATAAAGATATAGATCAATAAGACATTAAAAACGCCATGAGAATCTTTGGTCTGTCAAGAAGAAAGTCACCCTGTATTACCAATATAAGTCAAGTACATAAAGCAGCAGTTTAGTGCAAAAAATTTCCAACAACCCTTGAATACTTTGATGCGTTGTCTTTAAATAGACCTTCTTTACAATAAGGATGATATTCATGGTGGCTATACCATCTAATTCTCTTATGACACATCACATAATTGAAAAACATGACTTCTAACCGAAAAATGACAGCTACACCTTAAAGAAGACATCTCCTAATAGGACTCTAACTCCTATTTATTACATAACTCTACCTTATCCTTGAAATATTTATATGATGGTTACAAAATAAGTATCACATGCTCTAAAGACACATGAAAATTAAACACCACTTTACACATTGAAAACCCTCCTAGGCTTATGGAACATAACCCTATTTTTTAAGAATGCATAACTCTTATCTTCAAAGTTACTTCGGTTGATGACCTGTCTCCACAGCACTTCCTTCGAGTCATAATTATTTTATGATAAGCTCCCTTGACATGTTTGAGGAGTCCATCTATCCAAAACTATCATAATATTCTCCAAAACCTTCAAAAATAGCTCGCTACGAAAACAAGACAGTTTCGTAGCGAGCTTTGGTAGCGTTGAAAAAGTAGCTTCTGCAATGAATAACTTCGCTCCTTTATTGTTCCATGGTGACAATCAAGTCATGACACATCACCACTAACAATCTCCCTCCTTGAAAACTGCAAAAAGTGACTTTAGAGGAAAAAAGGTTGCTACATGTTTTTTCGTAGCATTTTCCTGGCTTTAAGCCTAGGAAATGCTACGAAATTGTGAAAAAGTGCAGAAATTTCTCATTTCAAAACTATCTCCAAAAAGTGACCTCCAGCTGCAAAAACTTGATCTTCTGCATGTAATGAACCCTCTAAATCATATTCAGCCTCAATTTATGGTTCCTGTGGTGTTTCCTCCTTATTTATGTTCATTTGAGCAATGGGCTCCTCAACCACAATCATCTTCAAACCTTTCTTTTCCAGCTCTTCATGAATCAGTTCCAGTTGTTCCTGAAGGTCTTTGACTTGGTCCTTCAGTGTCCTGTTCTTAGATTGTAAGTGCAGGTTTACCTTTTTGATGTGTTTTACCTCTTTTATTAGTAGCTAAGTCCACTTTATCAGTTTTTCTGTGTTGTCCAAGGTCTTTGAGACACTGTGACTTGATCCTCCCAAATATTCCTCATATGTTCAAAGTGTACTATTGCATCTCTATGTTTCTTTGCCTCTTTCCTCAATACTGATATCTCTTCACTTGCATCTTTCAACTATTCCTTAAGGGCTTCAAATTCTATCTTTTCAATTATTTTATCTTTGTCCTTATTTTGTTTGATGACTAATTATTCTTTTGCAGGTGAGGAGAGGTCTATGATGCTTGGTGGTGGATGAATAGTTTCACTGACCTTCTGAGTTTCTTTGCTACTTTCCAAGACTTTTATGGGATGTCTTGTCATTGGTTTTCTAGCTTTAAACATGAATCCTGCATCATCACCTGCAAATTCTAATTTCTTAGTTGTTTTTCCTTTCTTAAGCTTCCTTCCTCCCTCATCTATGTCTTTAGCTTGGACTATGGGAGTTTCTTCAATATAAATGGCATGAAAGATGTCCTCTAAGTTACCTTTAGCTACTGTTTGGCTCCTTGTAACCCTCTTTCTGCCATTTTTTCTCACTGTTGGCTTTTGTTTTGCAGGTGTAGCTTTAGGTGTATCAACCTTCTGTAAAGGCTTTATCTCCATGATCACCGGCTCAACTTGCTCTGCTACTATAGGTGATGAAACATATCTAAGTTTGGGAACTTTTTTAGGAGTGACAACATCTACTTTAAAACCACTAATGAACAAAAAATATTACCAATCTCTACCTAATCTCTTTAACTCCTCTAACACCAACAACTTGATCAAACCATGATGAAAAAATAGAGGTTTCATTTACTTCTTTTTTAAGTTGGACCTTATCTGAAATTTTAGCTAGACTTCCATATAAGTAAAAGGGAAAGTCAAGAGACCTCCTACCCACAAAATGTAGTAGAAGCCTAAGGTGGTAGGAATATACCATGTGAAACCTCCCTTCATAGGTGAAGTACTTCTGAATAATTAGCGGCATCTTTGAGAAGTTGTCTTTCATGTAGCTCATTGGGATGGCATTTGTAAGATAAATTTCACTATGCTCTGGCTTGATAAATTCTTTGCATTCCTGCATGGTGAACTTAATGCCTTTGAACCATTTTTCCCCTCCCCTAGGGATTCCTGTTGTTGCTGCAATGGTCTCTGGTGTTACTGTGAGGTTTAAAATTCCCACCTTTGAAGTTTTCCCATTGAACTGATAGCAAACTCCTTAGAAACCTGCAAATGGCACCCTTGCAATATTTGGCAGAACTGCAAACAACCTATTCTTCTAAATATATCCAAGGCAGTTGGGTCTTCATTTAATAATTTCATGTACATGGTCTCATATCTAAGGCAATTACCACCTTTTTTAGTCTTCTTTCTTGCATCCATGGTGAATTTATGTCTTCTCAGCCTCGCTTGATTAGTGACACCTGCAACTTCTGAAAATGCCAGCAACCAGCTTGGCTCGGTGAAGCAACTCTCCAGCAACTCAATAACATGCAAGGATACAACAAAGAATGACAAAAAGACTCAATTGAGAATTTTTTTATGGTTTCGATGACAACTCATGCCTTATTCATGACTCATGCATGCTAAAAATGGTAATGATTACCTCAGGCATGACCTTGTACCTTTGAAATAACCCTAACTGACTCGAATGACATTCACCCTATCTCCTCTAATCATGAGTTGACACCTTTCACCAGATTTGACATGAAAAATAGAAAAAAAAATTTTCATAGTGTGGCTAGTTCATTTCCTAACAATTTCGCTACAAAACTAATAGGCAATTTCGTAGCGAAAACTGTTATTTTACAGTGTAAAACGCTACGAAAAGAGGAAAAATTGGCTAAAGTGTCCTTTTCGGATTTAAACACTTGGGAGATGGAATCTGACACCTAATGATGACTAATGGGACATGATGAGACCTATATGGAGGTGGTTTTGAACCTTAGGATAGGTTAAAAATGAAAAAAATTAAATTTTCCTATACCAATCTTGTGACAAATGAACTTTATAACCATGTCAAATAATGTTTCACTTTTTCTGAGTGATAACAGTGGCTCCACTTGGGATTGTGTGCCCCTGTTGTACACCAAAGAACCTATAGTTCCAGTTCTATCCATTTTCTTGGAAATAAAAACTCTAAAATTTTCCAAGCTTCCTTCAAACTCTAATGGCCTTCACCTCAGGCTCAAGATTAATGATTAGCTTGCTTTTATTAGCAGAAAAACATATTAAAATGTAATATATACAATGGAATGAAAGATCAGCAGAACTTAAGAGGAATAGTGCTTCAAAAACCTACCATTGACAGGACCTCCAGCACAAGGTTGTCCATCCATCTCCTGTAGTATGTAAGTGTTGTTTCCATGGAATGCAGCTACTATGAATGGACCTTTCTAGATATTCTCAAACTTACCATTTTCCCCTTTTCTTCAATTTTTGCCTCCCACTTCAATACCACATCTTGAATCTAAAAGTTTTCCTCTTTGACCTTCCTATCAAATGTCTTCTTAATTCTATTTTGAGATTGTTGATTTTTGTTATAGACTTCCTCCTTTTTTTCCTGCAAGGCTATCAACTAATTTATTCTCCTCTGAATTTCATTTGGTTGCTCCTCTAATCCTTGCAGCAGCTTCATAACAGGCACTCCCAAGGAAGTAGGAAAAATATCTTCAACTCCATACACCAACTCATAAGTTGAAGTACCAATTGACCTTTTTGTACACACTCTATCAGCCCACAGAGCATACTTCAGCTTCAAATTCCATGACTTTTTGTTTTCCTGCAACACCTTCTTAATTATTCTGACAATAATTTTGTGAGAAGATTCAGCAAGACCATTAACTTGTGGATAGTAAGCAGTAGAGTGCCCAAGTGTAATGTGATATTGATGACAAAAACTGATCAGCCTCTTGGATTTGAATGCCCGTGCATTGTCAGTGATAATCTTCATAGGACAGCCAAACCCAGACAATAGATTATTTTCTAAGAATGAAATTATGACTGAATCATTTGCTTGCCTAGTTGGGATTGCTTCAATCCACTTGGTGACATAATCAGGATCCAGCGATGCTGCCCTGAAGATGATGGATGAATCTCACCAATAAAATCTAGCCCCCGTTACTGGAATGGCGCCTCAACATAGATGGGCATCAAGGGTAAAGGAACAAGATTTTTCTCACCATCAAAAATCTGGCATTCATGGTAGGCAGCAATCTTTTTGTAGAGATATTTGAACATAGTACGCCAGTAGTACCCTGCTCTGAGAATATTATTTGTTGTGGCCTTCCAATAATGATGACCTCCACACTCTCCTTTGTAAAACTCCTCAATCACTTTTTTAGCCTCATCTTCCAGCAAACAATTCAAAAGAATACCACCAGTATCTTTCCAATACAGATTTTTATCTATGATGCAATACCTCAGAGATTTCAGCTTGACAAACCTTACCTTAGATTTTGTCAATTTAGCAGGAGCTCTATGATGATGTAAGACAAAAACAATGTCTTTGTACCAGTCATATAGGATGTACTTCTCTTCAATGGGAATCAGCTCTTCATCTTCATCTGATAATTCTGAAATTTCTGCAATTAAATTCATATCAAGACAGTAAAAATTAGACTAAGCCATCAGCTTTGCTAGCCCCTGACCTTTCACCAATTTTGTAGGTCTGATCTCTATATCATATTGGACCAGCAATTTTTCTATCCACTTCCCTCTCTTACCATCAGGATCAGCTTGAGCTAAGATGTCCTTTACAACATCATTAGGAACAAATGCTACGACATGAGAATAAAAAATGTAAATTCTGAAATATTTGATGGCTTTGACCAAAGCATATGCTTGTTTCTCTAAGATGTTGTATTTTAGCTCTGAATTAGCAAGGGTCCTACCAAAAAATGAAATGGGTTGCTTAGTACCTTACTGTCCTTTCTGCAGCAAAACTCTAGCAATTGTATTTTCTGATGCAAATGTAAAAACCAGAAATTCTTTTGAAAAATCCAAGCTAATCAACACTAGGGCTTGAGTGAGTGCCTTCTTGATCTCCTCAAATGAGTGCTTTACTTCAACTGTCCATTTAATGTCAGCTCCTTTCTTCAACATCTTGGTTATGTCTTTGACAATCTCAGCAAAGTTGGGAATAAACCTTCTCATAAAATTTACCCTTCCAAGGAAAGATTGAATTTCCTTCTTGCTTATAGGAAGATCCACTTTCTGAATGGCATTTACACTGCTTGGATCAATATTTATCCCATATTTAGACATAATATGCCCAAGTAACTTTCCAGAAGTTAAAGCAAAAATAATCTTAGTGGGATTAAGATAAATACCAAACCTTCTACACGTCAGCAGAACTTTCTCAAGATGCTTCAAGTGGTATTCTTCTCTCCTTGAGAATATTGTTATGTCATCCAAATATACAACCACCAACTTATCCTTCTCCTCATCAAAGGCAATGTCCATTTCTCTTTGAAAGGTCGCTCCTGCACTCATCAGACCAGAGGGCATTTTGGCATACATGAATGTTCCCCATGGTGTGGTAAAGGAATTTTTCTCCTGATCTTTTGGGTGCACTAGTATCTGATTGTATCCTGAAAAACCATCCAACATAGACATCCTTTGGGAACCAACAATGTTCTGCAGAATTTGGTCCATCTTTGGGAGAGCGTAATTGTCCTTCATAGAGGCTTTGTTCAATTTTCTCAAATCATTGCAAATTTTGATTTCTCCACTCTTTTTTTTTACTAGAACCAAGTTTGCAAGCCATTTTGAGAATATAATTGGGACAATAATTTTGGCATCAAAGAGCTTCTTGATTTCCTTCTCAATCAGAGGCATGAGAAGTGGATTAATCCTCCTTAGCTTATGTTTGAAATAATTTTCATTTTCTTTAATGGGAATGGTATGCTGAATAATAGTAGGATCATATTTCCTCAATCAGCATAACTCCATGCAAAAACATCTATGAACCTTTTCATCATCTCAATATATTTTTGTTTCATATCTATAGAAAGAAACTTATAAATTTTTATCATTTTTGGCATTGCTACTGTACCAAAGGTTACAACTCTCTACTTCTTCATCATCAGCTTGTATCCTCGTAGACTTGAACACATCATTTTGGTCAAAAATATTTTCAAGTGGGATGAGACCTTTTGGTATAGAATTATTCTTCAGCTGCAACACTTCGTAATTACCTTTAATTTTAGCAGGCATGTTTTTCTGGTCTATTTATGTGCTTTCAAACTCCTCTTTTAATTCTATAAAGTTTTTAACTTGTCAGTCATCCTCAAAAACTTGCCAATGAATTATGTTGTCATGGATAGCAAGCCTATGATGAACTTCAACCTCATATATTTCAGTGGAATGTGCAGGAATAATAAACGGACTTGCAGAGACAGCCTGAGGAAATCAACTTCTGAGTTTTAATCCCTAGTCTTCACAATAAAGGAGTATTCTTGAAAATTATCTAACATCTCCATGATCAAATTTATGTATTCCCTAATTCTCACATCCTTGGTTTGATATACACCCTCAACTTGTTTAATAACTAATTCAGAATCTCCACAAACAAAAATATTTTGGGCACCCAACTTTTCAAAATTTCTAAACCCAAAAATAGAGATTCATACTCAGCCATATTATTTGTGCAATCAAAGTTCAGTTTGAAAGAAAAGAACTTACTTTCATCCTCTGGAGTTGTGATCCAAATTCCTGCTCCAACCCCCTCTCTTCCTGTTGATCCATTAAAGTGTAACAACCGCCAATATTCTTCCTTTTCTTCACTGATTTGCTGATTTGCTGATTTTCTGCTAGCTAATTTTCAACCACTTGAATTTCTGCTTTATTTTCATCTTCTGCTTCATCAATTAGTTCATTGAAAATTACAGCAGATCCTAATTCAGTTTCAATAGCATATATTGGGAAATTCTGAGGTTTGTCCTTACTACTTACCATATAAGCCACCCTTATTTCTCTGTATAGTCTTCTTTGCTCACCAAAAACAAGAATGGTGGCATAAGTTACGTCCATAAGTGAGGTCCATCTACATGGTGCATTTTGTCTTTGTTGCTCATGATCTAGATAGCAACATGCCAAACTTAGGTGGAATGTATGCTACCACAATGTCCATTACCATTGTGTTAGCAAGGACTTATGTAAGACCAACAACAACATCTTTTATCAAACCAATGCACTTAACTCTTTTTAAATGAAATGAAAGAAAATCCTTATATGGCCTTGTAATTTCCAATCCCATCCTTTCCATAATTACTTTAGGCATGAGGTTATGAGAGGCTCTTGAATCCAACATGGCATTGTGTAATTTCATGTCATCAATACTAAGGCTGACATAGAAAGGAGGCACCTCTTCATTATACTCATCTTCTAATCTTGGTCCCAAATAGATAGTAGGATGGTCTTCTTGAACATTAAGGATGTCAGCAACTCCTGGTTGGGAATTCAAAATTTTTACAATTTTACTTCTGTATTCATTCACCTTAATAATTTCTCCAAAAGGGATTGGGATCTTGATCTTGGAAATCTCATTCTCCAAACTAAAAACAGAAGTAATTTTTTCAATCTCTTTGACAGGAGGAGGAGGTGGTGGATATTTTCTAACCTCGACTGCTTTAGGGGCATCTTTCTTGGGCTATGTTTTGTTTGCAGAAATAGAAACATTTCCATTTCTGAGGTTGTATTATTTCTGCATCTCAAAGATTGCATGTTGATATCCTTTAAGGTAATCAGATGGTTCCTCACCCTTGCTTACATCATTATCTGACTCATCATACTCTTAATTAGTTAAAAACATTCCAAACATGTTTTCATCTAAGCAATGAATGGAGTCTTCTGGTATTTCAGGTTGATCTTCTTCATCAACTAATTTTTTCTAAAAAGGAGTCCTTACTTGAGGATCAGGCTAATTTCTGTTTTCCCTTGGTCTCTGCTGGTTTTGAGGTCTTCTGAACTAAGGATTTCTAAATTGTGGTTCATGTTGTGCAGGAGGAGCCGAAGCATTTCCAAGGGCAAGCCTATCCATCAGTTTTTCCATTGTTTTCATCATGAAGTCCAATTTTTCATCTAAGGTGGAAGGATTATCTTCTTCTTTAAATTTTTTTCTTTCCCATCTTGGACTTTCTAGCTGCTATCATATTGACATCCACCTTCACAGCATCATTTTTCATTTCTATTAGTGATGGGGATTCTCTTTCTCTGATCAGGATAGAAAATTCATAGTCAAAAGCCTCAACATACCTTAGTTGAGTTGCTCCTGGTGGAGGCTTAATATGGGCAGGGATGGAGTCATAAACTTTGTTAAATATTTTAGAGAAATTTTGGATAGTTTCGTCAACATCTCTTTTCAAACTATTGTACTTAGTGAGGGCTTGCACAGGGTTGGTTCTGTTTCCACACTTTCTCAAGAAGCTATCTTCAATTCATTCCAATTGTGCAGGCTTCCTAGATCAAGGGCTTTGAACCACTTTCTAAACTCACCAGTAAATCTCTAAGCAAATAATCTCATCTTGACATCCTCATGGTCAACCTCCTCCCTATCTATGAAGTCATTAAACTTATCTACATGCTCTTTAGCTGTAATCTCTTCATCACTTCCCCAAGTTTTGATTCCAGCATAATATTTGCTAGGAAGAGCATGAAGGAAAACTGGGAGAACAAGAGGGGCATACCTAGCAGGTGTAGCAGCGGGTGGAGGTGGAACATTTCCAACCATGATGACAGGAATTGTGGTAGTTTTAGGCATAACAGTAGTAGAGGAAGAGGAACTGTTAGGAGGTGGAGTGATTGGTCTTTGTATTCCAGTTACAATTGAACTCCAGTCAGGTAAAGGAAAAAAAAAATTTACTTCTTAGCAAGATTTCAAATGGGTCTAGTTCCTTCAACCTATCTAAAGATTCCCTCTCTAAAAATAACTCTGATGTGACTGCCTCCTAGAACTCTTGTTTATCTTTTTGGGTCACTAAGGCTGAGGTATCAATACCTCTTCTTTGCAGGTCTAAAAAAATCTCAGTCAATTCTTTTTCATTTTCAGACCTAAACAAGACTTCCTGAATTTTATCATCAAACTTTTTATCTTGAGGACTACTTAAAATTTCAAAGGACAAGGCTTTTGTGTGTAATGGAGTACCTGATTGTGCAGAATTGCCTTGAATGCCTCTGGAAATTGTGTTTGGATTATCCACAATTGTAGGTGGATTTGGGTCAGGATTACTCCTCGTAAATATCCTTTTTGAAGCCACCTTTGAACATGAATACTTTGAATGGAGTCACCAAGGTAATTGCAGCCTCGAATATATTATTGGCTCCTGCTACCTTCAAGATTTCAGCTTCAAAATTTCGGGAAAAGTGTATCTTCAGACTCCCGGCAGACGCACCAAAATTTTATCACAAAATTGTACTTGATTGGTTGATTATCAAACAACTCAGTGTAACTCTTACAAATCAAATTTTGGCTGAATCTTAGCCTCTTCAGTCTGAGAGAGCTCTATCAAAGTGGTTTTATGATATTAAATAATGATGGTATTAGATGGCTAACTCTATTGGAAATGTAACTTTTTTTTTATGTTTGCAGGTTGAAAAGAATGCAGGCTTTCCACCATTGGGCTTATGGAGTCAAAAATCAGTAGTTTCAGCGGAAATATTTATTGACATCGAAGTTGAGGTAGATAGGGGTCTTTAATAGAGGAAAATCACACATAAAACATAGGGAAACACAATAATTTCATCACTAAAGGAAGTCAGAATTATGAATTTTGAGAAATAGAGATGAAATCTACTGCAAATGTTAAAAACATAAAGATATAGATCAATAAGACATTAAAACCCTCATGAGAATCTCAGGTCTATCAAGAAGAAAGTCACCTTGTATTACTGATATAAGTCAAGTACATAAAGCAACATTTTAGTGCAAAAAATATCCAACAACCCTTGACTACTTCAATGCTTTGTCTTTAAATAGACCTTCTTTACAATAATGATGATCTACCTGGTGGCTAGACCATCGAATTCTCCTATGACACATCAGATAACTGAAAAACATGACTTCTAACAAAAAACTGACAGCTACACCTTAAAGAAGATATCTCCTAATAGGATTCTAACTCCTATTTATTACATAACTCTACCTTATCTTTGAAACAGTTATATGATGGTTACAACATAAGTATCACATGCTCGAAAGACACATGACAGTTCAACACCACTTTACACATTAAAAACCCTCTTGGGCTTATAGAACATAACCCTATTTTTCATAAATGCATAACTCTTATCTTCAAAGTTACTTGGGTTGATAACCTGTCTCCACAGCACTTCCTTCGAGTCATAATTATTTGATGATAAGCTCCCTTGACATGTTGGAGGAGTCCAACTATCCAAAACTTCCATTAAGATGCTCCAAAACCTTCAAAAATATCTCACTACGAAAACAGAACAGTTTCATAGCGAGCTTTGGTAGCGTTGAAAATGTAGCTTCTACAACCAATAACTTCGCTCCATTGTTGTTCCATGGTGTCAATAAAGTCATGACACGTCACCACTTTCAATCTCCCTCCTTTAAAACTACAAAAAGTGACTTTAGAGGCAAAAAGGCTGCTACATGTTTTTTCGTAGCGTTTTCTTGGCTTTAAGCCTAGGAAACACTATGAAACTGTGAAAAAGTGCAGAAATTGCCCATTTCAAAATTGTCTCCAAAAAGTGAGCTCCAACTACAAAATCTTGATCTTCTGCATGTAATGAACCCTCTAAATCATATTCAACCTCAAATTATGGTTCCTGTGGTGTTTCCTCCTCATTTATGATCATTTTAGCCATGGACTCCTCAACCACAGTCATCTTCAAACCTTTCTTTTCTAGCTCTTCATGAATCAGTTCTAGTTGTTCTTGAATGTCTTTGACTTGGTTCGTCAATGTCCTGTTCTTAGATTGTAATTGCAGGTTTACGTTTTTTATGTGCTTTACCTCTTTTATTAGTGGTTGATTCCACTTTATCAATTTTTCTGTGTTGTCCAAGATCTTTGAGACATTTGTGACTTGATCCTCCCAAATCTTCCTCATCTGTTCAAACTGTACTCTTTCAGCTCTATGTTTCTTTGCCTCTTTCCTCAAGACTGATATCCCTTCACTTGCATCTTTCAAATATTCCTTAAGGGCTTCAACTTCTATCTTTTCAATGGTTTTCTCTTTGCCCTTCTTTTGTTTGATGACTAATTCTTCTTTTTCAGGTGATTAGAGGTCTATGATGCTTGGTGGTGGATGAACAGTTTCACTGACCTTCTGAGTTTCTTTGCTTCTTTCCAAGACTTTTTTGGCATGTCTTGTCATTGGTTTTCTAGCTTGAAATATGAATCTTGCATCATCACCTACAAATTCTAATTTCTTAGTTGTTTTTCCTTTCTTAATCTTCCTTCCTCCCTCATCTATGTCTTCAGCTTGGACTATGGGAGTTTCTTTAATATAAATGGCATGCAAGATGTCCTCTAAGTTACCCATAGCTATTTTTTAGCTCCTTGTAACCCTCTTGCTACCATGTTTGCTCACTGTTGGCTTTTGTTTTGTAGGTGTAGCTTTGGGTGTATCAACCTTCTATAAAGGCTTTGTCTCCATGATCATTGGCTCAACTTTCTATGCTACTGTAGGTGATGAAACATCTCTAGGTTTGGGAAATATTTTAGGAGTGACAACATCTACTTCAAAACCACTGATGAAAAAATAAGATGACCAATATCTACCTAATCGCTTTAACTCCTCTAACACCAACAACTTGATCAAACCATGATGAAAAAGAGAGGTTTCATTTCCTTATTTTTTAACTTGAACCTTATCTGACATTTTAGCTAGACTTCTATATAAGTAAAAGGGCAAGTCAAGAGACCTCTTACCCATAAAATGTAGTAGAAGCCTAAGGTGGTAGGAATAGACAATGTGAAACCTCCCTTCACAGGTGAAGTACATCTGAATAATTAGCAGCATCTTTGAGAAGTTGTCTTTCATGTAGCTCCTTGGGATGGCATTTGTGAGATCAATTTCACTATGCTCTGGCTTGATAAATTATTTGCAATCCTACATGGAGAACTTAATGCCTTTGAACCATTGTTTCCCTCCCCTATGGATTCTTGTTGTTGCTACAATGGTCTATGGTGTTACTGTGAGGTTTAACATTCCCACCTTTGAATTTGTCCCATTGAAACTGATAGAAAACTCCTTAGAAACTTGCAAATGGCACCCTTGCAATATTTGGCAGAACTGCAAAAAACCTATTCTTCTGAATATCTCCAAGGAATTTGGGTCTTCATTTAATAAATTCATGTCCATGGGCTCATATCTAAGGCAGTGACCACCTTTGTTAGTCTTCTTTCTTGCAGCCATGGTGAATTTATGTCTTCTCAGCCTCGCTTGATTAGTGACACCCACAACTTTTGAAAATGCCAACAACCAGCTTGGCTTGGTGAAGAAGCTCTCCAACAACTTAATAACATGCAAGTATACAACATAGAATAACAAAAAGACTCAATTGGGAAATTTTTTGTGGTTTCGATAACAACTCATGCCCTAATCATGACTCATGCATGCTAAAAATGGTAATGATGACCTCAGGCATGACCATGTACCTTTGAAATAACCTTAACTGACTCGAATGACATTCACCCTATCTCCTCTAATCATGAGCTGACACCTTTCACTAGATTTGACAAGACAGACAAAAAAAATATTTTTCATAGCGTGGCTAGTTCATTTTCTGACAGTTTCGCTATGAAACTATTAGGCAGTTTCGTAGTGAAAACTACTATTTTACAATGTAAAACGCTACAAAAAGAGGAAAAACTAGCCAAAGTGCCCTTTTTGGATTTAAAAGCTTGGGAGATGGAATATGACACCTAATGATGACTGATGTGACATGATGAGACCTATATGGAGGTGGGTTTGAACCTTAGGATAGGTTAAAAATGAAAAAAAAACAAAAAATTCCTATACGAAGCTTGTGACAAATGAACTTTATAACCATGTCAAATAATGTTTCACTTTTTCTGAGTGATAACATAATAAAAAAATAAAATACTTTGAATTTGATTTGCCAATGATAAAGAAAAACACTAAAGAGACATTGAACAAATTTACTTTTCAAAGGAGAAAGAACAGGAAAGTTTACTGGTCTCTAAGAGGAATCAGACATTTGAGAATACAAAAAACAAGTGGTTGTGACTGAAAGCAATGACAAATTTAGATGGAATTTGGTTGGATGAGGGGGAAACGCAGTCTCTAAGGAGAGATAGTTCATTGCATAGCACCCCTGACTAGGAGACAGTGTATTGCAGTTCATTGTGTCTTGACTAACATTGCGTTGGGCACAGCTAAGATTGGAAAATCAAGTAGCAAGACACACTTCTAATGCAATTTGTTCATTCAAATGTCTAATAAATGAAAGTAGATGCTACTGATGAGGATAAATAGAGGAAAAACACCAGGAATGATAAGATACTCCCTAGTGGAGTCTCCAATTTGTTATGCAGAATTGTGATCTAAGATAAAACAAATTCCCTAAGTGTGGTGTTTGTCACTTAGAACAACAGAGGAAAGAATAACTATCACTTTCTCTAAAACAAGCATATATACAGAATGGTAAAGGATCCTACTTGTGATTCTTTCACTTCTCCTTCTCCTTATGTCGTTTTTGTCGTCGCTCTCAATCTAACTTAAGTCGCTAGATCGATTCCTTCAAACACAAATAGAGAACAACAAACAACATGAAATATACAAGATATCTACTTATCTTACTCAAATCAAATCAATTAGTTATTAAATACATACATCATTCAAGAATACATTGCACAAGAAATAGATACATATGTATGGGAAAATGAACAATAATATTTATTAAAGAGTAGAAGGGGAAGATTACAACCAATGGATCGATTTGTTGTCAACCTGCTCCAGCTTCATTCCAGCCTCATCACATACATCATTATCCTAGCAGCATATCAATACTTTCACCCTCTTATCAAAGGAGAATCCAACAGCATAAATTTACCAAATTTCTTCCTTCCCTAGCACTAGGATGAGTGCTCAGTTTATAGGGAAATTGATGGTAGTTTCTCAATGAATGACTTTCTAATAATAGGCAAGACATGTTTCCATGTTCATAAGTGTTAGATGAACACTCATATTTGAAGTTTGACACATATGGACTCTTCTAGAATTCATTGGACATGTGGAGATTCTCGGAATAATGATAATTCCAATCCCAGGTGACCAAGGCACCCTTGAGTGTCGGGAAGTGCACTGCAGTGCACCCTTGCATGGAGGATTTGGCACTGCAACGTAGTTAGTACCTTGCAGGTGAGCATTGGTGAGTTAGTAGGTGACGTAAAATATACTTCAAACCTTGGTAATCTCATAATAGAATCCATGAATGAAATGTCTTCACTTAGGGCATGTAGCAACTGAAATATAAGGGGATGATAGACCCTATTTCATTGATCCTAGGGATGATGTCTAGTTTAACCAGTTCTTGGGTGATGATGCCCAAATTGACCTATAATAGTAAAGAATCCAAAAATTCAGTGTCCATGGCGACTCCACTTCTCAAAGATCAATCAATTGAAAAACTTCTTGATGACTTCAATGTTTTCAAAATGGGTTCAACTCCAAGAAGAAATTCCATGTATGCTCCTATGGATCAGTCTCATATCCCTAGATTTCCAAATCATATGCCTTATGTTGATTAGTTATCTTATCTTCTCATGTTCAAAGATGAAAAGAAAGATGTTTTTGCCTTGCATTTGATCAAGTTTCATATGCATATACATACACTCAAAGTTAAGTTTCCTAAGGATTTCTTAATGAAGATACTTATGGCTACTCTAGAAGACAAAGCAAGAACTTGGTATGAATGGTTGAAACCAGCTAGCATATGTTCTTTAAAGGATTTTCATTTAGTATTTTTTGAGAATTATAAAGAGCATTATCTGTCTTTGCTACTGGTACAAAATTGTTGTGATTATTTTGAGGGTTTAATTCAGCATCTTGAAAGTATTGATGAGGATCTAGAATTTATGGATTATGAGATCATAGAAGCCCTTCATGATTTATGTTCCCAACAAGAATCATAATTTTCCTCTTTGGATGAGAAAGACTACAATCAAGAAAAAGAAATGCAAATTTCAGATTCTGAAAATGAAAACCAGCAATTCAATTTTGATTGCTATCAAAGTCAATTTTCTCCTTTGTCTGAATATCAAATAGATCAACTCTTAAATAGTCATGTTACAGCTCAAGAAAATTCATGTTTGCAGTGTTCACACAAGAAAGAATGTGTGAGTCAATATTCTTCCATAATTGAAAATGAAAATGTGAATTTAAATGATGGCAGTCATGAAATTGATGAAAATATACAGGAAGCTGTCATGAGTAAACCAATTTTTGAAGATGATTTCATGCAAGAAGATCAGCCAACAAGCATTGTTTTCTTTCATAAAGAGGATAGGGTTGTCATGTTTAATAATCTTGAAGAATGTTTTATGTTCAAGGAATATTTAGAATATGAATTGGAGGAGTATGAATCCAAGAAAAACAGTATGTCAGAGATAGAATCAGAGTTGCTCATGCTTGAAGAATTGACAGCCAACACTCAAAAAATAGAAAGGCATACTTCCTTATGCCTTCATTTGGAATAACAGCCAAGTATTCTTTCATATCAAAATGAAAGTAGTACTTGTATTTTTGTTGTTGCATTTCAAAACATCGTAACATTTCAAATTGAGGATCCATATGTTGATTTGTTGCAGACAATAGGGAGGATGAATTTTCTTATATTTATGCATCATGAGTACATATTTAGTGAATACTTGGAGTGCCTTATCTTTTATTTTCTCTACCTACTCAAAGGACATGTGAGCAGAATTCAAATAAGTGACCATCCACTAGATTGGTTACATTGGAAAGATCATATCATATGATTATATATATATTTCAGCACACAGGTAGTTATCATCAGTATTTTCAGCTCGAGGTGAAGTCCTTAAGATCTCGATGGTCTGCTACCATCAATAATTTTATAGTTTTTGTTTCAGTCAGAGTCAGTTTTAAAAGTTAGAGTCAAGTCATTTTTTGAGTCATTTCATAGTCTAGTTTTGACTCCATGCCCAATGATAAGGCTACTTGCTCTATGGTGTTCTTGACACCTCCTGAAGGAGTTGCCATCCCCAGCTTGAGCCAATGTTAGTTTCAGTATTTTAGTGATCTAATAACTCTCTTTTAGTAGCTTTTCATTAAGTTATATGTAATATCCCCAAATGGGAATATCTAGCAAGGCCTGGTGAAATAACGCACTTCTAGGAAAAATGTGCACTGAAATGAGTTTGCAGCTCCTGGATCCCTTAGATCAGTGGATCTGGTGTCTAGATCCAAAAGGAGAGCAAAAAAAATCAAACTAGGTGTGGTAAACAGATCTCCCACCACCTAGTCTAGCTGAAAAACACCCAAAGAGAGGAGTTGCAGCGATGTACAACAAACTGCTTCAGAAATAACGCAGTTTTGAAAGCATGAGTAGGAGGAAAATAATAAGGATCAACTTTTATATAAACAGCATCAAATCAGATCCATAATGATGCCCTTACATTATACAGCAGTACATAGAAGACAAAAGAGAAGAAACTCTTTAGAAAAGAGGGCTGCAACACATGTATTTACTGCAAAATGGCTTAACAGCATTTTTATAAGAGCTATAGCAACTGTATATTAAACTTCAGATATAGAGCAGATCTGTGTACAAAATATCAGGTCCATTTCAGATCTGTACACTAGAAAGGCTCTATTACAAGATCCCCATGGGGTTTTGATCAAATCATGCAATACAAAGAGTAGATATGAGTTTAAAGTAGCAAATCTGCAATATTATTCAGAAATTTCTGAAGATGTTTTACAATAGAAACAGATCATATCTATACAGAACATGGATCAACAAGATAATCCATGGATCACCAAAGTGAGAGGCAAAGCCCAGCACCAAATATCTCTTCTCAAAAAGGGGATCAAAACACCCTACAAATCCTTCTCTGAAAATAACGCAGTCCTGAAAGGGAAATTGTGATGTAGCTTGAAGCACTGAGTTTCCCTGACTCCAAGATGTGAAATATCAGCTCCAAAGGTTAAGAACTCTCTTTCCCATGGGATAGAATACTTTCCCAGTGAAAAGAGGGCCTGAAATCGCCTAGATCTGAGCAGATCTGACCTCCACTTGTTGTAGCTTGCAAGGAAAACCTAATCCTAAACAGGATCAACACTGTAGTTGAAATATGAGCTTGGCCAAATGCTTGATAGTGGATGAAATCAGCAAGACTCTCCAAGAAATACTCAATGGAAGAGGTGGGATCCCTGCATAGGAACTCCCAAGTGCTAAGCAGCACTATTCTCAGCTAAACAGCAGAGAATTATATTTGTCTAAACAGATAATATACTCAGAAATATGCATAATCAACAAGCTTCTCTTGTTGCTCTCCTCTTCCTTTTATAAGATGAAAGCCTTGTCAAACCCTAAACCACTTCAATGAATTAGCTCCTTTCACATGAGGGCCTCCATATAGAACTGCGTTGTCCATCCATGAGGTACATTGCATTTAGACAGCACTGTAGATTTGGTCAAAGTTGACCCAGTCTCATAGCTCAAACCCCTTTCACACCTGCAAGTGATTTTTTTACATGGCCCAGATATATCCCTGCTCATATGGGCATTGATTTATTCATTCTTTTCAGGATTTTTACATGTCCTCCTTTATTCATTTATTCATGCAATAGAAAATGAGACAAAAATGTATATTCCTCTTAGCTTAGGCTAAGTAGGAATATTACAGTCCTCCCCTCCAAAAATTTTCTTTTCCTCAAGCAACTGATAGGGTGAGTGCTACAGTACTTTTCCTCCTCCATTGGTGACACCATCAAGGATCAAGTCCTCCTCATAAGCTAAGTTTTCACCAAGGCAACACATCATGAATTGTTCCTCCAAGGTAATCATAATATGTACATAGTGCATCCCACAAGGAGTGAAAATTTCAACAAAAATAAACATGGTTGGAGCAATGCTTTCTCTAAAACATGTAGCATGAGGTACATAGAGAAGTTCCATCCCACGTGGTACATACAAACTTCCCATCCTCCCTCCATATAGTCCCATAAATAGCACAACTATGTCATCCAAGTATGGAAGCAAAATCACATATATGCAAACAGAAATTTGAGCTTGAGGAGGTGGGTCAAAATCCCACATGTGATGCCAGCGCAGTGCATCTCCTGCCTACATTAGATCAAGGTGTGGTAAGTGGTCTTCCCACCACACATTTTCTACATAAGTCATCTTAACATAGCTAAATATATCATATATGTTTGGTGCCTTTGGGAATCACCCATCATGAAAAGGAATCTCCCTTTGCACAACAAGGGAGTGGCCAAGTTCAGAAATTTTGTTGGCCCACCAAATGCCATGAGATCTACATGATATATCACTCCCTTTAGGAGTCATATCCTACAAAAACATGGTAAAATAATGTGATAAATCAAAAAATGAAACTTTCCTTACATGATCAAATTCTTTACCATCATAGTCCCTCATACACATGGAGTGGTGCATGGGAATTTCTCCTCTCCCAAAAGAAGGAAGAGATGGCTAAAATGACTCTTGCATAGAGTCCCTTGGCTGCCCCAACTCCACAGAGCTCATGCACTCTTGAAAGTGCTGATGTAGTTCCTCTCTCAAGCCTTCCCAATCAAAGCTCCTCGTGATCAGGGTGTAGATCTTCATTGACTGCATATGGCTGAAAAAGAACTCTTTGTGTGCTCCTTGTAGTATCTTCTGCTTGAGCTTGGAAGCTCTAGACAAGAAGACCCTACCATGATGATAGATGACTCCCCCTTGGACTAAGTAGCCCTCTTCTTGTTGCATGTCATCTAGTATCATACATGTGTGGAGATCTTTGGAATACTCTACAAGCAGTTGAGATTTTCAGTACAGATCCACACTGCTCAACAATGATAGCATTGTTGATACATCCACAGGAGTGTCTTTCATGTTTTTTATATCCTATTTTAAATCTCTCATGCCAAAGATGTGTGTTGGAAGGCTGATCCTCCCATTCTTCTCCTCCCACATTGCAGATCTAGAGATGAGAGGGTGTGGTAGTGATAAAGGAAGAATATCCTCCTTCTTATTGAGCAGTCCCAAGCCTCCCAGCGTTGTAGCTTGGTCTTCCATTTCTCCAATCCCTCTTGGATCTAAGTTTGGAGTAGAAATTTTTGAGGCCTTCCCCACAAGATCTGAATCTGGTGGCCTCCCAGGTGGTTTTCCATTAGATAAGAATGTCCCATGCAAAATTCTCATGAACATAAGAGAAGGGACTATGAGATCCTTGCTTCCACTGCGCAAGTCCATCTCTGTTGTTTTTGTAGAAGTTCTAGGTGAGGGGTAAGTATGAATGCCTTGGATCATTTTAGCTTCATCACTCTTCATGTCCACCCATTCCATTTTCGGAGCCTTCCAATCGGTGGTGACTTTCCCCAATGTAATCAACCATTGGACACCCAAAATGATATTGGTGTTTGGTATGTCAACTACAAAAAAGTGATCCACCAACGTGTAGGACCCCATAGTGACTGAAAGTGATGGGACATAGTGCATGCATTTCATTGTCCTATCTCCTGGGACCAAAACAGAGAATCCCTCAAAAGTATCAGTGGGTATTGCCCTCCTTTGCACCAGATGAGCATCAATAAAATTGTGGGTTGCCCCACTGTCAATAAGTACAGAAACCCTCTGATTCATTATTGAACCTTGAAATCTTAAGGTCAAGTACTAAGGTACTCCTCTCAAAGATGCAAGAGTTTCTCCTATTGGAGCAAAGGATCCATTCCCATATCCATATGGTGTTGGATCTCCTTCAACATTGTCAGCGCTGTGACCTCTTCTTGTTTCATCATCTTCTTCTTCCTCCTCAAAATATGAGAAGAATTCTATGTAGTGTGTTTTCCCAGCAGCACATCTATGTCCAGGTGCCCATGACTCTTGGCAAGTGAAACATAGCCTCTTCTTTCTCATCTCCCTTCAAACTTCAATATCAAGAGGTTTCTTGAATGAGCTCTCCTTGGGAGGAGCAGCTTTCTCTTCCTTCCCTTTAGAAAGGTAAGGCGTCTTGTTCTGCAAATTTGCCTTTGCTTTTGGTAAGGCATCTTGGAGGTCTCTAGCCCTCTCAATGGCATCATGCAAAGTGATGGGATTGGTATATTTAACCAACCCATGCAAAGTTTCATCCAAGCCATCGATGAACATGTACACCCTCCTTGTTGTAGATAGATCAGGAACCATAACAGATAATCTCAGAAGCTCAGAGATATAATATTTTGTATTACCTGACTACTTCAACTTTGCAAGGCTCATGAAAGGTGATTTTGGATCCTTTCTGTCAAACCTCTCCACCAGTCTTCTAGTGAATTCGGAATAGGTAGTCACATTGGCATGGCCCAATGTAGACAACCCATGGAACCACCAATTGTGTGCTTCACTTTCAAAGTGTAGTGTTGCAATATTGATGGCTTCCATCTCAGGGACTTTGTTCAACTGAAAGTAGATATCCAGCTTTTCTAACCATGCTTTGGAAAAACTGATGGATGACCCATCGAACTTGGGTAAAAATTATCTGCCCATAGAGTGATGTCGATCATGATTCTGAATGAATCCACCATCTCTATACTGATGCCTTGGTCTTCTTTTTTCCTTGAGGTGAAAAAACTCTTGAAAACTCAAGTGGTCCTTGCATCTCTTATTCTGAGACTCATATTCCTCAAATTAGTCTTCAAGGGAGGCCCTTCATTCTCCATAGACAAGAAGGTAGGCATAGTAGAGTGTTGTGAAGCTTGTGGCTGGTTCACTAGTTGATCATTCCAATGGTGAGACATGCCAGAGCTTTCTCCAGGATGAAATCTCCTAGGAGATTCCTTCATCCTATCCATCCTCATCTCTTTGATCTCTCTAGCAAGATCTTGCATGGATACCAAAATAGTTCTTGCAAACTCTTCTCCTTCCTTATCACTTCTAGATTCAAGGGCTTTACCCTTGTCCTAATCATCATTAGTGTAATCAAATTTTTTATGTCCTCTATGCAGATATATCCTCTCTCTATCAGTAAGAGGATAATCTTCTCCTGAAGCCATCTTGGTTTCATCTCTTCAATGAAAAACACAGGTTGTGCCAAGAAAGAGGCTTTGATACCACTGTAATATCCCCAAATGGGAATATCTAGCAAGGCCTGCTGAAATAATGCACTTCTAGGAAATCTGTGAATTGAAATGATTTTGCAGCTCCTGGATCCCTTAGATTAGTGGATCTGGTGTCTATATCCAAAAGGAGAGCATAAACAAATCAAACTAGGTGTGGTAAATAGATCTCCCACCACCTAGTCTAGCTGAAAAACACCCAAAGAGAGGGGTTGCAGCTATGTACAACAAACTGCTTCAGAAATAACGTAGTTTTGAAAGCATGAGCAGGAGGCCAATAATAAGGATCAAATTTTATATAAACAGTAGAAAATCAGATCCATAATGATTCCCTTACATTATACAACAGAACATAGAAGACAAAAGAGAAGAAACTCTTTAGAAAAGAGGGCTGCAACACATGTATTTACTACAAAATGGCTTAACAGCATTTTTATAAGAGCCACAGCATTTGTATGTTACACTTCAGATCTAGAGCAGATCTGTGTGCAAAAGATCAGGTCCATTTCAGATCTGTACACTAGAAAGGTTCTATTACAAGATCCCCTTGGGGTTTTGATCAAATCATGCAATACAAAGAGTAGATCTGAGTTTAAAGTAGCATATATGCAATATTATTCAAAAATTTCTGAAGATGTTTTACAATAGAAACAGATCATATCTATACAGAACATGGATCAGTAAGCTAATCCATGGATCACCAAAGTGAGAGGCAAAGCCCAGCACCAGAGATCTCTTCTCAAAAAGGGGATCAAAACACCTTGCAAATCCTTCTCTGAAAATAACACAGTCATGGAAGGGAAACTGCGTTGTAGCTTGAAGCACTGAGTTGGCCTAATGCCAAGGTGTGAAATATCAGCTCCAAAGTTTCAAAACTCTCTTGCCCATGGGATAGAAGACTTTCCCAGTAAAAAGAGGGCTTGAAATGGCCTAGATCTGAGCAGATCTGACCTCTACTTGTTGTCGCTTGCAAGGACAACCTAATCCTAAACAGGATCAACGATGTAGTTGAAAGATGAGCTTGGCCAAATGCCTGATAGTGGATGAAATCATCACACTACTACATTTGGGGGAAACTTCGACACTTGGTTCCGACGCTTTTGACCAAATGTCGGAAATTTCCCCAAGTTTTTTCAATCTCGCCCGAAACCGTCGCTATAACGACGTTTATAGAAAATTGTCACAATACCGACACTTATACAATGTGTCGCAATTGCGACGTTTGGAGGAAGACGTCGCAATTGCGACACTATGCCCCAAAGCGTCGCTATTGCGATGGCTGCCTCCAAACGTCGCAAGTGCGACACAATGTCTAAGTGTCGCAATTGTGACGTTTGGAGGCATCCGTCGCAATAGCGATGCTTTTTCCGCCGTTGATATAATGACACTTATATGCGCGCTACATAAAATTGATTTTATTAAAAATACGAAACTTATATCTGTCGCAATAGCTACATTAACGTCTGATATCACGCGCGCATTCGCCCTCCGCTCTTGCAGAACAGCATTCGCCCTCAGCATTCACCCTCAGCTCTTGCAGAACAGCATTTTCCCTCAGCATTCACCCTCAACTCTTGCAGAACAGCATTCACCCTCAGCTCGTGCAGAACAGCATTCGCCTTGAGCTCTTGCGGAACAGCATTCACCCTCAGCATTCACCCTGAGCTCTTGCAGAACAGCATTCGCCCTCAGCATTCGCCCTGAGCTCTTGCAGAATAGCATTTGCCCTAAATTCGCCCTCAGCGTTCGCCCTCAGCTCTTGCACAACAGCATTCGCCCTCAGCTCTTTCAAAATGGTAAGTTCTTACTGCAGGCTCTTCCTCCTATAGTAGGGTTGACTCTATTTGGGTTTTTTTGGTCAATTCCATTGGATTGTGTTAGGCTGTAGGGTTCTCTCTAGATGTCAAGAATCAAGATTCAATACCCTCTATTATCTTCATCACCCAATACAAGATTTGAATTTTTCCCAAAGAAACGCTTATTAATTTGGTAGCCATTATTTCTCCCTGCTTTAAAAACCCTACATTTAAATGAAAACAAGCATTTCATTTCAACTACAAAAATCTATTAGTGTTCGCCCTTAGCATTCACCCTCAGCTCTTGCAGAACAGCATTTGCGCTCAGCATTCACCCTCAGCTCTTGTAGAACAGCATTTTCCCTCAGCATTCGCCCTCAGCTCTTGCAGAACAGCATTCACCCTCAGCTCCTGCAGAACAGCATTTTCCCTCAGCATTCGCCCTCAGCATTCGCCCTAAGCTCTTGCAGAACAGCATTCGCCCTCAGCTCTTGCAAAATGGTGATGCAGGAGCATCAAGGCCAATTTTCATTTTTAAATATGTAATAAAGGGGGGTGTGACATTTTAATTGTTTTATTAATTAATTTTTTATTTTTAAATAAAATAGGAGATAAATTATAAAAGTGAGGATTTTGTAAATATTATTTTATTAATTAAAAGGATATGAGAGAAAATAGAATTAGGTAGCAAAATTAGGGAGTAGGAATTCTATGTACAGGAATTTGTTAAGTCCACACCTAAAATGAATTTAAATTAGATTTAGTTGAGGATTAGGTGGAGAGATTTTTGGAGTGAATTAAATTCATTATTTATGTATAAATATGAGTGTTTTTTGTGAGGAGAACACACTTGAATAGTTGAAGAGCTGAGATAGTGAAGAGGGGAGTGAGTGAGGAGTGGTTTAAAGGGAAAAGAGCCAAGAGGCCGCCCAATGTAATATCTGGCCACAGAATTTTAATATAGTTAAGGGATTTGATTTGTATGGCTCTTTTTAGCCTTCATGTTTGATTGAGTTGGATGTTTTCCATGATGTTATTGTAAAAATTTTGAGTATTTTCAGAGTTCTTGAAGCAGTTGTGTTCTTATATGCGGGTTCTGCTTTCTAGCAGAATTCCTGCATCAAATGGTAAGTTCTTACTCCAGGCCCTTCCTCCTACAGTATGGTTGACTCTATTTGGGTTTTTTTGGTCAATTCCATTGGATAGTGTTAGGCTGTAGGGTTCTCTCTAGATGTTAAGAATCAAGATTCAATACCCTCTATTATCTTCATCACCCAATACAAGATTTAAATTTTTCCCAAAGAAACGCTTATTAATTTGGCAGCCATTATTTCTCCCTGCTTTAAAAACCCTACATTTAAATGAAAACAAGCATTGCATTTCAACTACAAAAATATATTAGTGTTCAAATGTACATGTGTGCATCACTTGTATAGGGTATTCCTTTTCCACTTTCACATTATCCAAGAATGTGTGCAGTATAGTTCATATTTTTTTTTATTTAGATTATCTTGAAAAAGGAAAGGTAAATTATTTCCCATGGAAAAAGAAGGTTTTCCCTTTTTACTACTGGAAATGGTACAAAAAATTTCCATTTCTACCCGAAACTCCTATGAAACAAGAACCAAATAAAGGCCATGTCCTCAATGGACATCATTTGGCTTTGAAAATGGCCATTGCACCGTGTTGTTTCTTATATTACATCACGATAGTTTATTAGGTCATTTCTTGTTTCTTGAGATGAAAAACAACCAAAGAAATTATGAAGATCCTTTCAAGAAATAAATGACCATTTCTCAATCATATCTCAACTATTTTTTATTTTATTCGGTGGTTGCTTACTTTGAGAGAAATTTGACACTTTTATAAGGAATATAACATAAAAACACAAAATGGGAAGGAATTGATGAGGTAGATGTCCTTTAGTTGTTGTCGATTAAGAATTGATAATACACGATGCATGTTCTGTACTACAAACTAGATTCCTTCCTGGAGTTAGGACACAGAGTATTGAATCAAAGTTGTAGTTTCTAACTTCTTGTATTGGTTCATCAATCTTGAAATTCGGACATTGCATGTCTTCATTGCTTCATGTTTGAATAATTTGCATCATATCGTACAATAGGAAATTAGGAATTATGATTATTATTACTTTATGGATCTGTTAAGTTAATTTTAAGTTTGCATGGTTTAGTGTGAAATTATTCTTGTGTGCCCCTAGGCCCAGGTGAAGGAATGCCAAGGATTGAGAACCATAGTTTTTAAATGGTATTGTTTCTTATACCCAAAAAACCCTCAACATCACTTCTTATTAGTTCTTAACAATAGTGTTGTAAACAATTTGAGAATTGATATAGCAAAATCTTGCACTTCTCAAGATAAATTCCTAAAGCTAAAGTGTGATACCATGTGTAATTCAATAGCCCCATTGTCACCTCACCAACCTCTTTTCACTTCGAGCTAGCTCTCCTCCAACTCAAGGGGGGTTCTCCCTAGTAGATGTTAGGGATCTAATGGCCCAACCAAACCAAGTCAAGAGCCCCCTAACTCTCTATGTTTACTGCTATCAATCAAAATATTGAACAATAGGGTCAGACATGCATCCTGAAGATAAAATTTCCAGGGTATTTTTGGGTAATTTCAAAGGGAAAGTCCCCAAACACATATAATCAAGGAATTATAACGTGATTTAAAACATTAAATATCAACAAAATTGTTTAAAGGATATTGAAAGGAAAAAGGTGATGGAAGATAGAAAGTGCCTTACTTAAATGCTCTAAGGATTTTTCAATAGTTGCTCCAAAAGCTTCACTTTAAGGCCCTTCAAGATCGTCTCCAACAATGCTATACCATCAGCTTCAACAATGTTGCTCCAAAAATGTCCTCAAGGTCTTCACAACAAGTTTACTAGAAGTTGCTCCAACAATATATTCAATAAAGTCTTCATTGTCAACTCGTCTCTTGTTTGGGTGCCTTAATGTGCAATGACATGTTTCCAGGACTGAATTCAATGCAAGGCATATTTGAAACTCTAACTCTGTCTTCTGGTGTCTTATTAGAAATTATTTCAGTTTTCATTTTGTCTTTTCAAGTTAGATATTGTTTTCAAGTTTTTACATTTATAATTTTATTGCAATGTGGCAGACTGATCAGGGCAGTACAGGAACAACCCCGAGACGGGATGATCGCGGAAAGAGGCCAGCGGAAGAACATGTAAAGTGCCAACATTGCTCTATCTTCAGGTATTTTAGTTATTTACATAATTGAAATGATATTAATTTTGTTCAAATATGCAGACACCTAGCCATGGTACGCCTGATGATTCCCTCTTTGAGGAAGAGCTTTCTTCATCCCTATCTCCAGTGCTCTTGTTGCGAAAAAAGGCACGAGAAGCAAGGTCAGAATTTAATACTTTGATAGACGCGCCTCAAACACCTAAAACAGAAGAGAGGATAAAAAAACTTATGAGCCAGCTAGAAACATATCGGGTAATAATAAAAGTAAAAAGGATATTTTTTTTGTTCTGCATGAGATGAATTGTGATAGTTTGATTTTTAATTTTTACATTGACTAAACTAACAAAAAGTTCTTTTGTATGTAGCGTTTTCTGGCACTTGCTGAACCCGGTGTTGGTGGTAGTGGGACACAAGGGCAAGATATTTCCCAGCAACCCTCTCGTACACCTTCTACTCCTTTAGGTTCCAGCCAAGAAACACACCCTGCCCAAGCAGACACACAGCCAACCGTTGAACATGTTGGCAATGATGAGGTTGATATGGCCAACTACATTATTGCGTTTCCTGGAGCTACACGTGTCAGCTCCACAAGGACCATTAATGGCACGTTGTTGGTGAACGATGAAGGTTTCCCTATAAAGCACGTACAACTCCCAGGTAAATTTTAATATTTTAACTATTTCATGTACTTTATCTAAAACACATTTATCATGATTTTTGTTTTTAAATTAATGATAATATCTTCTTCTTTTTTCTGTGTAGGAAACAATGAGTTCTATAGGTTTTTGGAGAGCCATGTGTTGGTAATTTTTGGCCCAACCATACGCACAAGGTGGAATTCCCAGAATTCCAACCTGAAAAAAGAACTTCTAGATTATCTAGAAGCCCTTTTTGGGGTCGGCACATTTGACAAAAGAGTGGTGGCTCGGGTAGCCGGCAAATATTTGAAATATACCAGGGACACCTATAGGATGCAATTACAATTTAACCCTAGATATGATCGTCCTCTCACAGTTCCAGAGAGTGACTGGAGAGCACTCATCCATGATGGAAAAGAGAAAAGAAAGAAGGAAAAATGCCAACTGGACCCGCAAGGTAAATTACAACTTTAATTCAATAGCTTTAATTTTCTCTATGTCTAAAATAAAAGTGTGCTAAGTCATATCTGACTTCAATATTTTGATGCTAGGTTGTCTGACACCTCAAAGGAAACCAAAGCTAGGATTGAAAAAAAGGGCCATCACAAGCTAGGCCAGGGCGGCTACTTGAAATTAGCTGCAGGAATTGTAATTAAGTAGCTAAACATCTTATAATTAATTGTATCACCTTCCAACGTGTTTTTAATCCTATCAAATATGATTAAAAATACACAATCATATGTAATGTAGGGTGATTACTTCGGAACAGAAACTACAGAGGAAGATAAAAATATCGCTTTCCATTTCGGCTATCAAGCCATAGTTGAACGTCGCAGAAGCCTGGGGCAGGTCCCAAGATCCAGAATGCCTGATAAGGTAAAACATTAACCTTTCAATATGTTTGTTTTCGTCCATAAATTTAATGTCTAACAACTTTTTTTAAATCAGGGGAGCAGCACTACCGACGAGGCAAATAACCCAGTTTTAGAGCCAGATGTAGATGATCCTCACATGCAACCTGATCATTATAGTGGGGACCAAGCCGACAATGCTACTATCAGTGAGGGCCGTGACGGTAATTAATTTCCACTTATAATTTTTTCTAATTATACCTTGATGGTTGTCCTTATACAGAGAATGTTTCCCTTGAGGATCTTACCACCAGAGAGGAAGACAGGGCAACAGTCCCAACAGCGGCAACTGGTGCACCAGGTAAATAATCTCATTGCAATTTTTTTTATTAATATTACCGAACTAGTTAAATAATATTTAAAAACTGACAATTAAAATTTAATATTATCTGTTTTTGTAGGCGATGCCCCATCACTGGATGAGACCAGACATCGTGACTACGCAACTAGGTCAGCGACGACAACTGGTGCACCAAGTAAATAATCTCGTTGCAATTTTTTTTATTATTATTACCGAAATATTTCAATGATATTTAAAAACTGACAATTAAAATTTAATATTATCTTTTTTTGTAGGCGATGCCTCGTCACTGGATGAGACCAGACATCGTGACTACGCAACTAGGTCAGCGGCGACAACTAGTGCACTAGGTAAATAATCTCATAGTAATTTTTTTTATTAATATTACTGAACTAGTTCAATGATATTTAAAAACTGACAATTAAAATTTAAATATTATCTGTTTTTGTAGGCAATGCCCCGTCACTGGATGAGACTAGACATCGTGACTACGCAACTAGGTCAGCGGCAACAACTGGAGCACCAGGTAAATAATCTCATTGCAATTTTTTTATTAATATTACCGAACTAGTTCAATGATATTTAAAAACTGACAATTAAAATTTAATATTATCTGTTTTTGTAGGTGATGCCCCATCACTGGATGAGACCAGACATCGTGACTACGCAACTAGGTCAGCAATGCGGGTCGAAAGGCACGAAACAGGAGCAGAGCACGATGATATTGATGATGTAATTAGGAGCTTTAGAAATAGGAAGAAGAAAAAGAAAATTTGATAATGTAAAATATTGTATTATTATAAGACAAGCGTTACCATACTTGGAACGTTTTTTGCGTTATATAAAAAACTCATTTATCATACTATTTTTATGTCAAGCATTAATTGCAATGTTTCCTTGCGTACTTTTTGTTGAATTGTTTTTTAATTAGTTATTGAATTTTTTTTTTTATGCTCATGAAAGTAAAAAATGAAATATAGATTGGGTATTGGGGAATTGAGAGTGATGTGAGGGGGGGGAGGGGCCATAAGAGCTTCCACCTTCACGTGGTTGGCCCTGTTTAGTAGAGAATAATTTATTGGAGCGATTTAATCTTGGAGCAAACCTCCCTCGATCCAGCGTAGCAACAAAAAAGTCATTGTTGACTTAGTTGCTACTCTTTCAGATCGTGGGAGGCTTGTTCCAAGTTCATGAGACTCCAATAAATTGTTCTTGAAACGAAGAGGAGCTTATTCAGGTATGTTTTGACATTTTCAACATATGTTCTAACATTATCATAAGAATGCATCTTAGAGTAAGAAATACTACATCAATTACTTGTATTTATTGTATAGATAATGATGGATTTTGATTGACTTGGCAGTGCAGGTACAAATCCTCTTGCATCATGAGCAATAAAACTTGTCAACCAGGGTCATGTCCAGGATATTTTTGCTTGTGCCCTTGACCAGGTTCGTAATGTCACATTTTGTAAGTTCCTTTACAGTTCATAATTCAATATTAAGATTGTTCATGATTATTATCTAGGTTTTTTGTATGTGGTTTTTCATCTATTTGATTGTAAGAAACTCTGCATGTTTCCTGTTGTTCACTATGATTTCTCCCATTACCACTCCCAGGATGAATCTGACTTTATTGTTACATAGGTTACTTTATTGTTACTATGATTTCTCCATTTACGATTTCATAGGTTACATCATGTAAAGTTGTCAATCTCATGTTGGTGATGAGATTTAGTTCTCTAGATTTGGGGCTTTTCTGATATTTTATCCCTCATGTCATTCTTGCATCACCTCGTTGTTTGAGCATGCCAATTGTCTACCACTTGTACCAATTGGCACATGTCAATCTCTGAGTGGTGCCACATTTCACCTATTTTCAATGAGAGTTTAGGGTTTCTCTAACATAGCTTTAGAAATCTGATTCAGTGCCTGCTTGAATATCGTCACATAATACTCATGGTTTGGATTGATGAGAATGTTTTGAATGGTTGGTTGATTCATAAGAACCACCCATATAGTCATCTTGAGATATTTCAAAAGTTTTCTCGGGTTTCCTTTTTCACCGTTTCTAGTGGGTGGGATGGCGTGGGGTGATCCATCAATAATGGTGCTCTTGTAGTAGGGAAATTGTTTTTGGGGATATAAAGGAGCATTTGATGTAGATATCCCATTGGATGCATTCATAGATGGGCACGAGAGGTCAAGAATTTAAATTAAAAATATGAAACCTCTAGCATGGCAACCTGAAGGTCGCGAGAGACACTGGTTAAAGATTGTTTTGTGTTGGCCTTAATATAGTCGTGATTTCTTTCTATTATCTTAATGCAAATATATAGTCCTATCTCATTAAAATGAGGATTGTGGTTGTATTTCTCTTTGGTTGTTTCTCTCTTAATGCTCCAGAAGTTGCCAAAAGTTGTGATAGTTGTTTAGTTTGCCTGTTACAACTTAAAAGTGGTTTTTAGCAATGGGAGTCATGTTTTTTAAGGTTCATACTCATATGAAGATATTTTAATTCTATATTCAAGATAAGAGAAGATGGCCTCTACTTTGGGCAGTATGACAACAATTTCCACATCTACTTCATTGGGTAACAATGGAAAGGGGAAGAATTTGGGTGCAATGTTTGATAATTATGGCAGACAATTGTCTTCTCTTTCAATTTTTTCACCCATTTCCTTTAATCGCTCAAGCAGAAGAGGGACTCTGAGATTACACGACAGAGAGAAGGTAGTTAATACAAGAGCTATGGAAAAGGATTTTTACTTCAACAAGGATGGCTCAGTGACAAAAAAATTGCAGGTCAGAGAAAAAATTACGTTTAAAGGAAGGTCACATGCACGTGAAACTTCACTTCGGTGGATCTCCTTGTCCACTTATATTCGATTTTAATGTGTTATTTTAATTTTTCATGGAGGGTTGTTTTGGCATATGTTATGGCATTCAATTGCACACTTACTGAAAGCATTGTCAATTTGTCTTGCAGGCGGTGTGAACAAACTTGCTGATCTTGTTGGGCTCACCCTTGGGGCGAGGGGCAAAATGTTGTCTTGGAGAGCAAGCATGGTTCTCCGAAAATAGTTGATGATGGTGTGACAGTAGCTAAGGAGGTAATTTGTAGATGTGTGCTTTGGTTTTCTTTTTAACGTTGTATTAGTTCCCCCTCTTAAATGTCTTAGATTTGGTAGGCATAATTTGAAAACTCAAAGGTGAAAGGAAACATATTTGTTACCCAGTGGTCTACTTGGCCTATGTACTAGCCACATTAGAGTAATGCATAAATATTTTCACAACAATAAAAGGAAAGGGTTATGGATGAGTCAAATTTTATTGTTATTGACAGTGTAATGAAATGTATCTCAATGCTATGGTTTTGGCCTTTTTATTGGTTGAATTAGAGGACCCAGTTGAAAATATTGGGGCCAAGTTGGTAAGGCAAGCTGCGGCAAAGACAAATGATTTAGCTAGGGATGGAACCACAACATCTTTTGTTCTTGCACATGTTGGAATATTGAAAAATTCCAGAACAATGAATGGAGAATAAATTTCCCTTTCTCTAACACAGAGAAAATAAAAATTTCTTTGACAGGAGACAGAGTTTCAATACTTTGAAAACAAACTTCTATTCCCTTCAATAACTCAAAAAAAAACTATTACACTTCTTCCTCACTGAGAGGGATTACAAAATTATGACTACTACAAAACGCAATGCATAAAACCAACTCACTGTCTGTTCAAAACAAACATACTCTATCTCTAAAACACTCTGATGTGTTTTTCACTTTAGCACTGATGTGCATACACACTTAAAAAGTTACACTCAGTCTTTCACTTTTTACACACTGCTGTGTAATAAAAAATTTACGTAATGTCTATAAAAAAAACTACCAATCTTTTTTGTCCTTTTTATTTTTATATGTCGTAACATATAAAACATATTATAATAAACCCTCTTTTTAAAAAAATAAAATTAAAACTAAATTCTATGGCCCACCTTTAATTTCGCATATGATATATATAACATATGTTTAAAACATATGTATATATTAAAGCATACATAAAATTAAACTATCAAAACATTAAAGAACCCTTTCCGTCGGACTTCAAAAGTCTGAATAGATTGAATTTCAAACCAAATTCACATTCCAAAATGGGATGCTAACGTCTGCCTAATTTGTAACGCGAATTCTCAATCCAATGTGCCTTATAAAAAATTTAGGTCCGGTTTTCAGGTTTTCAGATTCCCTTCAATTTCATGCGATCCAATATTAATGCTCCACGTGTCCTCCTTTTGAATTTACAAAACTGGGGGGTAACCCTCGGTTGGTGAATTGTGTTAATGCCGATTGTTGTGTTTAAATACAACTCGTACGTAAATATGGCCGCGGCCGTCACAAAAAAAAAACTCGTAGGAATTTTAAATGCAGATACAAAGTTGCCCAAGATATTGTGTTGCTCAACTATAGGAGTTGTGGATGTTAGCTTTTCTTTTTCTCTTTGAATTTTTGAATTTTGAAGAGATTCTTCCTCAGAACCCTTATTGACTTGAAGAGAGTCCTCCTCAGAGGTATCTTGCTCTTGAATATCTATAGAAGGTTTTTCTAAAACTCTACCAGATTTGAGTTGTACATCGTTGAGAGGAACAATCATATAGGTAGGAAATTGTTGTCCTTCTACCATATAAGTAGTTTGAGGATTCTTATTGTTAGGATTTGGCAATGGCTGAGCTGGAAGTTGATTTGTCTTCTGTTGGTATGGAAGCATGAGTTTAGGATTTGTATTTTGTTGAGAAGGTTGTTGTTGTGGAAATGGTAATGAAAGTTGTTGTGGATTTTGGCTTGGAAATTGTAGAGCTTGTTGATTTTGAAAAGATGGAGGATATTGATAAAATTGAGCAAATCTCCCATAAGGATTTTGCATCCCTTGTACCCATGGCTGATATGAATTTTGATGTTGGGGCCAAGATTGTTGCCAAAGAGTCCAATTTGGTGGGGTTTGAAGATTCATAGGGTTATTAAACCCTTGAGATTGTTGTCCCTGCCAAGGTCTCCTTGCGACAAAACAGAGAGATTCTATTGAATTTGGATCTTCTTGAAAAACAGCTTTGAGTCCAGGGATTGAAGGACAATCCTTGATCTCATGATTTTCCGAGCAAATCATACATGTTTCTACAACTTTTGCATCCAAGGGACATTCCCTTAAAGCATGTTTCTTTCTACATTTCGGACAAAAGATGGCTAAAGCATCTGTTTCTGCTTTCTGCTTGTTTTGGATTTTAAGGGTGTCTAGTTGTTCAATAAGACCCCCTAAGATATCAGTTTTAAACTCATCAAGAATATTACCAATCTCTGCCCTACTTACTGATCCAGTTGCAGATTTGTTAGCCCTAATAAGAGAAGAATCCCTAGGCCCTTTTCTAGTTTTAGATCTTCCCCTTGAGAATTGGATACATAGTTCTGTTATATCATGAAATGGGAGTTGAGAAATGTCTCCTTTACCCATCATTTTTAAAATGTCTATCCATTCATCTCTAATGGCTTTTAATAGGAGGGCTTTCAAGGTTTCATTATCTAAGTTGCTCATCTTTGCTCTTTTCAAGTTGTATTGAAATCTTTCAATTAGGTCTTCCAAATTTTCATCTTCTTTTTGCATCATTTTGAATACCTCATCCTTGTGATTGGTGGGCATACAATAGTCCAAGTATCTATCCAAAAATGTTTGTTTCATATCATTCCAAGTCCCGATAGATTGAGTGGCTAATCCCATGAACCATTTCAAAGCAGATCCCTTCAATGTTGAAGGAAACAGTTTGAGTTTTTGAGAATCTTCCATATAGTCATAAGTTTGGCACACTACTTCAAACTCAAACAGAAATGTTTCAGGATCCTCACTTCGTAATCCATAAAAGTTAGGAAGAACAGATGGTGAGATATTTTTCATTGTTGCATGAGTTTCCTCATCAACTATAGGGAATCCAAGAAAATTGTCCCTATTTCTATCGTTATTTCCTTCACCATTGTTATCTTCATTATCTCCTCCTCCTCTACCTCCACCTCTATTTATTACTTCCTCCGCCATGATAGTTTCTTTAGAGTCCTTATAGTCCTCTAGTTCTTCTACCAAGGAAGGATGAGAGAAAGTTTCTTTGTTTTCTAAGTGGGTTTTAGTAGGTGGTATAGGATAATCCTCTAATTCAGTTGTTCCTTGACTTCCAAAAATCTTAAGGCTAGGGGTAGATGGTGGTGAATCTGGTCTATGCCTCGAAGAAGATGGAGTTGTGAAAATCGAACTCTTGGCTTTAGCTATAAACCTTCCCCTAGAATCTCTTGCTCTATGCATGTCATTTTTTTATTCTTTTTTAAAAAGTTGGGCTAATAATTCTCTTTCTGATCTTCCAGATCACACTAGGTGCAAGAAGAGAGCATACTTAAGAAATTACTAAACCAATAACTCTCTTTTCTGATCCTCCAGATCACACTAGGTGCAAGAGGAGAGCATACTTTAAGAAGTTATCAAGTTTTCCCTTCTTTTATGATTTTATGTTTTTTTTTTTTAAGAAATTGGCTACCTAGTTACACTTCCCCGGCAACGGCGCCAAAATGTTTGGTCAACTTAGTGTGTCCTAAATTGCTGCATTTAATTGTCAATCCGGGAATCGTAAGCTGATGAAGTGCGGCGCACTATATGTGCAAGATAACCGTTTTCTTAACTTTTTGTCGTTTGTGGTCTTTCTAAGGTAAAATGGAAATTCTAAAGTGAAAAACAAGCTTGGTTATATTTATTCAAGGAAGTGATATCCCCTATAATGATTTACCAATCTCGAAACTTTAAAAGCAAATTGAAATTACAATGACAAAAGAAAGTAAAAGTGTACTGCTGAAATGAAAAGTGTTGCTAATCTAATGAATCAAAACAAGAAACTAGTGAACATGAAAACTAAACTATTCTTGCTGCCAACTGAACACAAAAGAAACTACACTTATGGAAATTCAAAATTTCAATGAAATAAATCTAAATCAGATTACATCAATTCATTTTCTGACCCTTCATCATTAGACCAGCTATGACTTGCGGAAGTAATCATAAACAACTTGTGTAACTGATTATTTAATTTGCAGAAAATAAACTAATACTAAACCATACACACATAATTCAATCCCTCGCCATCAGTCCAGCTATGGCTTTCGGAGGCAACTGAAGATGTCATACATGATTTAATATATCTAAATTTGCAGAAAAGGAACTAATACTAAACTACACATTTCATCATGCAGCCCCTCACCACCAGTCCAGCTGTGGCTTTCGGAGGTAACTGAAGACGCTATGAGCAGCTTAATATATCTAATTTTGCAGAAAGGAAACTAATACTAAACTACACATTTCATCATGCAGCCCCTCACCATCAGTCCAGCTGTGGCTTTCGGAGGTAACTGAAGACGCTATGAGCATCTTAATATATCTAATTTTGCAGAAAGGAAACTAATACTAAACTACACATTTCATCATGCAGCCCCTCACCATCAGTCCAGCTGTGGCTTTCGGAGGTAACCGAAGACACTATGAGTAGCTTAATATATTTAAATTTAACTACTGAATCAGATAAACAAAACTGAAATGAACAAAGCAAAACTGAAGTTAAACAAATGCTATGAAAAGGAAACTAGCAGCAGAATAATGTCAGTTTCATATCATTAGCTAAAATACTATGAAAATGCCCCGGGCTATCTACCTAAAACCTGCACAAGAAAACTGATCAGTGATTTAACAATCATAAAAACATGAAAGACAAGAATGCAATGGAAATTATAGAAATGTATGAACAGAAATGAAGCAACTATGAAATATGAACATGTAATGGATTATAATACAATGACTTTTAAAAGAAATGAAATGAAATATATATACATTAATACAGAGAACCTCGGCTGAGCAGGGGCCCTCTACACAGCTCTGGTACGATCCTCAACACGAATTAAATTGAAAACAGAGTCTTTTCACATTAAGAAGCAGTTCATTACAGACTGGTAGTATTACGGCTCAAGGCAGCGTAATCACTACATAACAGAGTACGCACATCAACTATCAATTAACAACTCAACAACTATGATCTACTAACAACTAACTCTACGTGCGTATGCAAACGCTCTTTATAAAACAATAAAATGTAACTGTCTCCTGAAGTTTATGATAGCAGCCAGCACGTAGACCACTAAGGCCACAGATATAGGAGTATGGCCATGTTGGAAAATGGATCTATGGAAGGTGGGCGCTTGAATTCAACTCCAGAACTTTGCACAGATGTCAATTAACCTCCGCAAGCTTAGAAACGGCCGTATGGATGTTTATATGCCACGAAACAGAGTCCAACCGACATAGAACTCCATAGTTGACTTCCACGTGGATGGCTTTGACCGCGGCTTTCTTTGACGAATTTACTTGAACCAATAGGACACTAACCATGTCCTTGTCATTCCTAGCCTGCCCATGTGGCTCGTTTCCTTCGTGGACACCTGTAACATAGATTTCCACAAAATAGCTGCGAAAAGTTGCAGCAGCTGTGGAAAGTGACAAGTTTCCGCAGCTGTATGAACAAAATCTAAATCAAATAGAAAACACAAAAACATAATTAAAAACCATGTTAGATACCCTTTTGCACATGATATTGACAATTTTGGAGGTTTAGGTGAGTGGAAAAGATATGGAAAAGTGTATGGAAAAGAGGCAAATTCGGGACTCAACAATCATGCACTTGACTTCAAAATTAATATTCAAAGTGTGCCAGACAATTCTTGCAAAATTTCAAATATTTATGTTGTTTTAAACCATTATCTTTTTCATGTATTGGATGCTGAAAATGAGAAAAAGACTTTGGTATGAAACCAACTGGTGAATAATTTCCAGCGAAACAACCACTTCCAAGACATGATTTAGAAGTATAACATATGTACTTATGAAGCATAGAAAGATATCCTTGATGCATTTTCAATGTTTGGCTAGGGTTATTTTTGGAGAAAATAAATTCTTATTCCTAGAACAGTAATCTTCAATACAAGTAAATGCCAGAGAAGAGAGATCATTGTGTGACATAAACCTATTAACAAAATTGAACAGGGAATGATTATTAATTATGGCATACTAAGTTGTCAGTGATTTTGACTATTTGTCTTTAACATGTAAAAATGTTAAATTCCAAACTTACATCATCATGGTTTGGCATCATGAGCTTGAATAATTGTCCACCATGCTCATAATTTCATTGTTGTATTCATATCTATAAACAACATTTCAAATAATAATAAAAAATTTCTATAAGAAAAATCCAGACCTCCATGCTGCTGCTCCTTGTGAGACAAAGTCAAAATTGCATTACACAATCTGACACATAAGAATCTCCTATATCCCGGTGGTATGTATCCAAATTCTGATAATAGTGTCTTCAAGACTTATGTTGACATTGCTAATGAGATATTTAAGCAATGAAAGATGGAGCCTTCTTCATTGTTGTATATGTAACAGTCTTTTATTAATATAAAGATTGATAGTTTTGTCTTTCTGAAAATGAAATGTAAAAATAATTTATTGTGGTCAATTGAAAAGTTTTTTTTTTAAAGCTTTTCATTATGGAAGGGAAACATAGATATATTCCCTTCTAATTGAAATTCAGACCTGCCCTTCAAATTTGATCACTGTGTGGGACCTTAACAAACAATAAAACTATTCCGCCGCGCGTTATATAAAACATATAACAAAACCTTTGTCAAAAATTCAAACGAACCCTTTAGCTGTGGGTATTTCATCACGAATTGATCATTTTACCATGTACCTTCTTCTAGAGGAATATTCTTCCACTTGATTAGGTACTTCATAATGGTTATATGTCAAAGAGATATAGAATGTTTATCTATAACTTTTTGTGGTTCAAGAATCAACTTTCATTCTTCATCTAATTTTGGAAGTTCTATTTACATTGGCATATTTTTTCCCAAAAACTTTTTTAGGCAAGATACATGAAAAACCTTATGAATGCAAGAAGAAGGAAAATATAAATTCTATACAACTTGTGCAATCCTATGAATAATTATTTAGGGCCATAACATTTTTGAGCTAATTCTTTATTCTTCTTTTTCTTGAATGAAGATTGCTTATAATGCTATAATCTAAAAAATACCCAATTACCCTCCTCAAATTATCTTTCACTTCAATGTTGTTCCCCTTGTTGTTTTATCATGTTTTATGTCATTTGAAGGTTTTCCATAATAATTTTCAAAGTTTCTTTAGTATTTTCCATATGTGACTCTGTTTCCTATACTTTGGACTTATCTTGCAAAAAGTATGAGATACTAGGAGTTGGATATCCATAAAGGACCTTAAATGGGGAAATTTTAGTAGATGTGTGATAAGTAGTATCATATTACCATTCTTCCTTGATGAACCCACTTCATCCATTAAGATTTCTTTTCTAAAGAGTAACATTGTAGATAACCTTAAAAACATTTGTTAACTATTTTTGTTTGACCATTTGATTGTGTTTGATATGTAGAACTCATGGCAGCTAGTGTTTCTCCACTCATATTAAATAATTATTTCCAAATTTTTCTTGTTACTATTACTTTAGGAAAACCATGAAGACTATGAATTTCTTTCACGGACACTTCTGCCACTTGGCTTGTTGTTTATGTACTTTGAGCTCTACCAAAAAAATCTACAAAATTTGTCTATATAAATGACCACAAAAATGTAATACTTACCTTTATATTTCAGTAACTGTGTAATAAAGTCTATTGATATATCTTCTAGTCTTTGAATATGGATGTGGAATGGTTGAAGTAACCCTAGATATTTTACTATCTCTCTTTTATTTATTATGCAAACCTGACCTTCTCTTACAAAATTTTGAATATCTTTCTTCATTCCTTCCAAAAATATATTTTTTTATCCTTTGAGATGTTTTAAGGAACCCCGCGTCCTACCATCAGAGAGACATGGGACTCCCTTAATATTTGTTTATTCAAATATGCTTGTGTGCATAAAAATATTCTACATTTGCACCAAAGTATATCTCTCTTTCACTCCCAATGCTCCATAAAGTTCATCCCATCCTTTATAAATTTTAGTTTTTGTTTAGTACTATTGTCATTTTTCCATTATGGCAAGCTTCTTCTAGCCACCTAGGAATAGAAAATGTAATAGGATATAAATTTGAGGCCTCTTCTATTTTAGAAAGAGCATCATGTACTAAATTTTCCTTACCCTTTTTGCAGATTATCTCAAAATTAAAACTTTTCATTTTTTCTCCTCATTTTTGTTAATCTTCCAATGAAATCCATAGCTTCAAAAAATACTTGATGCTATCATGGTATATCTTGACTTTAAAGTACCTCCCAGTGATATACTATCCCCATTTTTTATTGCATGTAATATTGCTTCCATTTATTTTTCATACGTAGATTTCACCAAATATTTTCTTTGAATTCCTTGCTTTTAAAAGCCAATGATATCCCCTATTGTGTTAATGTTACGTAAATTCCTTGTCCTAGTGCCTCACACTCTACTATGAATGTTTTACCAAAAGTAGGTGTAACCGATGTTGGTGTAGAAGACATGGCATCCATTAAAAGAGAGAATGCCAAAGTAGCCTCATCATTCCATATAAATGATATTTTCTTCAAGAGATATGTGAGTGGACTTGAAATGCATGTATAATTCTTAACAAATTATCAATAATATCATGTAAGTCTAAAAAATCTTCTAAGAACCTTGATTTTCTTAGGAATAGGTCATTTTGTAATAGCTTGCATCTTTTGAGGCTCCAACTTCACTTCTTCCTTTAAAACAATATGAACCAAATACTCGAATTCTTATTTCCCAAAAGCACATTTGGATATTTTTACATAAAAATGATTGTTCTTAATAATTTATATAACTTTTCCACATGTTTAGTGTGGTATTCCCATGATTTGTTATAAATATGTGTATTATCAAAGAAAACCAACACAAATTTTATAAGATGGGATCAAACAAAATTGTTCTTAAGTCGAGCCCGCCGAACTTCAAACGGCGATAAACCATAATTCAAACCAAATTCGCGTTCCAAAATAGCCTGCTGACGTCGGCCAATTTTGTGATGTGAAAACCAATTGAATTCCACCCTAATCTTTTTCGGGTCCGAAGTTGGGCTGGCGTACGGAGGGAGAGTTGTGACGCGAATTTCTTATCAAATTCGCCCTAATATTTTTCAGGTCCGGATTTCCACTGCGCGAGTGGCCCAAAAAAAGATCTGCTCCCATCAATTTCTGCCATGTGTCCTCAATCAAATGTTGCCATGTTCCCGGACGCGGGTGAATTCGATGGCATTTAAGGCGATGGGACATGGATGTGGCGATTTCATATCAATCGCATTAAGTTTTAGTGTTGTTCAATTAAGTTTCAAGGTTTTCACATCTAATCGCATTAAGTTTTAACATTGTTCAAGATCAAACCTCCACTCCTGTTAGCGATTCCACATGCTCCAATATGATCCGGCCTTCGGCTCTCATTAATTATCAGAGATTAATTATGACGGACATCCTTCGATTGCATTGCAGTCGAGTCGATAAAATGGAATTTCGCTATGGTTTTTCAAATGAGTCGGTTGCTGGGTTACACTGCCTGCTCACTGTGACGAGAAGGAGAAGTGGCCAGCTGAACTGCTGCTTAGACCTTGCTGCATATCTGCATTTCTCTCGGTCTGGTCCTTGTTTGTCTTCCTCTGTTTCTTGGAATTCTGCTTCTTCGTCTCCTCTTGTGCCCACTGCTGAGACTGCACCCATGCCTCGCCTGCATCAAAGGATGCGTTGCCACAGGGGGAGGACTAGAGGTCAACCCCTGCGTGCTCCCTCCAGCCCCTCAACCGAGTCGACTTCCCAGTCCAGTGATTATCACGCAGGTCGCTATCCAGATACTAGAAGTGGGCGGGGTCGAGTTCTAGGATCTGGCCACCGTATGGGCTCCCCTGCTCCTCATTTCCCCACAGCTTCACCTTCTCCCACGATGCTCACTGCACTTTTTTCCTTTAATTTCTCTCTGAACCGCCCACGAATCACAGCTTCAATTACTGTGGTTTTCCATGAGGAGGCCCAAATGGAAGAACAATGCACCCGTCCGGCGGGTCTAAGCTCAGAAAAAGCTGGCCAGCATTCAGGCCTTCAGGAGGGGAGTGGTGGCATGATTGTGGAGGTAGCACCTAGCGATCCTGGACCTTCTGAAGGATGGTGCCGAATCGTCGAGAAGTCGGAGGAGTAGTTTGGTTAATTTGTTTTTCTTGCTTCGCGGCCCACTTAATTGGGCTGCTTTTAGATTATTTTACTGTGTTGGACCTTTGTAATATTTTTGAATTATGTAAATTAAACATTCAATACTAGTTTCCCCGTATGAGGGCAGTCTTCTTAATTTTTTTATTTTTTGATGACAAATTTGCCATGAGTCTGGGCAATGTTTTTGACTTCGGTGTAGTTTTATTCCCACTGTTAATAGATTAACTTTACTTAGAAAAAAAATGTTGCCCTATTTCTATTTTAAACCTGTTTTTTGAAATACAGAGCCATGTTTATATGGTCTACGTATTATACTCTTTCTCTGTATATCTATAGGAACCTTTTTTCTATGAACAGGGTGGATGTTGTAGCGGGCTACTAATGGAAACAAGCGAGCCTGAACCTTACATCTCGGATGCAACAGATGGTTACCAATTTTGGAATCAAGCGAGCCTAGGTTTCTGCAGATGGTTTTTATTTCCAGGAACAAGTGAGCCAGAACATATAATCGACCCTGGGTTTATACATATTTTTTCTCTATCATGGATGCTTTTTGTGTGAGGTGTATATTAACAGTACATGTCTCTGCACATTTCCTGTATTCGCGTAATGATATTATTTTATGTGTTGACAGGTTATCACTCTGCCTTCAAAGCTAGCGATGTTGGTTTATTGATATGGTCTAATGGTCTTTTTATATTTTGGACATATCACACTCCTCACACGATTAG
The DNA here is from genome assembly GCA_034641835.2 of Pinus albicaulis. NCBI lineage: Eukaryota > Viridiplantae > Streptophyta > Pinopsida > Pinales > Pinaceae > Pinus > Pinus albicaulis. Next base: position 567,683,904 of record CM076583.1, on the reverse strand, counting down.
CGTTTTTCTCTATTCAAGGATTTTGGGTACTTTAATTTGTATTTGGAACAATGGGCCTCGGTACTCTATCTGTTGCTTTACTATTCTACATACTGCTATTTCACTTTCTTATAGATGCCTCGGTCATATTTGGATGCTTTCTCAGATTTGTCGATAATCTCCATGTGGACCGTTACTGGGTTTTATATCATGTCCCTGTATGTGACATGGGGTATTTTTTTATCATTGTCTGGGGTGGGACTTCCACTTTTCTGGATGGATATTTGGGTTCCAATCTTCAGATGTGAAAATGTAATGACTTCATGGACTGTTTTACTTCATATAATATATTCAAAACTGCGTTTTTTCTCTTGTGAAAAAAAAAATGATTAATGTTTATCACTCTGCCTTCAAAACTAGCGATGCTGGTCTATGTTGCTGGTTTATTGATATGGTCTGATGGTCTTTTTATATTTTGGACATATCACAATCCTCACATGATTAACGTTTTTCTCTGTTCAAGGATTTTGGGTACTTTAATTTGTATTTGGAACAATGGACGTCGGTACTCTATCTGTTGCTTTACTATTCTACATACTGTTATTTCACTTTCTTATAGATGCCTCGGGCATATTTGGATGCTTTCTCAGATTGTCGATAATCTCCATGTGGACCGTTACTGGGTTTTATATCAAGTCCCCGTATGTGACATGGGGTATTTTTCTATCACTGTATGGGGTGGGACTTCCACTTTTCTGGATGGATATTTGGGTTCCAATCTTCAGATGTGAAAATGTAATGACTTCATGGACTGTTTTACTTCATATAATATATTCAAAACCGCGTTTTTTCTCTTGTGAAAAAAAAAATGATTAATGTTTATCACTCTGCCTTCAAAACTAGCGATGCTGGTCTATGTTGCTAGTTTATTGATATGGTCTGATGGTATTTTTATATTTTGTACATATCACACTCCTCACATGATTAGCGTTTTTCTCTGTTCAAGGATTTTGGGTACTTTAATTTGTATTTGGAACAATGGACGTCGGTGCTCTATCTGTTGTTTTACTATTCTACATATCGCTATTTCACTTTCTTATAGATGCCTCGGGCATATTTGGATGCTTTCTCAGATTTGTTGATAATATCCATGTGGACCGTTACTGGGTTTTATGTCAAGTCCCTGTATGTGACATGGGGTATTTTTCTATCACTGTCTGGGGTGGGACTTCCACTTTTCTGGATGGATATTTGGGTTCCAATCTTCAGATGTGAAAATGTAATGACTTCATGGAATGTTTTACTTCATATAATATATTCAAAACAACATTTTTTCTCTTGTGAAAAAAAAATGATTAATGTTTATCACTCTGCCTTCAAAACTAGCGATGCTGGTCTATGTTGCCGGTTTATTGATATGGTCTGATGGTATTTTTATATTTTGGACATATCACACTCCTCACATGATTAGCGTTTTTCTCTGTTCAAGGATTTTGGGTACTTTAATTTGTATTTGGAACAATGGACGTCGGTACTCTATCTGTTGCTTTACTATTCTACATACTGCCATTTCACTTTCTTATAGATGCCTCGAGCATATTTGGATGCTTTCTCAGATTGTCGATAATCTCCATGTGGACCGTTACTGGATTTTATATCATGTCCCTGTATGTGACATGGGGTATTTTTCTATCATTGTCTGGGGTGGGACTTTCACTTTTCTAGATGGATATTTGGGTTCCAATCTTCAGATGTGAAAATGTAATGACTTCATGGACTGTTTTACTTCATATAATATATTCAAAACAGCATTTTTCCTCATTTAAAGTTTCATTTTTTTTTTTAAATTGAACCCGTCGTCGGTATACCGACGCCTTGTAAGTGTCGGAATTGCGACAGCTTAAAAACATCGGAAGAGCGACAGTATAAAAACATCGGACCACATTTCGTCGGAATTGCAACAGTTTACAAACTTCGGAAGAGCGATGTTCAAAACATCGGACCACATTTCGTCGAAATTGCGACAGTTTACAAATGTCGGAAGAGTGACGTCCAAAACGTTGGACCACATTGCGTCAGAATTGGAACAGTTTACAAACGTCGGAAGCACGACGTTCAAAATGTCGGACCACATTTCGTCGGCATTGTGACAATTTACAAACTTCGGAAGAGCGACGTTCAAAACGTTGGACCACATTTCGTTGGAAGTGCGACAGTTTACAAACGTCGGAAGCGCGACGGTTTGGGAAACGTCGGAAGAGCGACGCTTGTTTGGAAGCGACAAAAAAAGTGTCGATAGTGTGACACTTTTTAAATGTGTCGGAATTGCGACGATATGGCAAACCATGTTTTGCCCGTCCTCGAACTGTCGCTCTTGCGAAGACTATGTGTTGGAATAGCGACGAATTGGCCATCAGAAATTCCAGCAAATTTTCTAGTGGCAAGACTCCTCCAATAAATCCTCAATGGAAGAGGTGGTATCCCTGCATAGGAACTCCCAAGTGCTAAGAAGCACTATTCTTAGCTAAACAGCAGAGAATGGTATTTGTCTAAAAAGAAAATATACTTAGAAATATGCATAATCAACAACCTTCTCTTGCTGCTCTCCTCTTCCTTTTATAAGATGAAAGCCTTGTCAAACCCTAAACCACTTCAATGAATTATCTCCTTTAACATGAGGGGCCTCCATCTAGAATTGTGTTGTCCGTCCATGAGGTACATTGCATTTAGACAGCGTTGTAGATTTGGTCAAGGTTGACCCAGTCTCATAGCTCAAACCCCTTTCACAGCTACAAGTGATTTGTTTACATGGCCCAGATATATCCCTTTTCATATGGGCATTGATTTATTCATTATTTTCAAGATTTTTACATGTCCTCCTTTATTCATTTATTTATGCAACAGAAAATGAGACAAAAATGTATATTCCTCTTAACTTAGGCTAAGTAGGAATATTACATTATAAGTCAAAATTTTATGTTTCAAAGTCGGTTTTCAAATAAAATTTTGGTTACTAAAAGATTCTAGGTTAGACTTATTGCTCCATCATCTCATCCATGGATGCCATCACCCTCAAAGTTCTATTATCTCAAGTGTCAAGAAAAGAGGAAGGAAAATCATGACTGTCAGAGCTGCAAGGAATCAATCTGCCTTCTCAATTCAGTTAAAAGAAGAAAGTGTTGTTTTTAAGTGTAATGGTGAGAAAACTTCATTTTTGCCTTCATTCATTTCATTTACCTCTTTACCCTTCATTTTTCCCTCAACCCAAAGTCCTGTGCTTCATTTCTTTCAAAACCCCTTTTTAACTATTAAAATTCAATTTTTATGGTTAAAAAAGCAGCTCTGCACCCCACATTAGGTCGTTATATATATACTGCAATAAACCTTACCATTACCGCAATAAACCTTTATACCGTTTTTTTCCTTACCTTCTATCGCAATTCTCTTATCTCATATCCATACCTCATTCATGTAACCATTGCCAAATCCTACAAAATTTTTGATATGTGATATCAGTGGGACCTACCATCTTACCTTTTGATATGCCTCATAACATTTGAAATACTTTAAAAACCCTTTATAACATGATTCGGGTAGGTTTTATATCATATTCCATTACTTAATGAATTTTTCATTGTCCGCTTTTAAAACTTTAAAAGGGAACTATCTACCTTTTCACATCGCTATTTTTAAAAGTTTACTTACCGCGGTTCACATATCGCATTTCCAAAATACTTTACTATATTCATTTTCTACCAAGATCTGAATCGTTGATGTGATATATATTAAGTGGGACCCTTTTCCTACCACATCACCCTTTCCCCATCGCCCATCACACATTGCGATTTCTAATGCTTTCACTCATGACAAGTCTCGCCAAGTCCCGATTTGCAATATCGCAATTCGCAATTCGCACCTTCTCCCTTTTCATTTCTTATGTTTAAAACATTCCCAATTCCAGATTTGCGATTTTTGATAATCCTTTTGACTCTTTGACATGCAATATCCTCCCCTCCTTCGATCTAAGATAAAAACTTTGGCCTGTGATATGTCTAACTTTGCGATCGCTGACTCATGAATCCTGATTGGGATTTGTAATAGGCCTACCACACTTTCTCACGTCACTCACATTTTCTAAATTGTATATTTTGTGCGCCATATCAATTCATATCTACTTCCCTTTGCTCCATGTGATTACAATAGTTTAAAAGGCCTTTCCCGCCTTGAGATCTTCCCCACTTCTTTAATCAACAACTCTTGTTTTATTTTGGCCCCCTTCTCCCATTCTGGATTTAACATAACTAGGGGGTCCAAAATAGGCGGTATTGTGATCCAACCCCACTGCAATGTGTCTTCCTCTCATCATTTGCACCCCCCTTCATTTAAACTACTTACTGCTTGCATACCCCCCCCCCAAAAAAAAAAAAAAAAAAAAAAAAACCATTCTTCGCTTTGTGTTAATACCATCAGCCCCACATTTTTTCTTTTCCATTATATCCAAAAGGTTTTTGGTTTTCCACCATTATAAATAGGTTTCCTTTTTTGAAAAAAGGAAAATGGTTTTCACCATTTAGAAGAAAAATAGTGGCAGAACTCCTCCAGAACATATTTCCACTATACACGTGCCACCATTACTCTCAGCAGCAACACTTTTTCACAAGGCACCAAGTAGCTTTGAAGGGACAGTTGAAATATTTACAGAAAACCAGGCAATAGTTGCTCAAACAGTTTCACACTTATCAACAAACTTGTACAGCATGACCTACACTTTAGGATCAGAAATTTCCACATCAAGCATGGTTGTTGGGTTTGATAAACTTCATATGAGTGCCAAATCCTTGAAACAACTGACGAATGAGGTGTCATATTTGAAGAGAAAGACTAGTGATGCCTCATCGAGTAATAGGTCGCCTAAACCATTTTTTAGGAAGAACAACAACGCCCCCACGCGGTCATCTCAAAGCTCTAACACGAACTTCAACGTAGAGGAGTTGGGTAAAGATAATTTCGGCACCTTTCACCAAGCTTCCCATTTGGAAAATACCTACCCACAATGGATACATAGCATGACGGCGGTAGTTACTCAACTTCTCGGGGATCAAGCTGATGGGTATTTTGAGGAAGATGATGACAATCCTGAGGAATAAACCATGCCCCTTGATGAACACATAGGTTTAGCCTTCCTCGCTTTAGAAGTCATCCACGGGGAAGAGGTTCAATCCTTCCAATAAGCCAATGTAGCTGACGTTCCCCCATCCAAACCACTGAAAAATTATAACCTAAGGAGTAAAGGGTCAATAATTGATTCTATACTAGAAGAGAAAAAGAAAGCATTGTTGAGAAGGATTCTCCCTCCTAACAACTCAAGTCAGCCCTCTACCCCTACCCCTAAGGCGTCATCAAGCCATAGCCCAAAAGATGCTTATGTCAATGAAAAGGTAAACTCCTCTACTCCTGGGACTATGGTTTAGTCTACACAATCCCCTTCCCTTCTAAAATCACCCTCAAAAGGAATTAATTTTTCATACCTAGGGTAAAATATCGTAGAAGACATGAGGAAGACGTGGGCTAACATTTCACTCTACGAACTTGCCAAGATAGCTATCCAATGTGAATTGTTTATCAAAGCCTTCACTACCACGTCTTCAACCAACAAGGCTACTCACTCTTCAAAGGAAAACTCTTCTACCCAATCTCAGGCCTTAGTCAACCTCCAATCCATAGTGAACATTGAAAATTCCAATTCAAGAGGCTCGACCCCCCCATTTCTTTTGTCTTTCAAAATCTTTAACTACAATGTGCACAATTTTCTTGTTGACTCAGGTGTGTCGACCAATGTTATGCTTTTATCTGTATGCAAAAAGCTAAACATTCAACCTGAGAAGACTGATGCTAAAATAATTCAAATATATAGATCTCAATTCCCCGATGTGAATGAGTTGAACAGCATGATAATTAGATTTTCCTCGGACTCCAAGGTGCATTAATGTATTTACATAGTCGTCGTAGACATCCCGGATGCATACGCCTTATTCATTAGTAGAGACTGGTCAATAAAACTCCAGTGGTATTTCTACACTGACTGGTCCCACCTATGGCTCCCTTATAAAGGCAAGAATAACCAAATCAAAGTTAATAGTGAACCCTACATGAAGTACACATTCATGTATCTAGAGACCCCGAACGAACCCATTAGTTTTTCCCAGGAATAATTGGGAATTTTTTTCTTGGAGACCAAACTTGGGTGCTATCAAGCGTTGTCATCACCCATCACACCTAACACCAAGCTGGAACTACTTCCTTTCCCTCCTGTTGATGTTGAAGAACCATGTACTACAGATTTAAATACTTTGGAATAGATGTAACTGAAAATAAAATTTGGATGTTATATTATGATGGGTCCAAGACTCGAGATGGAGTCGGTGCTGGTTGTATCCTCATGGACCCCAAAAAAGACATTTTTTTAATTTCTTGTAGGTTAGAAATTCAGTTAACTAACAACATTTCAGAGTATGAGGCATTGATCCTTGGGCTCAAGAAATCTATAAACCTAAAGGTTGAATGTTTGAAAGCGATCAGTGATTCAAAAATTATCACAAGACAGGTACAAAATACAATTCATTGTTTATCACCGCACTTAAAAGGTTATCAGCAAGAGGTATGGTGATTAATCTCTTCCTTTAAAGATTTTGGCATTAATTTTATTCCTAGGATTAATAATGCTTTCGTTGATACTTTATCCAATGTCGTAGCTAGGTTTACACCACTAAGAGATGGTTTTCTATTGAGTTTTTTTATAAAATCGTTGTTCCAGATAATGTAACTAATTTATGTGTTTTTAATGATGATCAACAGATTCTCGACTTCATGTTGAATGCTAACATATTTAAGGATGTAGTGATAGAAGAGGAAAAGCATGAAAAGGCCTTACAATATGAAGTAGATGAGCACCAGGGTAACCCCCTAACCAAATGTGTTGTCACGCTGGAAAAGCTATTTGATCTACAAAATCGTTTTCAGGGCCCACCGAATACCAAGACACAAAGCTCCACACTCTCACATGAGAAAATCAATAACGGGACTGAGGCTGACCCGAAACTCATCAATCTTGGTAGAGGATGTTCGCGTGATGAAAAATAGTCATTCATCAACTTATTTAAGAGGTTTCGGGATGTATTCGTCTATACTTATGATGACCTCAAAACGTATGATACCAGTATTATCCGACATGTAATACCGATAAAAGAAGGGGTCAAACCTTTCTAGCATAAATTGAGGAAGGTACATCCTACCCTAGAGCCTCTTATTCAATAGGGGTTAAAGAAGCTTCTTGATGCGTGTATTATCTTCAAAGTCAGGCATTCTGATGCAGGAGCATCAAAGATAAATTTTCCTTATTCATTTGTTTAATTTAGGGGGTGAGGTGTTTTAATTATCTATAAATGTGAGGATTATTGTAAATATTCCTTAAATAATTAAGGATATGAGTGGAGTTGAATTACGTAGATAATATAGGGATTAGGAATTCTATAAATGGGACTTAGTTGAGTCCAAAATAAGATAAATCTAAATTATATTTTAGTTGAGATTTGTGTGGAGGAATTTATGGAGTGGAATAAATTCATATTTATGTATAAATAGGAGCATTGTGTTAGGATGAAAAACAAGTGAGGAAGTGAGAAATATAGAGAGAGTGAGGAATAGATTGAGAGCTTTTTGGAAAGGGCTGAGTGCCGAAAGGCCATCCACTGTAACACTTGGCCAAGGAATTTCTTGTTTATTTATATATCAGTATATTTGTGTTTTTATAAGCTCTCTTTCAGTTATGTATAATTGAAGATGAAAAAAATGTTTTTTTTTTAATGAAGTATTTTCTTGAGAGTATTATACTGACGGAAGCACACACAAGTTTTTATATGCTAGGATTTGTTTAACCCAGTATCCTGGGATCATTTGGTATCAAAGCCTCAAGCTCGTGTTGGGATTGTGAGAGATAGTAAAATATATTTGAAATATGCTGAGTAGGTGTGATAGAATCGAATTTTGCGGTGTGTTTTATGTTCATGTTAATAGTGGTGTGATCGTGCAACTTATTGAATTTTGGAATACCCAAATCGCTTGAACGATTCGCCAGCCCCAAGAACTGACTCCAAACATAGGCACGGGAAGGGCCAGTGCTTCGGCGTAGTCTCGTTTGAGGATTGTGTACAATGATTGTGTGCTCTTGTCACGTTGTTATAGAAGGAACTCACATAGCGTTCGTCGGTGCTTTATAAACATCGGAGGAACTTAGTGAAAATTTGTTATAGTTGTTGGGAGGGACCATAATTTTTATAGGTGTGTTGTGTGAAAGAGATACCAAGTTAGCTACTCCTACCATATTTTTCAGTGGATTTGGATTTTTTATCTATTGAATTCTGGAGCAGTAAGACACCAGCTAAATTTGGGATGCTATGAAAACTTTGCTAACGGCATGATCTTGAAGGTAACGATTGAATTTTTACCATTTTTTAAAAGGCCTCAATGCAGAGGAACTTGTGGTTGTGTCACACAGATTAATGACAAAAACATTTTGTGAATAAATGAAGGTGGTGGAGTTTGAATCGCTCATCTGAGGCCTGTGATGGATTGATTATCCTTTGATTCATTATTATTTGAAGGCAAGGGGAATTTCATGGCAAGCTAGGTGAAGAATGTGCAGACCTGGGTGTTGCGACTGTATGATTAGTTGAATGAGTTCACAGTTGAGGGTGTGCAGTCTTAACGCACTGTGTGAAGGGCAGCGTCAAGCGATGGATGCAAGCGTCGACATCACAGCATAGATGCCACAGGTGATGTATTTTGTAACTATGAATTCATGCAGCATATGATATAACACATGGTTTTATAGCGTATAGTAGCGTATGACGCATTTGGTATAAGATGGCACGTTCACATTTGGTATCACATATATAATAGCATATAACACATGGGTGAGCAGCATATAGCTGCCTTGCATTCTGCCTTTCCAGAAAGGTCCTCTACAGAATAATGGAATGGGACATATTTGTTTGACGTTGGATTCCACTAATCAACATCAATTCCATTTTTGATGCCATTAATCACAACTTTTCTGTTTTTTAGAAGCTCATCAAGACCCCATCCACCCTCAGTGGTTGTTATTTCCCAAGCATATCCCTAACTAATAGTTAGACTTCGATCTTATGTAGCAATTGCACCTTTCAAATGATTAACAACTTCACCTCTATCAAGAGCATGCTTTCTTGCCCATGTAGGAAAGACCCATTCCAGTGATCCATACCAATCAGGAGGTAATCCCAGATTCCCATAGGTTGTTCCAGGTTCAAACCCTTGATGCGCAAGGTTATGTATAGAAAGAATAGAATGAGCATTACGATAAACTCCGTATGGATGATACTGAGCTGCTATTAGAACTGGGACGAGACTTGCATGCCAGTCATTTGCTAATATACACTTTTCTCCATATGTAAATCCTCCCAAGGGGAGTACTAAAGGAGCTTCACAAGCAGCATGGCATAGAAACTCGAGAGATTGAGATGAGGGAACTTGGCTTAAGGGGAGATTGTGCGTACCTTCAAGGTTTACAAACATTGTTTGCTGAGAAAGATTTATGTTTCAAAGTTGCTAGGTAGAGATTTATTTGTTGGGGAGAGAATGGACCTTGCAAATTCAGAGTAAAGTAAAGAAGGAATTCAATCTCATATGAAGAAGTCTAATTTATTTTAATTTCTTGATATATTCAATACTAAAGTGTGCATTGTTTGATTGCATCGAATTTTGGTGTGGAGACAAAGTCTGTAGAGGCTTGAATGTATTCCTAAAAGAATATGCGAGAGAAGGGTTGCATCATTTCAACCAAGAGAAGATTCAAAGTAAGTTCTCAATGAATAAATAAATATTCATTGAGTAGAGGTATTTTAAAATCTGGATGATTAAATTTCCTTGACATACTCGAGAAGATGATCTTTTGTCAATGTTATGAAAGAGTGAAAATGTTGCAAATGCAGAGGTATAAATGAATGGAAAATGAATGAAAAATGTGTTATCCTAGGTGACATAAAAATAAGTATGCATTTTTATGTGAGAAGGTTTATTATGCATAATATGGATTCTTCGTAGTTTTGGTTAAGTCATTTTTGGACCAAAGCTTGTAGTTGGAATGGGAGAATTCTTTTGATTTGTGAAAACACAATTGCTTGACGTTGTAGAATCTTTGTTTTTACCATCATGTGGCAGCATCTAATGAGGTGTTATTCAGGATGGACACAATGTACGAGTTTTACATTATTCATCGAAGAGGTTGAAAACTTGTTATCTGTACACAGGGCATGCGAGTAGTCACAGTGACAAATACAGCACAGAAGAGTGAAATCCAGAGAGTTGCAAATGCAAGGGAAAGGTTTCTTAATAACCTTAATGGGAGCATAAGGTATGATAATTCAAAAAGGGATTTTTGAATGTTGAAAGTTGAATGGTTTATTTATTTTCACCATAAAATAAATCTTGGGAAAGTGAAATGCATTTCGATTAAATACTTCAGTATCATGTGAAATGATAATGGGAAACTGATGATTTTTCATAAGAATGGAGTATGAAAGAGAGTGAAGATTTTACATCCTAAAATGTATTAAGGGTGTATCTTCATTGGAATATTGTATAACTTGAATTAAGTCAAAATATCCACTATTGTAAAATCATTGAGTCAAGCCTTGAATTCAAAACATATGTTAGGGTCAAATGAAATTTTGGATAGTTTGAGTTAAGATTAAGTATTTTTCATCCAAGATGAAGATTTGGTGTAAATTCTGAAGTCAAAGAGTCGTAAGCTAAATCAAAGGTCTGAATGTAACTAGGTGCATGATTGGTAGAGCCCAACACCCAAAGAGTTTGGTCATTGTAAGACAAGCATTACTAAAGTGTGTTTGCAGCAAAGTGAAGCAAGAGAATTTCCCAGCGATGATTCCAAGACAGAGAACTGAAAGTGATAAAGCGTAGGAAGATAACTTGCATTGTTGAATGGCAAGTATGGAGGCTTGCTGAAAAGAGGATTCGAATGAAATCCACACGTGAACAGATGAATTTCACAAAGGAGGGGAAGATGATTATTGATAGTCATTTCAGAAGATCTGATGAAGACCACAGTAGAAGAAAGAAGAAGGAAAATGCCAAGGTAAGTGGCATATGTGAGAAGTTGACTTATGAAGAGTATGAGTGGGAGAAGGCTGAGATAATAGTTCACCTTTAATTGTTGATGGAGTTATTGTAGATAAATGTGAAAGACCAGATACATGGTTGGACCATGAGGAAGAAATTGAAGTGGTAGAGGCTACACGTAAAGAGGGAACAACAGGTAAACATACAGCTGACAGAAGAGTTGAGGAAGCTCGAGCAGATGATAAGTGTTCAAATGAGGTGTGAAGAACTTAGAGAGGTTGAGTTAAAAATGGTTGTTTCATTTTGTGGCCTAGAACAGGGTGAAATTATAGGTGAAGAGATCAATGAGGAAGATCTCATGAACTATTGGGATAGTTCAGAAGAATCTAAAGATGTGTAGGCGAGAGAAGTAGATGAAGCTATGAATCCTTTCATTTTTTCTCACAGTTTATGTATGTTTGCAGGATATGCGAAAGATGGTGAGCAGTCTGGGGAAACTGTCACAGAAATGAATGAAACTCTTGAGGTAAAGTGTGATGTAGAATGCCTTTCCGAGGAGGAAGGTACTAATTTGTTGCAGCAGGAAGAAATCATAAATGAATTCTTGTTTGGGGTAAGACAGCCAGTTGAATCTATTATGGAGCAGAAGAAAAATGGAAATGCCGAAGAGATATTCCAAGGAGGTAAACAAATGTATTTTTTTAATGAATTTGCTGACAGAATTTTGCAATGTGATGAAACAAAAACAGGATAACTCAGGAAGATTGTCAGAAGAAGAATGAAGCTGGGAATGAAGGTTGTGATGAAGTGTTGAAAATATTTCACATGGAAATCAAATTATTGGAATGGTGGCTTAAGGAACCTGAGGGAGAAATGAAGCTTGCAGAATATGATCCATAAGAGATCGCAGTTATTATGCATCATAGGGATGAAATGTTTTTAACATTTATTGAGTTGAATGAATGTTATAACTTTTCATATAATAATGTGACTGTAGGTATAGAAAACGACATTAACAGATATGATTTCGAAATCAAAAAAATTGAGCAGAAATTATTTGGAGTTGAGATGAAATATTAGGAGCAGCAAGAAAGTTATGTCCGTAGAGACATAAAGGAGACGGAAATACTGATCTGGAAGGATAAAGATGGAAGTAGCCAGTAGTTCAAAATAGAATCTACTGAAATCCAGAAATTCGATGATGGGAGATTGGTGCCTGAAGCATCAAAAGAGACTGAAATGTCTTATATTTTTAAAACTAACAGTTTGTTGGTGAATGAAATTACAGCACTGCACGAGAAATTTGTTGCTATAAAAGCAATCAGAGACTATAGTTGTAATCAAGAAGGATTTCTTGATTATTCTTCATGGCAGAAAGTTGAGTGTTCAGCATAATTGGAGATGAAAGAATTCGACAAAGAGGTATTACTCCGAGGAATTGGCGAAAGCAATTGTTGTAAAGGCCGATGGAATCCGATTGACAAAGTGAGTGGTGAGTTACCAAATTGAGTTGATACTTTGAAGGACTAGCGGTAGAACAGAGTTTCGAATCCTGGAGGGAGAAAGTCATCAGTACTTGTGGTTTTCGCATTATTACAGAAAAGCGACAGACCTCATAGACAGGATTCTATGGAAACTTCTCTACATGGGGAATCTGATGCAGGAGCATCAAAGATAAATTTTCATTATTTATTTGTGTAATTTAGGGGGTGAGGTGTTTTAATTATTTTATTAATGATTTGATCATTTTTAATAAATTAAGAGAGAAAATATAAATGTGAGGATTATTGTAAATATTCCTTAAATAATTAAGGATATGAGTGGAGTTGAATTAGGTAGATAATCTAGGGATTAGGAATTCCATAAACGGGACTTAGTTGAGTCCAAAATAAGATAAATCTAAATTAGATTTTAGTCGAGATTTGTGTGGAGGAATTTATGGAGTGGAATAAATTCATATTTATGTATAAATAGGAGGGTTGTGTGAGGATGAAAAACAAGTGAGGAAGTGAGAAATACAGAGAGAGTGAGGAATGGGCTGAGAGATTTTTGGAAAGGGCCTAGATCCGAAAGGCCATCCACTGTAATACTTGGCCAAGGAATTTCGTGTGTATTTATATATCAGTATATTTGTGTTTGTATAAGCTCTCTTTCCGTTATGTATAATTGAAGTTGAATCAAATGTTTTTTTTAATGAAGTATTTTCTTGAGAGTATTATGCTGACGGAAGCACACACAAGTTTTTATATGCTAGGATCTGTTTAACCCAGTATCCTGGCATCACATTCTACCTAGACCTTGAATTTGGTTCCTGTACAAAACAAATTTGGTGAAATATGGAATCTCAATCTAGCTTCAGACACAGAAAACTACCTTGTTCCCTCTGTAGAGAATATTCTTCAAATTGTATCTGGTTCGGGAGTGTTCTCCTTACTCGATGGCTTCTCCAGATACAATAGGTCCTAATTGTCAAACCAGATCATTTGAAGATGACCTTCAGAACAAAGTGGGGAACTTTTGCTTTTTGACGCATGCCCTTTGGTGTAATCAATGTTGGAGCAACCTTCCAAAGGGAAATGAACATCGCTTTCAGAGGACTAATGGGTCAGGGCATGGTGGTCTATCTAGATGATGTCATAGTATTCTAAAATAAGAGGTATGACCACCTTCTTCATCTGAAGCAGATATTTGAGCGATGCCGAAAAAATATGGGATTTCGTTGAATTCCAAGAAGAAAATTTTCGTGGTATCAAAGGTAATCTCTTGGGTCATATCATAACAAAAGACAAGATCATTTTTTATCCTGACTGCATGAAATATATCACATAGATTCCTCTCCCGCGTGGCAAATAAGGTATGCAATAATTCCTCGGAAATCTCAACTTCCTCTGCAAGTTTATTTCAAATTTTTCCTAGATTTAACCTCTGCAGGATATGATAAAGAAAGGCTTAGTATTTAAGTGGAATCAAGAAGAGAAGGAATATTTTGATGGAATCAAGAAATCCATTGTGGAGGCCCGTTCTCTATACATTCCAGACTTCAATAAGGAATTCATCCTTTATACTTTCACCTCAAGCTCATCATTGGTTGTCATGCTTACACATAAAGATGATAATCATGACGAGCGGACCATAGCCTTCATGAGAGCGAGACTGCAGGGTGCAGATGTTAACTACGTAGACATGGATAAATAGGCATACGTAGTATACAAATAAGTGTAACATTTCAAGCCATAAATTTGAAGAACCATGTAACAATATTCGTCCCTCACCCCGTTGTCAGATCACTATTTGTTCAACGGAACTCGGTGAGCGGAAGGAAAATTAGATGACTGTCCCTCAAGAATATGAATTAGATTTTAAGCCTGCTTACATGGTCAAAGGCTATGGATTGTGTAAATTAGTCGTTGAAGCTACAGATCCACACAACGATGAATCAGAAGGTTGGGATCATGAGATGGAAATGTATCAAAGTGAGCTTACGACTGTACACGACTCTTCATCTTGGTACTCTTATCTAAAATAGTATTTCAGACAAGGGACCTTGCCTCTGACCTTGTCCTCAAAACAAAAAAGGTTTTTGAATCTTAAATTCATGTCCTATTAGTTAGTACAAGGAAATTTGTTCTATAGCCATCACAACGGTGTACTACTCAAGTGTTTAGAGTTCGATGACGTGCAAAGAGTGTTGAAGGAATTTCATGACGGACCAGCAGGGGGCCATTATGATGGAGAAACCACGACCAATAAGATCATGAGGGTTGGTTTCTACTGGCCCACCCTATTTAGGGATGCTCATGCATATTCTTTGAAATGTGCTATCTGTTAAAAATGTGACATAAGAGAATTTGGGTCGTCTACCCCACTTCAAGCCATAGCAGTAGAGGAATCTTTCTAGCAGTGGGGATTGGAATTCATCGGGGATATTGTGTTGCATTCATCCAAACAACACAATTACATTATCACGACTACTGATTAATTCACAACGTGGGTTGAATTTGTCCCATTACGGTAATTTAATGATCAAGAGGTAATATAATTTATAAACCATCACATCGTAACCAGGTTCGGCGTTCCAACCTCCCTTGTTTTTTATAATGCTACGTGTTTATCATATTTTAAATTATATGATTTTGCTTTAGATAATGGTATTGTTTTAAACCACTCAGCTAACTATTACCCCCAAATCAATGGCTTAGAAGAGTCTACCAAGAAAAACCTTATTCGCATCATGAAGAAAACCCTACTCTCACACCAAAGAAACTAGCATAATTCCATAAGAAATTCCCTATGGGTAGACCAAGTCACCCCCAAACCATCTCTTGTGACCTCCCCTTTCTTCTTGGTCTATGGGAAAGAATCCATTTTACCACCAAACATCCACCCACCCTCCAGTTTTCATAAGAATCCTGAGGCTCACCCTGTCCTACCATGTAGACTCGTATCGGCACCTTGCTCAAACTTGAGGAAGAAAGGAAAAGGAAAGGGAGAAATTTTTTGTTCACCAAATTTGAATCAAGAGGTGGTTTGATAATAAATGCACAGGGAAAAAAGATTTTAATGTAGGTGACCTAGGTAAGCACACCAAATTAGGCCCTGTGGATTGGTCCTTTTCATATTAGGGAAAATATTGGCTAGCATACCTATAGATTGAAAACCTTAGAAGGGAGGATTGAATCCCTCCCTATAAATGGCTACGATCTCAAGTTCTAATTTACTTAGCATCTTACAGAGCTGCTTACCCTACCTCTGTACCATAGTTTTCCCTTTTCTTTGTTTTGTGCATTATTTTGGTTTTAATTTTCAATAAGGGGTCCACCTAGAATAAATTATTCTGAATATTCGCTTGAATTTGAAACCCCAGGGTTGAGGTATACTTTACACTGATGGCTAATTTGTAATTTTTTCTATGCCTACACTAGATCATCCCTTAAGTCTTGACTAAGAAAAAGTGTCGAAATCCATTTTAGTGGGGAACTCTGGTCATCCATGACACCCCATCTTTAAACATTAAGCCCCAACTATTGACTTGGATATGAATTTTTGGACGAATTGGTTGATTTGGGTATCTGGAAAAAGGGGAAATAACAAAATTTAATGGGAAAAAACATATTTCAGGAAAATAATAAAGTCTTTGAAAATCCAAAAATAACCTCTCTTGCAATTAAAATAAGTCGGTATGCTTCATCTACCCAAGCTAATAAATTCCATATGAATAAGTTCTAATAAGCAGACATGAATAAGTGTCATGAGAACATAAGGAGAATAAAATAAGGGAAAAAGGATAGAGAATGGGTTTCCTGCATAGAGAAGAGATCCAACGACTCCGTCAGGGTATTGTCTAGGCTTGTTGGCACCAAAGCAACATTTGTGATTTCTAGGTAGTGACTCTTATAGGGTATTGTTCAGGCTCGTTGGCAACAGAGCAACACCAGATATATGTAACCAATATACCAAAAATATATACAACCCATACCATTATTCAGACTCCTACGTAGAGCCATCGAAGATGTATTTGCCTTGTGTGTCAACAAGCATATTCAAGGTAGATAAGGACTATTGACTTATACTAAGGGTGATAAGGAGGAACCAGTGGGACCCGCAGTCTAGAAACGAAACATTCCTAAAAGGTCTACCCGACCCTGAGATCAAGTGCAAGCAAAGATATTGACGTTCTACCAATGAATCGCCAATTGTTGTAGCCGCTACAACAACCCTCCAAAATTCCTGACCTTTCAAAATTTTGGAGCCCCTGCATCCCAAAGATAAATTTTAGTCTCTTACTCTATGGTTTTCCTGCCTTCAACCCTTTCATAAATCTAACTCTCATAAGTTTGATGATCATCTTGCTTTAGTCTCAAGTCACATCAAGTGTCTATATTCAAGCCTAATATCTTTTGACCTTGCAACCTCTCAATTTTTCCTAAGTCAAGTCACTAAGTCACGTCTTGAAATTTGCGACCTTCACCCTTGTCGCAACCTGGTGAACTCGCACAAGTTGCAAAGTCACAAAGTTTGAAAGCCCATATATTTTCAAATTTTGTGACCATGCGACCTCAAAATGGTCTCAAGTTAGCAAAGGTCACAAAGGGACAAAACCTGAGATGTTTTGACCCTTACAACCTCATTTATTACTAGCACAAGCGACCCTTTTATATGTAGTTGCTCGAGTTGATTGGTCATTTGTTCAGTTTGGCAGAGCGTTCAAGAACCTGGGAAACTCAACAGGTGCATGAATTCCTCCAGGTAGGTGAATTTTCACCTCCTAGTAGTTATTTTGTTTCGCCATCTATCCCCTACCTACCTCTAGGCCTTCCACCTTCCCTCAAGGGAGGTTTTTATTTACTTCAGTAACTCTCCAAACCCCATTATTGTTCCTAAAACCCTCCCAGCTGAGTTTTTGGCCATCACACCTCCTCTACTGTAGTAGCTAAGTCCATTTCTCACCCATTTAGCATATTTTACCCCTTTCCTGAGTCCTTTTGGCCTAGAGAAGCCCATAGCCCAAAGATTTAGCTTCGGCCCCCTCGTCGAGCCGCCCTGGCAAACAAGTCGCACAAACAAAAGCCACGATAGGAAAATTGTTGCGACCTGCCACCTATGTGAATCATGCACCTATGACCTCATCACCCTTACGACCTAATGACCTCATCATCCTCGCAACCTTGTGACCCCATGACTCTCGCGGCCTCTACGACCTGTCCCTCCCTATGAGTTAGCTTCTAAGTCACATAAGTCATATATTTTGTCACTTTCACCCTCGCGACCTCTCCTAGTTGTGCGACCTTGTGACCTATTGCAGACAAAATTCCTCCCTAAGCTCTACTAAGAATTCAGAAGCCTTGATTAGTTATATTGTTTTTCAATCTTTATATTATTCATGTCTTCAGTCTTATCATGGGCTTGTATTTTTGACATGCGAGGCGACGTAGATCTCGACTACATCTCGATTTCCTCCTTTCCCGATGAAATGGCACCGCTAGTGATCAAGAATCCTCAGAAGTGTCTCGAAGTCAGCCCACAAAAAAATTATCAAATCACATTTTCATGTCCCATATACGGAGACACTACGTGCAATTTTAACAAAGGCACCAAGTTGACTTGGTATAATATTTTTGCAGAGTTCTCTAGACCGGACATCCTAGAGGACTAGGATGATTTTCAGGTATACAACAATTTCAAGAGGTCCAAACTCCACTAGATAGTTGCACACCCTCCTATCTTCCCATGTGAAAAGGTCATTGACTAGATTTTGTAAATCATGGACACCAAGATATGGGTGATAAGAAATCCCATCGGGGAGCCTTTTGTAGCTATTCATTCGGCAGACATAATGGAATATTACAAGTTTCCTGAAAATTAAGAATCATTTAATTCCTGGTGGCTGGAAGATTACAATATTCCCATCCATGACACCCTCAAGGGTTGGTGGGAGGATCCTTCCAAATTTCGGGCAAAGAAAGATCAACTATATAAGACAGAAGGCCTAAGAAAATTATATCAACTCATTGCATCCATGTTGAACATACTATATGATAGGTATGACATTAATAACATTCATAGGACATGGGTCCCTATGATGCACATTGTCACCACCAAAGGAACATTTTTCAATTGGGCCAATATCCTATTCGTAGCATTAATGACTAACATAATCACGACAAAGGTTCCAGAGGAGAACCAACCATTTGAGTCTTACATGGCCTCATATTTGATGGATTTCATCTGTGCTAGTTTTCAGTTTGACCACTGGGGTTATAACTGGAATGTGGAGATAGAAGATCCAATACACAAGTACTTGAAGGTTATCTGGGATTTGTGTTATAAGAAGGAACATGACTCTATCTCTGAATCATTTATCACCATGTTATACCGGTTATTTCACTGAGAAGATCCTTCATGCATGTTTAAAATATCCATGGATACTATCATTAAGGTAGTGCATTGGTTCCCTATCTAAGAGGGCTATAAATACCCTCATGCACTTCCTAGGTTTGTCATGGAAAACTTATTATTGCAGGAAGTGTGTTACCAAATGACAATCGACTTCTCAAAGACACTAAGAAAATGCAGGAAGAAACCTTGGCAAGCCTTTCCTCTCACTATTATGACATTCATAATGGAAAAATTTAAATAAGTCAAAGCAGAAGCTAAAGAGATGAAGGGATTCAATTTCGTGTTATTGAACTATCGAACCTATGACCCCGATAGAGTGGTGGCAACCCATTGCAAGAAGGCCAACATCAATTGGTCATGTCAGCACACCAAAAATTTGTGTGAATATGAGGTTAATAACTGGTATAATGCGGAACAAAATATTATCCAAAGTGAGGAACTCGAGGACAAGGATGAGAAGGACGAACATTCTTAACATAATGTAATCTTACGAGAAATCTTGAATTCAATAAAGAGAAAGAAGCAGCAAGGAGAGATGTAGAAATTATATGCACTAAGCATGCATATGTCCAAGATCCACCTGATCTCACACTATTTAACATTATGCAACCTACTGAATCTATTCCACTTGTTAATCTTTTGTGGAAAAATTAATTGCACACACATGTGAAGCATAAACAAAAATATTCAATCGCACATAACACAGTTTTTAACCAGGAAAGCCTGAAGCTAAAAACCCCAACTATATATTATGTAACATGGAGATCATATGAAAATCTCATACAAACATACAAAGCTTATCACAAGCTCTCAGTACATTACAATCGTCATTCACTAATCAGGCCCAGTCTTGCAAATCCATGCACCGATATTTGCCACATGCTAGTCTGCCTCCACTGCACAATCTCTGATGAAGAATAGCTCTGAATTAATTCAAATTACTCCATCCTTGACTGCGCAATCCTCATTGGAATCTCTACTGAGTGTGTGATGCAATCAATGCATCACTATAGTCACAACAGATAGTTTATCTTGCCCTTTCACCTATCTCTCCACTGGTCTCCACTGAAACTTCCATGCATTGTAGTTAACTGATGTATTTTTCAGTTGATTAATGAGTTATTATTTATGAATTAATTAACTAATTTATTCACTCCACTCTCACTAGTGTATCCATCAGTTAGACTAGATACAACTAGCTCAACTGAGTCTAACTAAGTTAAACTGAATACAACTCCATAACTAATTCATCCAACTGTGTCATAACTCTGCCACTTGAGTTCTAACTGAGTCCTTCATGCATTAGCTCCAGCAAACCCTCAGGAATAGCATAATTCCTTCTGTCAGCTGTTGTGCCACATCTGTGCACTGACTAAAGTGCTCCAAGAGAATAAGTTGTTGTTTAGAGTCTGATTATTATTAAGAGATAATAATAATCGCAATGCATCTATGTTTAGATTGACGATCTATAAATAGAATTCGCCCTATATTCTAAAAATAGAATTTCATCTATTTTTCCAACTTGATCAACCATTCACAAATAGCATCCTGCAACTTCTGAAATATGATCGTCATGTCTAAAAATAGACATAGTCTAAAAATAGACTTGCGCCAAAAATAGCCTGCGGGCCCACTTAGTTAAGGCGACTCTTTTCACTAAGCTCATCATCTTGTTGAATCTCAACACTTCCTCTCAACAATATAGGGATTATCCTTCACCCTGATCCTGCCTCTATGGTATTCGAATTTTCTCCTGGTGAGTGCCTTCGTCAGAATATTTGCATCCCGATCCTCCGTGGGAATGTACTGAAGCAACATGATCTTCCGCTGCACACAATATCTAATATGATGATATCGGATATCAATATGTTTAGATCTATCATGAAACACAGGATTAACTGAGAGTTTAATGCAACTTTGATTATCACAATGAATCACCGTGGGATCTAAATGTGAACTGAACAAACCAACCAAGATCTTCCTCATCCAGATAGCCTCACATGCAGCTAAACTTGTTGCCATGTATTCCGCTTCCGCTGAACTGAGTGTCACAGATCTTTGTTTCTTGTTGTACCAAGAAACTATCGTAGATCCGATACTGAAAATCCCTCCTAATGTGCTCTTTCTGTCTGTTTGGCTTGCTGCCCAATCTGCATCCGTGAAGCCATGAAACTTCACCTCATCCATCTTTCTATACCATAAACCATACTCAGATGTGCCCCTGAGATATCTCAGGACATGCTTGCCCGCCTTCCAAAAGAGCTTGGTAGGCTTAACCATCGCTTGTGAAATCTGGTTCACCGCATAGCATACATCCAGTCTTGTATTGACTAAATACATGAGCAAACCCACCAACTATCGATAAACAGTGGCATCCACTACCTCTACCGATGTAGCATCCTCTTTCTTCCAATTTCTTGAAAGAGTAGTGTCGATAGGCTTGCAACCTTGCATGTGAAACTTCTCCAGTATCTCCCGAGCATACTTTCCTTGAGACACAAAAATTTCACCTTCCCACTGCCATATTTCCAATCCAAGGAAATAATGAAGGAGGCCTAAATCCTTCATCTCAAACTCCTTTGAAAGATCAGCCTTGCATGAATGTATCAACTGCTCATCACCTGTTAGTATCAAATCATCAACATAAAGTACAATGATAAAAAGCTTACCCTCAACCACAATCTGGTACAGGTTTGCATCCGCCTCACTCTTGGTGAAGCCAAGTCCAATGAAATAGTTGTCGATCCGAGTGTACCAAGCACGGGGTGCTTGTTTCAGCCCATACAGTGCTCTTTTTAGTCTGCACACATGCGACTCGCTGCTAAAGATCTCAAATCCTTCAGGTTGCTCAATGTACACCTCTTCCTCAATGATCCCATTAAGGAACGCAGTCTTCACATCCATATGATGAATGTGCCAACCCCTATGCGCTGAGAGAGCAAGGATGGTGCATATGGAATAATACCATGTGACAGGTGCAAAGGTTTCTTCATAGTCAATCCCATCAATCTGTGAGAAGCCCTGGGCGAAAAATCTTGCCTTATACTTCTCGACACTCCCATCAACAGCTTGCTTTACCTTGTAGATCCATCTTGATCCTACAACTGATTTTCCCACAGGCCTTGGAAAAATCTCCCAAGCACTGTTTCTGACAATGGAGTCATACTCCTCCACCATGGCATCTACCCATGTGGGCTCCTGCACTACTTCTTCAAAATAAGATGGCTCTGTCACAATACCCTTGCTCATAAGAGCCATGTATCCAGTATATCAGTTAGGTGACTGTCTCTGTCTGCGCTGTGATGTAGGGACTCCTACATTCTGTGCTGCATCCACCTTTAGTCTCACAGCTTCTGTGGTATGCTTACAGCCTTGTCTGACGTTTGGTTATACATGAGTGGACTCCTCCACTCCATGAATATCCTCCTGTGGCTAATCCACATCTAGAGGCTCATCTTTGGGAACAATAAGTTCCTCCTCCGCATGCAAGTGTAGCTCCCTATCAAGCGACAAATTCATGGCTTTCACCTCATTGAATTTTATATCCTGTCACATAACAATCATCCAACTGTTTGGAAAATACACATGATAGTTATGGGGTGTTTCTATGTACCCCACAAATATCCCAACTTCTACAGTTGGCTCCAACTTCTTTCTGGCATCCTTCGTCACATGAATGTAAACAGGTGAGCCAAAAATCTTCAAATGAGAAATATCAGGGTTCTTACCAGTATAAGATTCCTCGGGTGTACTCATTCCAAGTACTCTATGAGGACAACGGTTTTTCACATAAACCGCAGTCTTGCATGCTTCCGCCCACAAGTGCATCGGTAGGCCCTGGTCATGCAGCATCACTCGTGCAGCACCCACAATCGTTCTGTTCTTTCTCTCCATGACCCCATTCTGTTGTGGGTTATGAGGCGCTATGAGTTCTCTTCGAATTCCTTCTTTGATATAGAAGTCATTGAATTCACCCGAGATGTATTCACCACCATTATCGCTCCTTAGAGCTTTCACCTGCTTCCCCGACTCCTTCTCCACCAATGTCTTGAACTCACAGAACTTTGAGAATGTTTCACTCTTATTCTACATGAAGAAGATCCAGCACCTACGAGAAAATTCATCAACAAATATCACATAATACCTATGTTTTGCTGTTGAAGCAACCGAGAATGGTCCACACACGTCTGTGTGAATTCTCTCCAGCATCACCGAAGCACAGTTCTCCTTCTCATGAAAGGTGGTCTTCACAAACTTACCCATTGTACATCCTTTGCACTGATCTAACTACGTAAGAGTACCCTTTGGAAGTCCAGTAGAAATTTGCTAAAAGAATTTCAAAGCGCCATGGTGAAGATGGCCCAATCTCATGTGCCATAACTCGCCCTCATCCCGGCTCACCACTTCTTCAGCTTTGCCCACCATTTTAGTGCAGCCATCTACCTCTAGCTTGTAGAGATTCTTAATTTGAACCCCTATCTTCTTGGTTTGACCCATTGTTTTATGTCGAAGGAAGGTTTTTCCCTCATTGAAAACAACATCATAACCCCTGTCTTCTAGCATTGCGACTGAGACCAAGTTCTTCTTCAGACCTGGAATATGCATGACATTATTCAACAAGAATGGATTACTGGACTCCCTCTCAAAGGTAATGGTCCCAATTCCTGTCACATTGTACTGACCATCATCGCCCATCTCTATATGCATCTGGAGGTCCTTCTCCTCCAAGTCACTAAACAACTCTTTGTCTCCTGACATATGGAAAGACGCACCACTGTCAAGATACCACACCAATCCCATGCAGCTTGAAACCAAGCATGCGATCAAGGAAAAATCCAGCTCATATTTTGAGGCTAAGGCCTCTCCAGCTGAAAATCCAGCAGCATGCTTATTCTTCTTCTTCTGTGGACAATTAGTGGCGAAATTTCCATGTTCGTGACAGTGAAAACACTTCACTTTGGACAAATCCTGCTTCTTGCCTTTAGCACCGGATTTTGAAGGATTTTTCTTCCCCTTCCCTTTCCTTTATTTGGCAACCAAAGCGCAATTCTCTTCATCTTCCTTCTTTGATGAAGATCCATCCCTGGTACCTCGCCTTATCTCCTCCTACAAAAAATCCGACCAAAGTCGCTCCCATTCCAGCAGTTTCTCTCGTCCATAGACAGAGTCTTCGTATCTATGCCAAATCTTCGAAAGCCCAAGGAGAGCCAAGCTCACCAAGTCTTCTTCATCAATAGTAACCCCCACACTTCCCAGCTCATCCTTGTAGTGGACAAACTTCGTGAGGTATTTTGGAATACTGTCGCCTTTCTCCATTTTTATTTTTCTGAGCTTGTCTTTAAGCGCCAACTTCCTCTGGTCACTTCTACTTTGGAACAAGTCTGTCAAAGCATTCTACATTAAGAATGGAGTGGATTTCCCATGAAGGCTGGACACAATATGGTCCTTCACACCTTCCAACATAATCCTCCTCGTCTTTGCAGTCTTCTTTTTCCATGCATCAAGTAATGCAGCATCGCTAGATCCCGACTTAGGAACATCGCTATCTATGAACTCCTTTAGCCCATTATCCTCCAGCATCGCCTCCATTTTTTCCTTACAGGCTATTTAATTCAATCTCCCATCAAGGGAATACTCCAATCTCAACCCGTTGAAAGACATTTCAGTGTATACTCGATTTCTGCACCAAGAATCTTCTATAGCAAATTCGAATTGTCCACCAGCACAAACTCACTTCACAATTGCAATCTTCAATCAACAATGCTCTGATACCATGTAGGAATTATATGCACTAAGCATGCATATGTCCAATATCCACCTGATCTCACACTATTTAACTTTATGCAAGATATTGAATCTATTCCACTTGTTAATCTTTTGCGGAAAAATTAATTGCACACACATGTGAAGCATAAACGAAAATATTCAATCACACATAACACAGTTTTTAATCGGGAAAGCCTAAAGGTGAAAACCCCAACTATATATTATGTAACATGGAGATCATATGACAATCTCATACAAACATACAAATCTTATCACAAGCTCTCAGTACAGTACAATCGTCATACACTAATCAGGCCTAATCTTGAAAATCTGTGCACCAATCTTTGCCAGCTGTTAGCCTACTTCCACTGTGCAATATCTAATGAATAATAGCTCTGAATTAATTCTAATTACTCCATCCTTGACTACACAATCCTCATTTTCATCTCCACTGAGTGTGTGATGCAATCAATGCATCACTATAGTCACAATAGATAGTCTATCTTGCCCTTTCACCTATCTCTCCACTCGTCGCCACTGAAACTGCCATGCACTGTAGTTAACTGATGTATTGTTCAGTTGATTAATGAGTTATTATTTTTGAATTAATTAACTAATTAATTCACTCCACTCTCACTAGTGTATCCATTAGTTAGACTAGATACAACTAGCTCAACTGAGTCTAACTGAGTTAAACTTAATACAACTCCATAACTACTTCTTCCAACTGTGTCATAACTCTGCCACTTGAGTTATAACTGAGTCCTTCATGAATTAGCTCCAGTAAACCCTCAGGAATAGTGTAATTCCTTCTTTCAATTGTTGTGCCACATTTGTGCACTGAACTGAAGTGCTCCAAGAGAATAATTTGTTGTTTAGAGTTTGATTATTATTAAGAGCTAATAATAATCGACATGCATATATTTTTAGATTGACGATCTATAAATAGACTTCGACTAATATTCTAAAAATAGAATTTCATCTATTTTTCCAACTTGATCAACCATCCACAAATAGAATCCTGCAACTTCTGAAATATGATCATCATGTCTAAAAATAAACACAGTCTAAAATTAGACTTGCGCCAAAAATACCCTGTGGGCCCACTTAGTGAAGGTGACTCTTTTCACTAATCTCATCATCTTGTTAAATCTCAACAAGAGACATTAGGGAAGCAAAAGAATCAAAAGGGAAAAGAAGCCAGAAGAATCCCCAAGTAACCATGGTGAAGGGGAACACAACAAAACACTAGAACATAGAAATGTGAACCTGGAAAGACAGAAACATGAGCTCAAAAGGAAAAGAGAAGAAGAGCTTAAAAGGTCACAATAATCTGGAGATCATCATAAACAAGAAAAGGAATATGAGGAAAGAAGGAAGCAGTGGGAGAAGGAAAAACAGGGGAAGAAACAAGAGGAGGAATAAGGAAAGAAACAAGAGGAAGAGATGAGGAAAGCCAAGGAAGAAGAAAATAAGAAACAATAAAAGAGAGTGCAAGAGGAATGTAGGAAGGAAGAGGAAGTCAGGAGGAAACAAGAAGAAGAATAATTGGAAAAGAAAAAGTTGGAAGCGGAGAAAATGAGAAAGGAAGAAGAATAAAAAAGGAAGCAAAAGAAGGCAAGTAAGGAAGCTAAAGATGCCTTGGCACAACAACAACAAATCAATGAACATTTGGAGATACCTCCATTCGATGTTCCTCCGTCCACCCCCATCATTGGAGGAAATCTTTCCCTTGGAGATCTAGGGATTCCAAATGAGGAGGAGGAAGAAGTGCTAGACTTGACCAGGCTCGCCTTTAATCAAGTCAACTGCAAGATAATGCAGGAGAGGAGAAAATATTATGCTAGGAACCCAATAGAACCATTATCTATGACTATGGAAAAGGAAAAAATCCTGGACACTATGGTGAATCCTAAAATTATCGCTTCGGCAGGGACTACTTTCATGACTGCAACTTAAATAAATGTTGGAAGAATGAGCAAGTAGATCGCAGAGCTTCAAATAAAACTATATGCATCCAAATAAAGGGATTCTAAAGTATAAGAAGAACAAAAGAGGAATATGGAAGAAGAAAACACATCCCTTCACCTAGCTCATTCAAGCATAAAGCAATTGCAGGCCTTGATTATATAATAAGCTGAAACCTTGGGAGGATCCATGGTGATGTTTTATGAAGATATGATGAAGTTAAATCATGCAGTCACTCATATTTTGGCCATACAATCTGGCACTAAAGAGAAGTATTCCATGCTGAAGGAGGCTACCACAACATTGGACAACATCCATGAATGGGCAAACAAGTATCTAGAGGCACCAACAACTCTTCCGAAGAAAGATTGGATCACTACCCAGAACGAAGTGTAGTTGTGCATTAGGATCTAATCACAAGATAAGCTGGCTAAGGATGTGGATAGAGTTCTAGCCTCATACAATCATATTCTTAGTGGGTTGGAGTCAGTGGTTGAGGTTCATGGTGTCCCTTCAATTTGGGAAGTGGGGACATTAAGGAACTAGGAGGAGGTCTTGCAGGAAATCCAAACATTTCTTGACCCATTCAAGCATTAAGCCTCCAGTTCAAGTGATTTTTTGGTAAAAAAGGAGAGTATTTCATGGTATCTGGTAGAGCCCGTCAGAATGTACACAAAGTTGGAAACCTTGGCCAATCAGATCAAGGACAAGAAAGGTACTCTAATTCTGGATGTTATCGAATACCTCCATAGACACGGTGAAGAATAACCATAGCTCACCCTGATAGCTTCCAAATACAAGCACCGGAAAACCTACCTTGGAGAGCATCTACACACAAAAGCCCCATAATTGTAAATCACTATATTTGCTAGCATAGAGTAAGCTCATTTTTGTGTATATCAAGATATAGTAGAGTAACAAAGAATAGGAATCTTGAGAGTCATGAGGAAGTACAAAATTCATAGGTAGCTCAAAGGTCATGAGGGAGTCCTGGAGTCATGGGTAGACCAAGAGTCACCCTCTATTCTATAAATACACCCTCATGGAATTTTGTAAAGGAATTTTGGATTTGGACTTTTTTTTGAGAACATGTGCTCTTTTTATGAATGCAAGGAGTAATACCTAGTTTTAACTATTGGGTCCGATGAAAGGATGTTGTATGGTGGTGCTATGAATATCATCATCTTAATGAAATGAAAGCTTCTTTGAGTTGTGGTGCACTCTCCTCTCATGTATTTTCTAGTGCTATGAGTTCTCTTGCAACATATGGATGGTATATTATATGTTAACCTCATGGTACGTTGATAAATTGTTTTATTTTTTTCGGCATTACATTATTTTGTATTGTGCACTTGTTTATGATTGAATTTCTTAGTTGTCATGAAATCTTTCTCGGTTGTTAATTTTATTATTTCTATGTGTGTGATCTTATTAAAGGTTTTTATAACAATGTTTTTCTTAAGATTTGTTGTAAATTTTGTTCTTTCTATTCATGATACCCTTTCTATGAGGCACTTATCAATTACGTACTCGTGTTTATTAAATATTGTACATTCTTTCACTTAATAGATCCCCTCTTTGTCCAAAGAACACTTCAACCAGCAAGATGGCAATTAGGCCTACATACCGGATGGGATCACTAAACCAAATGGTGTAGAGTCTAATTGGGATTCTGCATGGGGGACATCCCATGACTATTGTCAGTAAATTCCAGCCCGTCAACAACTTCCTACTTTTATGGGTACAATTATCGAAGATCTAGATACATTTTTATTTTATTTTTTAATTTGATGTCCTCTACAAGAGTTACAATTATACAGTCAATGAACAAAAGATAAATTTGTTTCCAAATACACTAAAGGGAGTTTCTCTAAGATGGATTATGGGACTTGGTAGGGAATTTATTACCTCTTCAGATGGGATTAAGAACAAATTTTTAGGAAAGTGCCAGGACTATTGTTCTAGATATCAGAGGGAAGAGTTATTTTGATAACTGAGACACTAGATGAAAAATTGGAAGAATATGTTGAGTGCCTTCAGTAAAATCTACATGGATATTAGCATAGCAATCTAGACAAGGTAATAGTTAAGACAATTTTGATTAGAGGAATGAAATATGACATCCTTGACATGCTAATATTTTTGGGAATGGAGATATATTCAAGGAACGTTATGAACAATTTGTTCAACTTTTTCAAAGGAGTTCCATAGGATCAACAAGAAATAGGACCATGACACATGATGCTTCTATCAAGATTTTAAAGTCAGCCAATAGTGGGGCAACATAAGAAAAAAATCATAAACCTGCTAGAGAATTTTAAAACTAACATTATGATCTCATTGTCCTCTGAGCTTGATGTATTGCAAGCGATGTAGAACAAGCTTTGGATATATTCAGCACTTGGTGCAGGAAGAAACGTCCTCTAAGGGAATTCCCACTTAATAGCTACAATATATATGAGTGGGATCATTCTACGGAACAGTGCCCCTCATACCTAGACTTAAAGAAATTAATAAGGAGACAGGGGAAATAATGAAGCAACATATTTCAGTGGCACTAAGAAGCCTTCGTAGCCTAGGCCATTAGGTATGGTACAAGAACTCTTATCTTCTTTTAATTCTTGGTCTGGTATGTATAGTCCTCAACAAATTCCCTAGCAAATGTAATACATGGTAGTTTCATGGCAGCCTTCATTCGAATACCCTATTCCCTGGCCTCAGTGGCCTTCTCTTTCATGGCCTCGGCCATGGTGAGGGATTTTTATCCATAACCAAATTCTTGTTCAGGTTCCAATGCAACAACAATAGATACAACTTCCCTCTGATGTACCTATGAGTGGTGTTGGGTCTCAATGGTTTTCCATTACGTCCTCAACTACCTATACAACCTAACCTTAATCCCAATAATAAGGCAATGCAATAAGTTAAAATGATAGCTCTCCCTACCTATTGTATCTCACCCATGGAGTGTAATGAAATAAAATTATGATCAGGAAGGATAGTAAACCCCATTGTTTCTCTTATTATAATAGAAAATGAGGCAGAAAATTTATCAAGAGAAGAAAACTTAATTCAAGGATCTCTAGAAATATAACAGGTTATACAGTCGATTTTACCAATAGCATTAAACAATTGACAATACCTATGAAATTATAACGGTCGGTGCTACAGCTAACACCATAGTAACAAATAGTGATATCTCTAATGTAACTGTAACAATTGATGTTACTCCGACTATGAGACCTATAACAACTGCTATTAATGAGACTTCTTTGCATCCCCCTCATCTTGAAAGATTAACTGAGGTAAAAAAATTCCTCAGTCTGAATCTAATTTCTTGAAGGAGTTGAAAAACTTGCATGTTTGGATTCCCTTACTTCAAGCGATCTGAGATGTTCTGATTTATACTAAAACAGTTAGAGAATTATGTGTCAAAATTCTAGTAGGAAACCTCAGGACCCCCCTAATGTACATGTGATTGCAAAATTATCAGAGTTAATTTACGGGATAATATACCTACTAAATATTAAAACCTTGGGAACCCAACAATAGTTGTTCATATTGAAGGAACAAATCCTTTGAATACTCTAATTGACTTAGGAGTAGAAATGAACATAATAACTAGGGAAATTGTTGAACTAATTTGGCTTACCAATCTGATACCAACTCCCACTGTTTTAGAATTGGAAGATAGGTCTAAGATCTGACCCGAAGGAATATTGAAGGATGTCATTATTTCATTATATTATTGGCAGCAGTGTCGAGTATATTTCGTAGTGTTATAACCTAAGACACACCTAGGGGGGCATCCTCTAATTTTAGGCAGGCCATGGATGACGACTACAAACATCTTTATTGGATGAAAATCTTGGTGCATGACCATATTTGATGGTAACACTACCAAGGATATTATTATTTATCCTCCAGTGAAACTGATTTAAGAATATTAGAATCCTTTTGAGCCAGAGGAAGCTACTACACATCAATCGCTAGTTGTAGGAAAATCCTTAAATTTAAAAAATGAGACTGAGGACGATATTGTTAACAACTTCATTGATGACACTTTTGTTGTTACACCATCAACATCTCATTTGTTAAGTTATGCGATAGACATATCTAGTGAAGAAGAAACTCTTCATGATCTTGTTATAGAATAAATGCATACAACGTCCTATAGTCTTAAGGGTGTTCTAATGGAGATAGAACCTGGGAAGGCCCTTAAATATTAATCCTAATTTATCTCCTACACAAAAAGAGAGATTAGTGCAGTTATTGAGAAATAATAAAGAATGTTTTGTGTGGGATTATAAGGACATGAAGGGTATCCATCCTACTTTGTGCACTCATCATATTTATCTCAAGTAAGGATTTCAGCGTGTCCGAAAAACTCAACACAAAATGAATCCAACCTTGAAGAGTGTTGTCAAGGAAGAACTCCAAAAGCCCTTAAATGAAAACTTCATCTATCCAATTTCTGATAGTCATTTGGTATCTCCACTTGTTATTTTCCCTAGAAAAATGGAAAATGGAGAGTTTGTGTTGACTAGAGGGAGCTTAGAAAATCCATTCAAAAGGACCATTTACCATTACCCTTTATTAATCATGTCCTATATACTCTATTTGGTAAAAAAAAATTGTCTTTTTTGGATGTTTTTAGTGGCTATAATCAAATTCAAATCACCCCTAAGGACTAGGATAAGACTGCCTTCACTCTCCCTTAGGGAGCATTTACTTATAGGGTCCTACCTTTTTGGAATTTGTAATACATTTTCAACCTTCTAATGAGAAATGTTAGGTATCTTTCTTCATATGTTCAACGACTTTCTAGAAATTTGTATGGATGGATTTACACCCTATGTGGATGATTTTGATGAAGTCTTGCACAACCTTGAAAAGGTACTTGAGTGTTGTATATAGACCCACCTCTGTCTCAGTATTGAGAATTTCCATATGATGATGACTAGAGGTATTGTTTTAGGTCACTATCTCTTTTTTTTAGGTGTACATGTTGATCCAACGAAAGTTTAGGTAATTTTGAGAATTCCCACTCTTAAGATGCAAAAGGATGTATGTATATTTTTGTGGCGATTAGGTTATTACAAATAATTTATAGAAAAAAATTCCAAGATTGCATTTCCATTATTTTCCCTATTAACAAAGATAAATATTTTGTATGGACTAACAAGTGTAACAACACTTTTACAGAGTTGAAAAGATGTGTAAAACTAGATCTCATCTTATGAGGACTGAACTGGAGTGTGTTGTTTCACATCTCCACTTATACTTTGGATACAATCATTGGGATTGTTTTGGGACAACAAGAGGAAAATAAACCTTACACCATCTACTATATCAGAAAGAACTTGACCCCTGCAAAGGTAAATTATACAATGACAGAAAAATAGTTTCTTGTTGTTATTCATGTTATCAACAAATTTAGGCATTACATTATTGGTTACCAAAATTTTTTGCATATTTACCACTCTACTGTCTACTTTTTAATGAATAAGCCAATTACTAATGTGAGGGCCACTAGGTGGTTGTTGTTACTCCAAGAATTTGATATTACCATTGTAGATAAACTTGGGAAAGATAATGTTGTTTAAGATTTTCTTTCTAGATTGACTAATGTTACTAATAATATGCTTGTTGAAGACTCTTTCCCAAATGAATATAGTTTTGCAATATCCACTTATTCACCTTGGTATGTAGACATTTCCAATTACCTTGTTGCACGGAAGCTTCCTCGTCACCTTTCTACTAAAGAAAAGACAAAAATTGTTTAACAAAGTGCCCGGTAATTTTGGTTGGATGGTTACCTCTTCCACACTAGTTTTGATTAGAAATTAGAAGGTGTGTGAGGGAGGAAGAGATTTAATATAATCTCAAGGATTTTCATGATAAGCCTTGTGGTAGAAATTTTTCAAATAGGATAACATGTCATAAGGTGGTTCAGATGGGTTATTTTTTTCCTACTATGTTCTAATATGCAAGGAAATATGTTCAAGGGTGTGATAGTTGTTAGAGGATGGGTCATCCTACTCAAAAAGATGAAATGTCATTACATCCTCAATTGGTGATGGAACCATTTGAAGGATGGGATTTAGATTTTCTGGGACCAATTAAACCCCCATCTTAGAAGAATACCTATATTTTGATATGCACAGGCTATATCACCTAGTAGGTGGAGGCTATAACACTCACTAGGGAAACTGGGTGTGTTGTTTCATACTTTTTATTTGAATATATATTTGCTTCTTATGGAGTACCAAAGTAGATAGTTACAGATGGAGGAGCACAATTTACTTCTTGGCTGATATAGGACCTTATCAGAAAGCATAGGATTCATGATCGAGTCACTTCACCTTACCACTCAAAGGAAAATGGGCAAGTGGAAAGTACCAATAAGGTGCTTTAAGTTGTTCTCACAAATATTGTGGCACACAACCGAAGAGACTAGGTTGAGAGACTTCTAGAAGTGTTATGGGCTTATAGAAATACTTGGAGGAACACTACAAGATTTTTTCCCTATGAGTTGGTATTTGGTAAGAATCATATCTTTACCATTGAATTTGAGATAAAGACACTCAGAACTTCTTTGGAGGTGAATTTAGACTGTGATTGCAGCTCATAAACATCAACTGGAATAGTTGAATGAGTTAGATGAGAAACATTTGGTTGTTGTGCAATGAACAGATATCATTTAACAAGAGCATGCCAAGTGGCATGATAAATTTATTAAGAAGGTGTTTCAAAAGGGTGATTGGGATCTGCTATATAACTCCATATTTAAAGATTTAAAAGGGAAGTTGTGCACCAGGTAGCTAGGTCCTTATGAGGTAGAAACAATCTTAGATAATGGGATTTTGCAATTGAAAACCATTGATGGGTTTCATGTGTCTTTTCTTTTAAGGATTTATCTGTCAAAAATTTCTGAAATGAAGATTTAGACATTGAAGTTGTTGGGGCAAAGGAAATTTTTCCTGCGCTATCATCCACTTCATCTTTTTCATTATTTTAAATAAATAAATAAATAAATAAATAAAACAAAAATATATAATGGTGAAAACCCCTTTGGGGTGTTATTCGATGAATGTGGTGGTTGAAAACCAACTTGTTGGCGGCCAACACATCTTTTTCTTCATCTATAAAAGCGTTATGATATCTTTAATTCTTTGTCTGTAAATGGTTCACTATTTAATTATGTCGTTGTTACAGACTCAGCATTCACAAGTTGTTACACCTATCATAGACTTGCATTCAGCAACTTCCATTGATATAGTTCTACAGAGCCTTTTTAATACAACTTGTACATTTTCAAGCCACTTCTATAGCTTCACACAGTTATGTTGATACAAACCATATACAATTTCATTTTTCTACCAACACAAGTTGACATATGTGTTCTTGCTTTTTTCATGGTTGACAACTATAACCTTATGTTGATACACCTGATTTTCTGATCTGTCTCATTTATCACTTTTACATACTCCATATCAACATAATGGTAAATCAATGACAAGTGTGCTTTCTTTCATTTACTCTCATTTCTGAATTGAAGGATGACATGACCCCCTTTCACAGATGTCGAGGATGGTTATTATAATTAAGTTTGGGGGCTGGTAAGTGGATCATATATATCATACGATGCATCAAAACACTCTCCCAAATTAGTAACTATTGATTCAACCTTGTATTAATACCAATTAGTCGTAGTTTATCCTTAAATTAATACCAAACAGTCGTTGTTACTCTTGGAAACTCAATGTGACTACCCTAAATTATTCTCAATGGCTATCAATTATGGAATAAAGCCAAAAAATTTCGAAAGGGTAAACATTTCCAATTCTATAATATTGATATTCTTTGCTCTAATGAACATTTGCATGAGCCAAGTGTTAATATTGTAATAGTTTTTTAGTAGCGATTGGAGGAGCAGCAGTCTACCACGAACCCGATTATATTGATGCTCTGTTACACCATCCAAAATCCCTAGAGGTATTCCAAAATGTGGGTTGGTTGGCCTATTTTGAGAAGCTACAGATATTTAATGAGAAACTGCTTTAGAATTTGCATAGGATTTGAATGAGAAAGGATCAGTGGTTAGAGGAGTTAGGATTGTTGTTACAGAATAAGTAGTTGTGAGGGTGACAGTTCTACCTCAGATGGGAATGCACTAGTTCTGCAAGAAAATAGCAATATCAACAATGAAAGCCATATTCTTACAACAAGTTGAGGAGGTAAGGCATAAGGGAAGAATGATTAACAAAATATCCATTCATCATCCCTCGGAAAACGTGGCCTAATTTGTTTAAAAAATTATAACTTATGAGGGGTGTTTTGGGATTGTATTTCACTACCACTTCTTCTATTTGTTAGCGCATTTGTGCAATGGACAACCAATCAATATTCCCTATTATTTGTAAGTTGTTATGAAACCAGCTCCAAAAATAGAAGAAAAGAGAGATCAACGCCTTAGAAATCAGCCACTTCAAGGGGGAAACCTCCAATACATTACATAAATGAACAATTATTGGATGATACAAATGACCAAAACCTCCTTATATATATAGGAGTCCATGGGCCCACAATATAATCCTAGCCGACCTAACAATAACAATGTAAGGGCACAATAATAACAATATTGGGGTTACAGGGGTACAACA
This sequence comes from Pinus albicaulis, assembly GCA_034641835.2. Taxonomy (NCBI): domain Eukaryota; kingdom Viridiplantae; phylum Streptophyta; class Pinopsida; order Pinales; family Pinaceae; genus Pinus; species Pinus albicaulis. The sequence goes on along the minus strand of CM076583.1, from coordinate 567,648,454 downwards.
ATAACAATAAGGGGGCTACACTAATAACAATAAGGGACTAAAATAGTAATATAGGGACCTAACATGCCCCTCTCCTTCAAAAAAAGTGTTGTCCTCAATGCTTGAGTAGCTCTGGGTGCTTTTGTATAAAATTCTCATCCTCCCATGTAGAATCTTTAGTGGGTAAGTTCTTCCACTTGATGAGATACTCTGAAATTGATCGATTCCGTAGTTGTCGAGTTCTTTTTTCTATGACTGCTTCAGGTTCCAATATGATCTTCCCTTCCCCATCAAGTTCTGGCAATACTGTTTGAACTTGAAGATTTTCACCTATAACCTTCTTTAAGCATGAAACATGGAAAACTGGATGTACTCGCGAAGAAGCAGGAAGCTCCAATTTGTATGCCATAGTACCAATCTTTTGCAACACCTTGTAAGGACCATAGTACTTTGGCGATAATTTATTATCCTTCTTAGCTTGCTTCAGGGACATTTTTTTGTATGGTTGTAGCCGTAAAAATACCCAATCTCCTACATCAAAACTTCTCTCGCTGCGATGTTGATCTGCCTGTTGTTTCATTCGATTTTGTGCCAAATTTAGGTTATCCTTCAAGAGTTGGAGAACTTCTTGCTGATGCTCGATGTGATCTTCCACTGCTTGAACCTTCGAATTTTCCCTTAAAGATGATGTGATGGATGGTGGATGATATCCATAAAGTGCCATAAATGGGGTCATTTTTGCTGCAGTATGGAACGAAGTGTTATACCACCATTCAGCAAGAGGTAACCACTTGACCCATTGTGTTTGTTTATCAGATACAAAACAACGAAGATATCCTTCCAAACATTTATTTACTATCTCAGTTTGACCATCAAATCGAGGATGATAAGATGAGCTATGAGCTAATTGAGTACCCAAACAAGAAAATAACTCCGTCCAAAAATTTCCAGTAAAAATGGGATCTCTGTCGCTCACAATAAACCTTGGGTTTCCATGTAGCTTTTGAATTGTGTCCATAAATGTAGTAGCAACTATACTTGCTTTAAATGGATGAGATAATGCACAAAAGTGTGCATACTTGGTAAGTCTATCAACTACCACCATGATGACACTCTTTCCTTTGGACTTAAGTAAACCTATGATAAAATCCATTGAAATCTCCTCCCAACGTTGACTTGGAGTGGATTAAAGTTGTAGAAGACACGGGGTCTTAATTGCATCAACTTTATTTTGCTGGAAAACCAAACATTCCACCACAAACTTTTGAATATCATATTTAAGGCCATCCCAAAAAAATTCTTTCTTCACCCTGTGGTAAGTTTTTAAAAATCCTCAGTGTCCTCCTAAAGGAGAAGTGTGCAATTCCAAAAGAATCTTTTGTTTTAGTTGAGAATTATTACAAAGATATAAGCAATCTATGTACCTTAAGGAATCATTTTTCCAACTAAATGTATCAGAAGTACTAGGATCTTGCTACAACTTTTGAATGAGTGTCCACTCATCCTTCTTCCATTCATTCCTTGCTTCGGTTATCCAATCTGGTTGGATAATAGAAATGGAATAAAGCAATGCTTCCACCTCTTCATTCTTTCTTGAGAGTGAATCTGCAACAACATTTATCTTCCATTTTTTGTAGGTTATTTCAAATTCATAACCCAACATCTTTATGACCCTTTTTTTTGCTCTTCTGAAGATAGTCTTTGTTCCAAAAAGTGTTTAAGACTATCATGATCAGTTCTTACCTTGAAGTGTCTTCCCATTAGGTAACGTCACCATTTGTTTAGTGCATGCAGTATTGCTAACATTTCATTCTCATAAATAGTTTTCTGTAAATACATTCCTTTGATTGGATGACTTTCAAAAGCAATGGGTCTTCCTTCTTGCATTAAAACAACACCAATTCCATTTCCTGAGGCATCACATTCCACAATAAAGGTTTTTGTGAAGTCTGGCATAGCTAAGACCGGTGCTAGGCACATTGCCTCTTTAAGATGTTCAAAGGCCTTAGTTGCCTCAGGAGTCCATGAAAATGCATCTTTCTTCAATAATGTTGTTAGAGGTGCTTCTATTCTCCCATAATTATTAACAAACTTGCGATAATACCCTGTTAACCCGAGAAATCCTCGCAACTGATTTATGGTTGTGGGGACTTTCCATTCTATCCATCTCGGCTTCCAAACCTATCATCTTAGTTTTGATGCCTTTCTTCAAAGCTTCCATTTCATTTTTTGTTGCTCTTTGCGATAGCGAAATTTGGTGCACTTGCTCTTGTAATTTTGATATCTCATGTTGTGTTTCTTCATCTTCATGAGTCATCATAGAGCCTTATGAAGGCTTAATGGGTGTTGAATTATTTTTAGGGGGAATTTTAGAACCCAATACTAATATCTATTCTTAAATATGCCCTTGGAATAAATTCAAACTAATTTTTTTTCAAACGAGACTTATGTAATTCGAACAAAAAAAAATACATACCTTTTTCTTGTTTTTGAGGAGCTCGATATTGAAACTGAATTATCTCTGTCACTTCAGAGCTTCAATATCTAAAATTTAGCCCTAAAGTAGCCCTCTGAATCTTCTTTCAAATTCCACAAGTATGACCTGATATGTATTCTTCAAGACAAAGTTATGCCCAATCTCCCACGATGACCTAATTATGGACTAGTTCAGTAGAGTGAACTTGTATGACTCTCCACGTGTCACTGTTTCCTCCTTCAGCTCTAAAATTGATATAATGATAACTAAATTTTGTGTGCTTGCAGCCACTTTTTACAGAATCTCAATCCGATGCTCAAAGAGAGAGTTATGACGATTTTCCCACGGTCATCTCTTTGAGATGAAATTCGGGAGCCTGAAAAACCCCTTACTTCCATAGACCCTATCTCTAAAAATATTGTGAATCAAGCTCTGAAATTTTTCCACAACATTCCTCAGGATTACAGCTTCGCTTTGTAAAAATTTCAGCTTTTGAACCCTCGTAGAAAAAAATTTATAGTGAAAATTCCACGATGACCTGTTTAGGTTAAATTCAGGAGCCTGCAAAAATCCCTAACTTGCATAGATCATATCTCTGAAAATATTGTGAACCAATATATGAAAATTTTCCACGATGTTTCTCAATATTTTGGCTTCTCTTTGTAAAAATTTCAGCTTCTGAACCTTATTAGAAAAAAATTATAGTGAAAATTCCACAATGACCTATTTGGAGCAGCGAAACCCTAGAATCCAAAGCTCTTATACCAAATGTTATCAACCAACTCCAAAAATAGAAGAAAAGAGAGATCAATGCCTTAGATATCAGCCACTTCGAGTGGGAAACCTCCAATACATTACATAAATGAATAATTCTTGGATGATACAAATGACCAAAACTTCCTTTTATATATAGGAGTCCATGGGCCCACAATATAATCCTAGCCAACCTAACAATAACAATGTAAGAGCACAATAATAACAATATTGGGGTTACAGGGGTAAAACAATAACAATAAGGGGGCTACACTAATAACAATAAGGGACTAAACTAGTAATAGAGGAGTTAGGATTGTTGTTATAGAATAATTAGTTGTTAGGGTGACAGTTCTACCTCAGATGGGAATGCACTAGTTCTGCAAGAAAATAGCAGTCGCAACAACGAAAGCCATATTCTTACAACAAGTTGAGGAGGTAAGGCATAAGGGAAAAATTATTAACAAAATATCCATTCATCATCCCTCATAAGACGTGGCCTAATTTGTTTAAAAAATTATAACTTATGAGGGGTGTTTTGGGATTGTATTTCACTACCACTTCTTCTGTTCGTTAGCACATTTGTGCAATGGACAACCGATAAATACTTCCTATTATTTGTAAGTCGTTACATCATATCGAAGTATCTATACATGTGAAAAAACATCCTAAAACCTTCATAACCAGCCATGGCCCGATCAAATTGATTATAATTGACTCACTATAATAGCAAGGAAGCACATGGACCATACTGCTAGAAGAGTCACATGTACCATCCTTTGAGGAGGAAAAGAGTGAAGATAAAGAATAGGAGGAAAATGTTGAAACACGCTAGAAGAAAGGGAAGTTACACCTCCTAGGCCTTGTCCAAGGGGTCTTCAAATTAGGAAATCCATGAAAAGGGCTCGTACTGAAGGACTAATCTAAAAGTGTTAGGTGTGGATGCCTTGTTGAGGAAGATGAAATTGAAGAAGAGGCACCTGAACAAGAACTTGAGAAAGAAACACCTCTACAAATGAAACTAGGGAAGAGGTCGTTGAAAAAGGCATTGGGGGGTAAAAACCGTAAGAAGAGATTACGAGTGATTGTTACACCATCCTCTACCTCAATGGCTTGAATTCCATTTTGCTACAATAGAATTAACGGAATCAACAGAATCAAAGGAACTAGAAGAACAATTGAGTGAAGGAAATAAATAAGAACCCACACTAAAGCAAGAAAACATTCTTTTACCAAGTAAGCCTGAAATTTATCCTCTTACTCATAAGATTAATGAATTAAAAGAGAAACATGAAAATTTGAAGAAACAACATGCCACGCTTAAAGAAGAATTTAAATTTAAGAAACCCTAGGAGAGGTGGAAGAAATGGTGTCACCTTCTGACACAACTGAAAAAATATGCATGGGTTGTATACAAATATGGTTGGAAACCCTAATATAGGTGGCAAAAATAGTAGCACCTTTTGACACACCTAAAAAAATATGCATGGGTTGTAGACAAATTATTAAGGAGGCAGGTTGTGACGAGGAAGCCATTATTTCGGTTGGAGTCCAAATGGAAGAATATGATATGGAGTTTCAGACCTCTAATCCACAAGAACTTGTTGATGATGCTACTACTACATAAGAACCAGTAGTTAAAGTAGAGCGGCCTGGTAAAATTATTTTTTTAACATTCCATAAGAACTTGTTGATGATGTTGTTGCTCCACAAGTACTTGTAGTTGGAATAGTGCAGACTTAAATAAATCAAACTATTTCCACGTGAGAACATATCAATGGTGTTGTTGATACATAAGAACTAGCAGTTGAGATGGCACAATAGAAGGAGAAAGAAAATGAAGAAATATTACAGGGATTTGTTGAGTTTTCTACTATAATAGCATCAAATACCGCTCAATCAAAACCTTAAGAGTTGTTGAAATCAATATTTTTACTTTAGGAGTTAGATAAATGGAAGACATTGGAAATCTCATTACAAAGTGAGGTTATCCATATGAATAAACATAAGGAGATTGTTGACAATATTAAGAGTACTTGGGCTGAAATTTTTTTGATTTAGGATTTGGTAAAGATTAAAGAAGAAAGGAATTAAGTAATATTGTGGGTAGGAGAATTGAAAAAAAAAAAAAGTAAAGTTGTTATAGCAATAGAAAGAGCAGATGTATGATCTTGCAAAAAATTCACCGAGTTTTAGACCTCCTTCGCCTTCATAACCTTTGTATCTATAAGAAAAAAAATTCCTCTTGCAATAAACGACAATCAAAGAGCAACAACCATATTTAGAAAGGGAAGTTAAAGACTTCCTAGAAAATTCCCATAGGGCAATTTTTCAGAGCAACACTTATTATATCAGATGTATCTACATGATTGTGCTTGTTTTGGAGAGAGGAATTTTAATATTACACCCTATGTTGGAGATGTTCAGCTAAGGGCCTTCACGTCATTTATTTAGAACCAAGTTAGCTGGAAGGCCACACATAATATTGTAACATCAAATGAGGAAGATGTGAAATTTTTTATCTAAAATGAGTCAAGGCCCACTCAAAAAATTTATGTGTCATATAATAGGATGTGGCAATACCAAACCACGAAAAATATGTTGATGTTGACATAAAATTTAGATGCTTTAGGCTATTTTATTAATGAATTGACGAAGGGTTGTTTTAGGTGGTGTGGCTCATTGAGATGCTATTATAGGATGATATGTCCCTAGTTATTCCTTGATAAATATGGAACAAAGACTCTGCCAATGTTTTTGTTAGAACACCGAGCTTATTTTGGATACTCTATTCCCCTATGATTAGTAAAAAATAGAAATTTGGAAAGACACTCAGTCAGTGCCAATTTGACCATTGAAAGGAGACATTCATGGATAATGCAACTAGCTTAGTTGAAATAATTAGGATTTCCAAATGATAAATCATTTTAATTTAGAAAATTTGTTACAACTCTATTTCAATTAAGATAATTTGTTATAAGACAGTTTTTACATACCCTTGATTTGGATCACATGAGAATCAAGATATTCTCATGATGATCCTATTTTTTAAAAATAGGAATGTAATATGAAATTATAAAAGAATGTGCTCTCTTCCCATGAGGTATGCATAGATATAGATCAGAGGAGGGAGTACCAACACTATAATCCTGTAATGCAAGTTTTCATTAATGTAAATATCTACCGTTCGTGACTCCATATCTCTTTCTTGATTAGCTTATGTGCCATGTAATTCACCAACCCCTGGTAAAGAGGAAGGGCCCTCCTTCTTAGTTTGGATCATTTGTTAGAAGAGATATAGTGGTTGTACATTTATTCTCTCCCAATTATGATTTATTGTTATTGTTACAGATCTTTGTTCATGCATTGAATAGTTATGGGATTGTAGCACAATTGCAGCCTCTATCTTTGTGTAACATTATAGGTCCTAGATCATTCCCTTCATTGGTGTGTTGATTATTTGATTATTGTTACAGTTATTTTGTTTGTTTATTTACATGAATGGTTTTCAAGGTTTGAATGGTTTCTAGGAGTGTTGTTTCTTATAAGTAAGAGTGATCGTGTGACAGAGTGTGATTTATTCTACAACATGTGTATTTCCTTTTTGAAAGTGTGAGCAAGGTTTGAGTGTGATAACAAGTGTGTTTTGAGTGCAGAGAGTGACATTACAACGATCAATTTTGAGATATCATTAGCGCTAGTTACCATTTGTTCCTGCATATATTTTGCATGATAGTCTTGAAACAAAAATCCCACCCAAATCAAAAATTTATGCAAATTGGTTGTTCTAATTTAAAAGCACAATTGATCTGCCCAACATAACTCAAAATAGGAATTTTTCTGAGAGGAATTTTTCAATAAATCCTTTTTAAATTCACCTTTTATAATTATTGGAGGTGATCTAAATTTCTCTTTGGGGTCATCAGAATCATGGGGCGAAAGTGGCATAAATGATCCTGATGTAAGCCCAACTTTGAGCCTACTACCCATAGTCCCAATCTTGTCTAAAAAAGGTTTTTCTTCAACCATCGAGATATAAATCCCTTTATATCTAATAGTGGGAGGCTTTATATTAAAGTGGGAGGAGCTAAAAGGGTGTCATTCCCCTTTATTATTTTCTAACACATGACCTTTGTAGCCCTTCTGGCCTTTGCGACACCATTCCCAATTAACACTCCAACATCAAAGCTATTGTTTAGCTCCTCTTGTGAATTGGCATGGGATATTCTTCTCCCCCTCCAAACTGTGCCATATAAAATCCCATACCTGACCAACTTCAGTTCTTTGAACTTATGGCCTAAAACATTTGTGACTGGCCCACTCTTCCACGTTATCAGTTCCATTGCACTGCGAACTCCACAAAAGCCTACTCTTTCATGCATAACACAATCAAAAGAATGTTTACAAAAACTTATGAGTAATAGATTATAGGTGTGATCCCTAAATTAAGATTTTGGGCTACTCTTTTTAACCTGACACAAAGGAGAGAGGTGTTTATATCAACCGTCGGGGTGGAATCCCTGGGTAGAACACTTTGTTGTCTTGTCGGAGCTATGTAAGCCTGACCACAATAGCTCGTCCATTCAACAGTTGAATGTAACAACACCCATCGGGGTAGATCCTCTGAGCAAACCCACTACTCCACGTAAGTGATCCAAGTGGATATTGGTGGCCACCCACCTATTCCACTTGGGGCCCCACCATTTTCTCTTTCAGTTTTTGAGTTTCGGCATGAATTACTATTTTTAGCAATTTTTCGAGTCCTGAACTTCCAGAGTTGTTTTGAGGCCTTAAATGACGTTTTTTTGGAAAACTGGGAGCAACATGGGTTCATTCACTGATGCTAATCACATAAAAATTTGTAATCCTCGGATAGATCTTTATAACGAGGTATGGTGCGCGTCAAACGAAGATTGTATGCCAAAGTTACATCCCCGGGAAGTTGAAACACCAATTTACCCAAACGGGGCCCATAGTTTTGGCACTTCATATCCTAGGGTTGGGGTTTTGGATGTTTAGGTTTTTCCATTGCTTCTAAATAATAAATAGGCCCTCAAGCCTCATTTTAACACAGTTCAGAGGCCTTTAGCCACCACATCTCTTCTCAGAGATAAGCTACCAGCGCCCTAGCTAGTTTAATTCCATTATGTCTGTAAGCAAATTTCAGTTCTTCGATATTAATGAAATGAAGTGTTATTTCTGCTACATGTTTGTATTTATGGTTATATGTGTATTTTTTTTTGTTCCTGCATAAATCTGGATCAGTGGTATCAAAGCGGTCTTCTTTTTCTCGATCCGTCTTTGCATGACCCAAACGAGGTCGGGGTATACGGAGTTAGGGCTCGATCTGGTGGAAACTTTGCAAGATCAGCCTCGCAAACCCTGACGGCCACCCATGGGGATGAAAAGAAAGATGAGGGAGAAGGAGATCCTATCAAAATATTTCTCGATGAGGCCCTCAAAAAACAGAGGAATGCAAAGATAGATAACGTTGCCCAGATCCTTCAACGACTACCCACTGGTGGCACATCTGCATCTAGAAGCCACTCTGGAGGCACAACTCCCTTTAAGGTACAAGTAAATTTTGACATTCCCATATTTGAGGGTCAAATAGATGCAGATGCCATAGATAGATGGTTGAATCTATTAGAATTATATTTCTCGGTTCATGACTTTTCTGACCGAAAGAAGATTATTTTTGCACTACTCAAAGCTACCCCCCATGTCAAGGATTGGTGGGAAACCTATTGTGAGAAAAAGGACAAGACAGAACCCTCTCTGTTCTTAGCCATACCCACTTGTAATTCTTTCTGAAATGCCATCAAGGAACAATACTATCCCGTGGGGAGCTATGAGGACAAGTACATACAATGGGCCACGTTACGACAACAAATGGATCAATATGTGCATGACGTGATGAATCTGTTCCATACCCTGCACACAAAGTTGGGTATCAAATATTTAGAGAAACATTTGGTGCTAAATTATCGCAGTTGTCTGCATAGATACATTCAGGACGAAATGGAGTTCCTTGACATCTCCTCTCTTGGTATGGCATACCGGTATGCTGGCAAGATTGAAAAGAAATTCAAACAGAAGAAGCGAGACTTTGGATCTGCGAATCAAAAGCAAGGGAAAGGTGCCCCCAAACTGCAAAACAAAGGACAGAGACAAGGCATGGTGGCCCAAGAAAACCTGTCAAAGCCACAAGAAAAGAACAACACTGTGAAGCTAAAGAAGGACACGGGAAAGTGGTGTGAGTTCCATAAGAGCTCCACTCACAACATAAGTGAGTGTCGGGCCAAGCAATTTCTAGTGGCCGAGATGAGGGCTTCTGAGTCAGATGCATGCTCCGACTCTAAATCATAACTTGACAAGGGGAATGACAAAGGGAAACATATTATTGATGCGGATCCCAACGCCATTGTTGCCACTGCGAAGATCCAGAATGAGGAATCGGAAGATCCAGATGAGGAGGAGCGTCTCTTCCACTCCCAGATGTGGGTAAAGGGTTCCCTGCTACAGTTCATTGTCGAAAATGGGAGCCAAAAGAACCGCATTTCAGCAGACGTTGTGAAGCAGTTGGGCTTGCCGACCACAGCACATCCACAGCCATACACCATCATGTGGCTTCACCAAGGACGGGATCTCTGCATCAGCCAGTAGTGCCGCCTTCCCTATAGCATCAAGCCCTTCATGGATGAGGTATTATGTGACATTTATCCTCTTGATCTTTCTAATGTATTATTAGACCAACCATAATTGTGGAAGTGACATGTTATGTATGAGTCTCGGCCTCGCCCTGTTATTGTTACTTTGGGAAATAAGTTGTATAGGATACCATAGGTACCACCGCCTGCCGATATCTCTTTGGTTACTGCAAAACAATGCAGTAAGCTCATTTCCAAAACCAGAAAATTTGTTTTCCTAATGATCCACCCCCAGGGAAAGAAGAAGACTATGGCCATGACCTCCAGACAGGGCTCCTCTGCATGACAACAACAAATGCACAAGGTTGTGGAGGAGTACAGGGACATCTTCACCTCACCCACAGGGGTTCCTCTGCACTGTCAAGTCAAGCACCCCATTGATCTAACCCCAGGTCCGGCGCTACCCAATGGACTGATCTATCGGTGCTCTGTTCTAGAGAACGATGAACTCAAGAGGCAGATTTAGGAGCTACTATAGAAATGTCACATCCGACCAAGTTCATCTCCCTGTGGGAGCTTGATCGTGTTGGTACAAAAGAAGGATGGGACATGGATACTCTGTATTAACTATCGAGCACTGAACAATATCACTGTCTGGAATAGGTACCCGATCCCACAAATTGATTACCTTTTGGACCAACTCAAAGGTGTGAAATATTTTAGCAAGATCGACTTCAATTCTGGGTATCACCAGGTACCAATCGAACCCTTCGATGTGTGGAAAACTAATTTCAAAGACAAGGAGGGCCTTTTCGAATGGTTGATCATGTCTTTTGGGTTGATGAATGCTCTCGCAACCTTCATCAGTTTGATGGATGACATCTTGCGGTCATTCACCAACTCATTTGTAGTGGTGTATGTTGAGCATTGGAAAAGGTATGAATTTGCCATGTATTTCTTAATATTTTTCCTTTAAACATAACTCTTTTTATTCTAGAAAGATGATATATTGAAGGATTATGATAGAATTGCAAAGATTAATGTTAATTGTGAAAATTGGATAAATTTTGTCTTTTATTCTCAACAGGAAACAAATGAAGTGAGAAACCCCCATTCGAAAGGCAAAGCTAAAGCAGGAGTAACTGTTGTTCCTCCAGAAAAGGTTCGTATCCAGACAAGAAGGATGAAATCAGAACACACAACTAAATTAAGGCAGGGAACAGCACGGCTACAGCCTAAGAAAACTAAGTGTTAGCTAAAGGAAGAAAAAGGAGTGAATCCCTCAGGATCTTTCGATCCTGAGGGATCGTTGTTCAAAGTCTATCATTGTTTCTTGTATTTTCCATCGAATTTCTATAAAAGGTAGTGCCTGTAGAAATCGGGGACAGAATGATTATTATCAAAACTCCTTTTGTAACTCTGTAATTTCTCATTGACTCTTGTGATCAGAGAGCGACTATTGCAAACGTTATTATTCCTGATTAATACATGATCTAGTTGCCGTTCCATTTCTTGACTCTAGAGTAGCCCAACGATGTTTCACTGGTGGCTAAGGGCCTGGCCCTGGTGGATCCATCTGTTGTTTGTATTATTATCTTTCAATTATCGTTGTGTGACAGTTTGCATTTTTTTTTATTATAGCTTTCAAGTTTAATAGTTTACTGCTTAGTTGCTTCATAATATTGGTGTGTTACATTGGTGAATTGCATTGTCTTTCCTTTCTAATTTAACAAGAATCTTAATCTTTGTATAACTTGTCTTGTTATGCTTTAACAGAGCTATGTTGTTCAGCGATTGCTGTTCTATTTCAGTTACTGTTCCAATCCATTTGTTGTTATGTTCAGTTTGTTGTTCAATAGGATTTGTTGTTTAATAGAGTTATGTTGTTCAATCCCATTAAATAGAAGTGTTGTTCAATTCCATTAGTTAAGAGTTTTCTGTTCATTTCTATTGTTGTTCAATTCCAGATTTGTTGTTCATTTCAGTTAATTAGTTTACAGTCTATTTCATTCCTGCAAAGAGTTGGTTTTACTTTGAGAGCTTGCCTAGTTTACTTTCATTAGCAGCATTAGCGATCTAATTCAATTTCCATTTCCATTTAGTTGCTTTAATGCAAGATCATCAACTATAAATAACATCTGGTTATTGCTACCTTTTTTCTCAAATTGATTATCTTGTTTTCATTTGATTTCAATTACATCAGTCGCTAAAGGAAAGAGTTATCATTACTGCATCCTTAACTGATGAATGTTGAGTGAAGGATTGGACTTCAGAGCGTTTAAGTTCATGTCATTGTAGTTAGATTTCATTTCCAAGCATCTGTTTACTCTTGTATTTAAAACATTGTACTACATATTGCAAAGCATTACTCTTAGATTGAATTGCAGCCTCGGACAGAGTACACTCTTGAAATAAAAAGTCGTACCTGGATTGATGATTAATGTAGGATAAATAGGTGTTAAAAAGACACCTTTTATACCTCAACTGTGTACTTGGATGACATTCTAATCTTCAGCCATACTTGGCAAGAGCACCTCCACCACATTCGACAAGTCCTCCGAACACTGCGGCAACACAAGTTGTGTGCCAATTTGGAGAAGTGCACTTTTGGAATGACCTAGGTTCAATATCTAGGATACATTATTGATGAAAGGGGGGTGCATGTGGATCCAACCAAGATCCAAGTCATTCGATATTGGCCAGCCCAAACCACTCTAACATAGCTTCACAAATTTCTGGGTCTTTCTAATTTATACAGTAGGTTCGTGTTGGGATTCTCTCATATCACTTGACCCTTGAGTCAAGTCACCAAGGGAGGAGCGAAAAAAAAATTCTTTTGGTAGGAATCTCAACAAAAGGCGTTCATAGAATTGAAACATCGCCTATTTTCTGCCCTATTTCTCACATTACCATATTTTCAAAAATCATTTGAGATCAAGACAGATGCCTCTGACTATTCTATTGGGGCAGTTCTTACTCAACAGGGACATCTAGTGGCATATCATAGTGATACATTGTCTGACACAGTTCGCAAGTATCCCACTTATGAAAAATAAATGTATCTCGTTGTGCAGGTTTGTCAACAATGGAAGCATTACATTTTGGGGAAGGAAACAATCATCCAAATAGACCACCAGCCCCTACAATTCATACAGACACAAGGGAAGTTGCAGAACGATCGCCATCAGAAGTGGTTCACATATCTGCAATAGTTTCATTTGAACATCAAGTACAAGAAGGGTAGCACCAATAATGTTAAAGACTACCTCAGCTGACCATCGATCGTGGAGGTAACCACCGTTCTCAACTCTTGTGGGCACGAGACTTCTAATTGGCCACTTCTCTATGAGAGTGATCCAGAATTTGGCCACACATACAAGGCACTCTTAAGGGGTACGCAAGTTCTAAATTTTCACCTCCAATATGCACTTTTATGTCACCTGGGACACCTTTGTGTTCCTTCCAAGCGTGCCAATTCATTGGGAATTTTAGGGTCAAGAAAACAATGGCAGTACTGCAGAAGTATTTCTATTGGTTGAACCTTCGACAAGATTTCAGGAAGTACATCAGATCCTACATTTCTTGCACCATTTCCAAACCGACCATCAAGAAGCAAGGCCTCTATACTCTGCTACCTACCCCTATTCAACCTTGGGAATCCATCTCCATGGATTACATGTCAAGCCTTCCTTCTACTAAGAATGCAAATGACTTTGTTTTCGTGGTCTTCAACAAATTCTCGAAGATGGAAATTATGGCGGCCTGCAAGAAGAAAATCGCAGCACAAGCCACTGCTAACCTCTTCTTTGAACGAGTGTGGGTGCACTTTGGGATCCCACAGTCTATCATATCAGATCGGGACAGCAGATTCCTTAGCACATTTTGGTCCAGCCTCTGGTCAATGCTAGACACCAAGCTCATGAAGTCCACAGCTTTCCATCTCCAAACTGATGGCCAGAAAGAGGTCGTCAACACGATGATTGTACACATTTTGCGCATGTACAATTAAAAGCATCCACGCACATGGGATGAGAGCCTCCCCTATGTAAAATGCAGTTATAATCGGGCTCTCCATAGCTCAACCAGCCACTGCCCCTTTTAGGTGGGCTTGGGATTCCAGCCACTATTTCTCATTGACGTATCCATGCCATTTGCAGCTACTCGGGTTGATTCGGCTCATGTCCAGTCTGAAGCTAACAAAGTGAACAGCTTCATCGAGTGCATTAAGCACATCTTTTAATAGTTTCACTACATATTGGACAGAGCCAATGCTAACTACAAGCAACAACATGATCAACATCAAGTGCCACACAACTTCCAGGTGGGCGACAAAGTGTGGATACATTTGCAAAAGGAGTGCCTCACTGAACCCCACCGCAAGCTTCGCCCGCTCCGATATGGGTTGTACACCATCACCAAGGCTGTAGGGAAAAATGCCTTAGAGCTCATTTTTCCACCATTCCTTGGTCTGCATCCAATATTCAATGTGGACTGCCTTCGTCCCTACTTCCCACCTCTACCTCTAACATTGCAGAAAAAATCACACCAAGAGAGCTAAACCCAAACTGCATGGAATAGGGCACCACATATTATATCATGGACATGAAAATCAAGAACACTTGCCAACAGAAGATCCAACTATATCGGGTTGTCAAAGCTGGCCAACTCCTGCACCAAGGCAAGTGGTTCACCAAGGACCAAGTTCAGCAGAAGTTTCCTCATCTCATGGAGGAACTCAACACAATGGGGACCATTGCTTCCTAAGGGGGGAGGAGGAATGATCCAGGTGGATATTGGTGGCCACCCACCTATTCCACTTGAGGCCCCACCATTTTCTCTTTCATTTTTTCAGTTTCGGCACGACTCACTATTTTTATAAGTCTTTTGGGTCCTGAACTTCCGGAGCCGTTTTGAGGCCCTAAACGACGTTTTTTGGGAAAACTGGGAGCAACATGGGTTCATGGACTGATGTTGCTCACATTAAAAGTTGTAGTCCTCGGATAGATATTTCTAACAAGGTATGGTGTGTGTAAAACGGAGATCGTATGCCAAAGTTACGTCCCCAGGAAGTTGAAACACCCATTTACCCAAACGGGGCCCATAGTTTTGGTGCTTCATCTCCTAGGGTTAGGGTTTTGGATGTTTAGGGTTTTCCATTGTTTCTAAATAATAAATAGGCTCTCGAGCCTCATTGTAACATAGTTAAGAAGCCTGTAGCCACCACATCTCTTCTCATACATAAGCTACCAACACCTTAGCTATTTTATTTCCATTATGTCTGTAAGCAAATTTCAGTTCTTTGATGTTAATGAAATGAAGTGTTATTTCCACTGCATGTTTGTATTTATGGTTATATTTGTATTCTGTTGCATTCCTGCATAAATCCGGATCATTGTTATCAGAGCAATCTATCTTTTCTCGATCCTTATTAGCATGTCCCCAATGAGGTTGGGGTATAAAGAGTTAGGGCTCGATATGGTGGAACCTTTGCAAGATCAGCCTCGCAAACTCCGAAAGCCACCCATGGGGGATGAAAAGAAAGATGAGGGAGTAGGAGATCCTATCAAAATATTAATCGAGGAGGCCCTTGAAAAACAAAGGAACACGATGATGGATAACTTTGCCCAGATCCTTCAACGACTACCCACCGGCGGCACATCTACAGCCAGCAGCCACTTTGGAGGCGCGACTCCCTTGAAGGTACAAGTAAATTTTGACATTCCCATATTTGAAGTTAAAATAGATGTAGATGTCGTAGATAGATGGTTGAATCTATTAGAAGGATATTTCTCAGTTCATGACTTTTCCGACCCAAAGAAGATTATTTTTGCACTCCTCAAAGCTACCCCCATGTCAAGGACTAGTGGGAAACCTACAGTGAGAAAAATGATGAGACAGAACCTTCTCTGTTCTCAGCCATACCCACTCGGAATTCTTTTTGAGACACCATCAAGTAACAATACTATCCCGTGGGGAGCTATGAGGACAAGTACATACAATGGATCATGCTGCGGCAACAAAGGGATCAAGATGTGCATGAGGTGACGAATTTGTTCCATACCCTGCGCACAAACTGGGTACCAAAGATTCAGAGAAAAATTTGCTACTAAAGTGTCGCAGTTTTCTGCACATATACATTCAGGAGGAAATGGAGTTCCTTGACATCTCCTCTCTTGGTATAGCATACCGGTACGCTGCCAAGATTGAGCAGAAATTCAAACAGAAGAAGCGAGACTTTGGATCTACGAATCAAAATCAAGGGAAAGGTACCCCCAAACCACAGAAAAAAGGACAGAGCCAAGGCGTGGTGGCCCAAGACAACCTGTCAAATCCACAAGAAAAGAGCAACACCACGAAGCTAAAGAAGGACACAAGAAAGTGGTGTGAGTTCCATAATAGATCCTCTCACAACATAAGTGAGTGTCGGGCCAAGCAGTCGTTAGTCGCTGAGATGAGGGCTTTTGAGTTAGATGCATGCTCCGACTCTGAATTAGAACCTGACAAGGGGGATGACAAAGGGAAGCATATTATTGATGCAGATCCCAACACCATTGTTGCCACTACGAAGATCAAGAAGGAGGAACCGGAAGGTCTAGAGGAGGAGGAGCGTCTCTTCCACTTCCAGATGTGGGTAAAGGTTTTTCCGCTACAGTTCATTGTCGACAATGGGAGCCAAAAGAACCTCATTTCAGCAGACGTCGTGAAGCGGTTGGGATTGCCGACCATACCACACCCACATCCATACACCATCGGGTGGCTTCACCAAGGACGGGATCTCTGCGTCAGCCAACAGTGTCCCCTTCCCTATAGCATCAAGCCCTTCGCGCATGAGGTATTATGTGACATTGCTCCTCTTGATGTTTCTGATGTATTATTAGGCCAACCATACTTTTGGAAGCGACATGTTGTGTATCAGTATCAACCTCGCATAGTTATTGTTACTTTGGGAAATAAGTTGTATAGGATACCAAATGTACCACCACCTACCGCTATCTCTTTGGTTATTGCAAAAAAATGTGGTAAGCTCATTTCCTAAACCAGGAAATTTGTTTTCCTGATGATCCGCCCCTAGGGCAAGAAGAAAATTGTGGCCACAAACTCCAAACAGGGCTCCTCTACACGACAACAACAAATGGACAAGGTTGTGGAGGAGTATAGGTACATCTTCACCTCACCCACAGAGGTTCCTCTGCACTGTTAGGTCAAGCACCCCATTGATCTAACCCCAGGTGCGGCGCTACCCAATGGACCGATCTATCGGCACTATGTTCTGGAGAACGATGAAATAAATAGGCAGATTCAGGAGCTGATACAGAAAGGTCACATCTGGCCAAGTTCATCGCCCTGTGGGAGCATGATCGTGTTGGTACAAAAGAATGATGGGACGTGGAGACTCTGTATTGACTATTGGGCACTGAACAAGATCACTGTCAAGAATAGGTACCCGATCCCACGGATTGATGACCTTTTGGACCAAATCAAAGGGGTGAAATATTTTAGCAAGGTCAACTTGAATTCTGGGTATCTCCATGTACCAATCGAACCCTCTGATGTGTGGAAGACTGCCTTCAAAGCCAAGGAGGGCCTTTTTGAATGGCTGGTCATGCCTTTCGGGTTGATGAATGCTCCCGCAACCTTCATGAGGTTGATGGAAGACATCTTGTGGCCATTCACCAACTCATTTTTAGTAGTGTACTTGGATGACATTCTGATATTTAGCCAGACATGGGAAGACCACCTCCACCACATTCGACAAGTCCTCCAAACACTGCAGCAACATAAGTTGTGTGTCAATTTGGAGAAGTGAACTTTTGGCATGACCTAGGTTCAATATCTGGGATACATTATTGATGAAAGGGGGTGCATGTGGATCCAACCAGTGTCCAATTCATTCAGGATTGGCCATCCCCATCCACTATAATAGAGCTTCACAGCTTTCTGGGTCTTACTAATTTCTACCACAGGTTCATGTTGGGATTTTGTCATATCATTTGGCCCTTGAGTTAAGTCACCAAGGGAGGAGCGAAAGAAAAATTATTTTGGTCGGAATCTCAATAGAAGGCATTCATAGAATTGAAACATGGCCTCTGTTCTGCCCTAATGCTCACATTACTAGAATTGCAACAACCATTTTAGATCGAGACAGATGCCTCTGACTATGGTATTGGGGCAGTTCTTACTCAACAGGGACATCCAGTGGCATATCATAGTGAGACATTGTCCGACACAGTTCGCAAGTATCCCAATTATGACAAAGAAATGTATTCCATTGTGCAGGCTTGTTAACAATGGAAGCATTACATTTTGGGGAAGGAAACAATCATCCACATAGACCACCGACCCCTGCAATTCATACAGACACAAGGGAAGTTGCAGAACGATCGCCATTAGAAGTGGTCCACATATCTGCAACAGTTTCATTTAGCCATCAAGTACAAGAAGGGTAGCACCAATAATGTTGCAGATTGCCTCAGCCGACCACCGAATGTGGCACTAACCACCGTTCTCAACTCTTGTGGGAACAAGACTTCTAATTGGCCGCTTCTCTACGAAAGCGATCCAAAATTCGGCCACACATACAAGGCACTCTTGGGGGGTACGCAAGTTCCAAATTTTCACCTCCAAGATGCACTTTTATTCCTTTAAGTGAGAGTTCCAAGATTATATGGGAAGCACACTACAGTCTATTCATTGGGAATTTCAGGGTCAATAAAACAGTGGTAGTACTATAGAAGTATTTCTATTGGTCGAACCTTCGACAAGATATCCAGAAGTACATCAGATTTTGCACTGCTTGCGCCATTTCCAAACTGACCATCAAGAAGCAAGGCCTCTATACTCCACTACCTACCCTCTAGTCGACCTTGGGAATCCATCTCCATGGATTACATGTCAAGCCTTCCTTCTACTAAACATGGAAACGATTGTGTTTTCGTGGTCGTCGATAGATTCTCGAAGATGGAAATTGTGGCGGCCTGCAAAAAGAATATCACAGTAGAAGCCACTGTTAAACTCTTCTTTAAACAAGTGTGGGTGCACTTTTGGATCCCACAGTCTATCATATCAGATCAGGATAGTAGGTTCCTTAGCACATTTTGGTCCAGCCTTTGGTAAATGTTGGACACCAAGTCCACAACTTTCCATCCCCAAACTGATGGCCAGACATAGGTCGCCAATAGGATGATTGTACACATTCTGTGCATGTACAATGCAAAGAATCCATGCACATGGGATGAGAGCCTCCCCTATGTACAACACAGTTATAACCAGGATCTCCACAGCCAAACTGGCCACAGCCCCTTTCAGGTGGGCTTGGGATTCCAGCCACTATGTCCCATTGACGTAGCCATGCCATTTGCGGCTACTCAGGCCGATTCGGCTCATGTCCAATCTGAAGGTGAAAAAGTGAACAACTTCATCGAGCGCATTCAGCACATCCGCCAACAGGTTCATGAAATATTGGACAAAGCCAATGCTAAGTACAAGAAACGACATGATCAACATCGGGTGCCACATGACTTCCAGGTGGGTGACAAAGTCTGGCAATATTTACAGAAGGAGTGCCTCACTGGACCCCACTGCAAGCTTTGCCTACTCCAATATGGGTCATACACCATCACCAAGGTTGTAGGGAATAATGCTTTCGAGATCAGTATTCCACCATTCCGTGGTCTGCACCCAATATTCCATGTGGACCGCCTTAAGCCCTACTTCCCACCTCTACTAGACACCTCTGACATTGCAGAACAACTCACACCAACAGAGTTAAAACGAAACTACATGGAATAGACCACCACAGATTTTATCATGGACATGAAAATCAAGAACACTCGCCAATAGAATTTCCAATTGTATCGGGTTGTTAAAGTTGGCCAATTCCTGCACCAAGGCAAGTGGTTCACGAGGGACCAAGTTTAGCAAAAGTTTCCTCATCTCATGGAGGAACTCAATGCAATGGGGACCATTGCTTCCTAATGGGGGAGGAATGATCTAGGTGGATACTTGGGGCCCCACCATTGACTCTTTCAGTTTTTCAGCTTCAACGCGACTTACTATTTTTACTAGTTTTTCAAGTCTTGAAATTCCGGAGTTGTTTTGAGCCCCTAAACGATGTTTTTTAGGAAAACCGGGAGCAACATGGGTCCATGGACTGATCTTTCTCATATCAAAAGTTGTATTTCTTGGATATATATTTCTAACGAGGTATGGTGCATGTAAAACGGAGATCGTATGCCAAAGTTACGTCCCCGAGAAGTTGAAACACCAACTTACCCAAATGGGGTCCATTGTTTTGGCGCTTCATCTCCATTGTTTCTAAATAATAAATAGGCCCTCAAGCCTCATTGTAACATAGTTTAGAGGCCTATAACTACAACATGTATTCTTAGATATAAGCTACCAACGCCCTAGCTAGTTTATTTCCATTCTGTTTGTAATAAAAGTTCAGTTCTTTGATATTAATGAAATGAAGTTTTATGTTCGCTGCATGTTTGTATTTATGGTTATATGTGTATTTTGTTGCACTCCTGCATAAATATAGATAAATGGTATCAGAGTAGTCTATTTTTTCTCGATCCTTCTTTGCATGTCCCCAACGAGGTTGGGGTATAACGAGTTAGGGCTCGATCTCGTGGAACCTTTACAAGATCAATCTCGCAAACCCCGACAGCCGCCCATGGGGGACGGAAATAAAGATGAGGGAGTAGGAGATCCTATAAAAATATTGCTCGAGGAGGCCCTCAAAAAACAAAGGAACGCGATGATGGATAAATTTGCCCAAATCCTTCAATGACTACCCACCAGCGGCACATCTGCATCCAGCAGCCACTCTGGAGGCGCGACTCCCTTTAAGGTACTAGTAAATTTTGACATTCCCATATTTTAGGGTAAAATATATGTGGATGTTGTAGATATATGGTTGAATCTATTAGAAGGATATTTCTCGGTTCATGAATTTTCCAATCGGGAGAAGATTATTTTTTCACTCCTCAAAGCTACCCCCCATGTCAAGGACTGGTGGGAAACCTACTGTGAGAAAAAGGACGAGATAGAACCCTCTATGTTCTCAGCCATACCCACTTGGAATTCTTTCTAAGATGCCATCAAGGAACAATACTATCTCGTGGGGAGCTATGAGGACAATTACATACAATGGACCACACTGCGGCAACAAAGGGATCAAGATGTACATGAGGTGACGAATATGTTCCATACTCTTCGCAGAAAGTTGGGTATCAAAGATTCAGAGAAACATTTGGTGCTAAAGTATTGTATTTGTCCACACAAATACATTCAAGAGGAAATGGAGTTCCTCGACATCTCCTCTCTTGGTACGGAATGTTGGTATGCTGCCAAGATTGAGCAGAAAGTCAAACAGAAGAAGCAAGACTTTGGATATGCGAATTAAAAGCAAGGTAAAGGTGCCCCCAAACCACAGAACAAAGGACAGAGGCAAGGAATAGCGACCCAAGACAACCTGTCAAAGCCACAAGCAACGAACAACACCACGAAGCCAGAGAAGGAAATGGGAGAGTGGTGTGAGTTCCATAACAGCTCCACTCACAACACAAGTGAGTGTCGAGCCAAGCAGTCACTAGTGGCTGAGCTGAGGGCTTCTGAGTTATATGCATGCTCCAACTTTGAATCAGAACCTGACAAGGGTAATGAAAAAGGGAAACAGATTATTTATGTGGAGCCCAACGCCATTGTTGCCGCTCCAAAGATCAAGAAGGAGGAACCCGAAGATCCAGAGCAGGAGGAGCGTCTTTTCAACTCCCAGATGTGGGAAAAGGGTTCCCTGCTACAGTTTATTGTTGATAATGGGAGCCAAAAGAACCTCATTTTATCATATTTCGTGAAGCGGTTGGGCTTGCCGACCACAGCACACCCACAGTCATACACCATCGGGTGGCTTCACCAAGGACGGGATCTCCACGTCAACTAGCAGTGCCACCTTCCCTATAGCATCAAGCCCTTCACGGATGAGGTATTATGTGACATTGAACCACTTCATGTTTCTGATGTATTATTAGGCCAACCATACTTGTGGAAGAGAGATGTTTTATATCAATCCCGATCTCACGTTGTTATTGTTACTTTGGGAAATAAGTTGTACAGGATATGAGAGGTACCACCTCCTACCGCTATCTCTTTGGTTACTGAAAAACAATGCAGTAAGCTCATTTCCCAAAACGGGAAATTTTTTTTCCTAATGATCTGCCCCCAGGACAACAAGAAGACGCTGGTCACAACCTCCATACAGGGCTCCTCAACATGACAACAACTAATGGACAAGGTTGTGGAGGAGTACAAGGACATATTCACATCACTCACACGGGTTCCTCTGCATTTTCAGGTCAAGCACCCCATTGATCTAACCCCAGGTGTGGCACTACCCAATCGACCGATCTATCGATGCTTTGTTCTGGAGAATGTTGAAATCAAGAGGCAGATTCAGGAGTTGCTACAGAAAGTTCACATTTGGCCAAGTTCATCGCCCAGTGTGAGCCCAATCGTGTTGGTGTTGAGTCCCAAACTTGCATCTTTCTTATACACCTTTCTAGACCTTTTCCCTTCACCTGGACCTTCTAAGTCATCAATATCATTGCATATTAATTATAAAAGAGCATTTAAAGTGGTTTTTAACTATGTTTTGTGTCTGTTGTTTGAATTATATTTTTGCTCATTGAGCTGCGGAATCTTGTCACTTTCCGCAGCTGCTGCAACTTTCCGCAGCCATTTTGTTAAAGTCTATATTGCAGGTGTCTTCAGGAAAATCGAGCCACATGGGCAAGTTGGAAATGACATGGACATGGATAGAGTCGTATTGGCTCAGTCGAATTCACCTAAGAAGGATGTGGTCAAAGGTAGCCAAGTGGTGGTCAACCGAAGAGTCCCACGGTGACAGAACTCTGTTTTTCATCACGTGAAGACTTGCGTGGCCATTTCTAAATCACGGGAGACATATCAACACCTGTAAACGGCTCCATAAGCCGAATCCAACAGCCACTTTTCATAGATTTAATCTTCACGGCAGCCATGATGCTAGATTTCTGGACGTGGTTGTTCACGTGTCTTCTATCAGCGCAGACTTTAGGGAATTAGTTATATCACCCTCTGTTATAAATAATGCGTTCTCATACGCATAATAGTTAGCTATGTAATGTAATTGCATTTCCACTGTGCTGTGACATTATTTCTCTGTTATGACCACATTTTGAATATATAAGAAGACTCTGTTCATAAGCACAATTCGTGTTTGATAGCTGCTTCCCGAGGATTGTGCAGAGGGCCCCTGCACACGCCGAGGTTTTGTGTATTACTGTATAGTTTCATGCTTCATTTCCTTACGTTCATTGTGCCATAGTCATTCATGTGTATATATATTACATCTTTCATGCTTTACGTTTTACTTCTGTCCATAATCTTTCATGCTTTATATTGTTGTTAACTGATCAGTGTTTTTTGTTCCAGATTACAATAGGCAGCCCGGGCATTTGCACATCATTTTATAATGACTAATGACATGGAATCAATCTTGTCCTTCTGCTGATTTCTTTTTCTTAGTTTTTAATTCCAGCACTGTTTTATTCATTTCAGTTTTGTACATTTGCTTTACTAGTTAGATTAGATATTAAACTGCTCATGTCATTATCAGTTACCTTCAAAAGCCATAGCGAGACTAATGGTGAGGGATTGAAGTATGAGTGTGTAGTTTGATATTAGTTTATTTTTCTGCAAGTTAGATATTAAATTGCTCATTTCATTATCAGTTACCTCCAAAAGCCATAGCGAGACTAATGGTGAGGGATTGAAGTATGAGTGTGTAATTTGATATTAGTTTATTTTTCTGCAAATTAGATATCAGATTGCTCAAGTTGTTTATGATTACCTCCGAAAGCCATAGCGAGACTAATGGTGAGGGGTCAGAATATGAATTGATGTAATTTGATTTTAGCTTTACTTTACTTGCAAATCTTTGAATTTCTTTGAGTACAGTTTCTTTTGTGTTAGATAGCAGTAAGGGTAATGGGTTTCATGGTCAATAGTTCATTGTTTGTTTGACTAGTATAGTGGCACATTTTCATTTTCTTTTAGGAATTAATTTTGTCATTGCATATTTTAAAATCCTTTTTAAGTTTGAAGTTTGGGAAATCATTATAAAGGACATCATTTCCTTGAACATTTATATCCATACTTGTCTTTTAGAATTTCCATCTCACATTAGGAAACCAACCAAGATAAAAAGAAAAAAAACCAAAAACGACAAAAAGTAAGAGATAGGTTATCTTTCACATATAGTGCGCCACGCTTCGTCAGCTTACGAATCTCGGATTGACAAATTAATGTAGCAATTTAGGACACACTAAATTGACCAAACATTTTGGCGCCGTTGCCGGGGAAGTGTAACTAGGTAGCCAATTTCTTTAAAAAAAAAACAATAAAAAGAAGGGAAAACTTGATAACTTCTTGAAGTATGCTCTCCTCTTGCACCTAGTGTGATCTGGAGGATCAGAAAAGAGAGTTATTGGTTCAATAATTTCTTAAGTATGCTCTCTTCTTGCACCTAGGGTGACCTGGAAGATCAGAAAGAGAATTATTAGCCCAACTTAAAAAAAGAAATAATAAAAATGACATGCATAGAGCAAGAGATTCTAGGGGAAGGTTTGTAGCTAAAGCCAAGAGTTCGATTTTTACAACTCCATATTCTTCAAGTTATAGACAAGATTCACCACCATCTACCCCTAGCCTTAATATTCTTGGAATTCAAGGAGCAGCTGAATTAGAGGATTCTCCTACACCATCTACCAAATCTCACTTAGAAAAGGACCCTTTCTTTACTTCTACAAGAGAGTATATTGTAATCAAAGAAGTAGAATCACCTGAAGAAGAAAAGGAAGAAACTCCCTCTCATCCTCCCTTGATAGAAGAACCAAAGTACTTTGAGGACTCTAAATAAACTATCATGACAGAGGAAATAATAGATGGATTCGGAGGTAGAGGTAGAGGTAGATAAGGAGTAAACAATGGAGACAACAATGGTGAAGGTAATAATGGAAGAAATAGGAAAGGAGACAACTTGTTTGGATTCCCTATAGTTGATGAGGAAACTCATACAACGATTAAAAACATCTCACCATCTGTCATCCCCAACTTCTATGGATTGCGAAGTGAGGATCCTGAAATATTTCTGTTTGAGTTTGAAGTCGTGTGCCGAACCTATGACTATATGGAAGACTCTCAAAAACTCAAACTGTTTCCTTCAACATTGAAGGGAGCCGCTTTGAAATGGTTCATGGGATTAGCCACCCAATCTATTAGGACTTGGAATGATATGAAACAAAATTTTTTGGATAGATACCTGGACTATTGCATGCCCACCAATCACAAGGATGAGGTATTCAAAATGGTACAAAAAGAAGATGAAAATTTGGAGGATTTACTTGAAAGATTTCAATACAACTTAAAAAGAGCAAAGATGAGCAACTTAGATGATGAAACTTTGAAAGCCCTTATATTAAAAGCCATTAGAGATGAATGGATAGATATTTTAAACATGATGGGGAAAGGAGACATTTCTCAACTTCCACTTCGTGACATAACAGAACTATGTGTCCATCTCTCAAGGGGGAAAACTAAAATGGGAAAAGGGCCTAGAGATCCTTCTCTTATTAGGGCTAACAAATCTGCAACTAGATCAGTAAGTAGGGCAGAGATTGGCAATATGCTTGATGAATTCAAAACTGATATCTTAGGGAGCTTTAGTGAACAACTAGACACCCTTAAAATTCAAAACAAGCAGAAAGCAGAAACAGATGCTCTAGCCATCTTTTGTCCGAAATGTAGGAAGAAACATGCTTTAAGGGAATGTCCCTTGGATGCAAAAGTTGTAGAAACATGTATGATTTGCTCAGAGAATCATGAGACCAAGGATTGTCTTTCAATTCCTGGACTCAAAGCTGTCTTTCAAGAAGATCCAAATTCAGTAGAATCTCTCTGTTTTGTTGCAAGAAGACCTTGGCAGGGACAAAAAACTCAAGGGTTTAACAACCCTATGAATTCTCAACCCCCACCAAATTGGAATCCTTGGCAACAACCTTGGCCCCAACATCAAAATCCATATCATCCATGGGTACAAGGGATGAAAAATCCTTATGGGAGATTTTCTCAATTTTATCAATATCCTCCATATTTTCAAAATCAACAAGCTCCACAACTTCCAAACCCAAATCCACAACTTTCATTGCCATTTCCACAACAACAACCTTCTGAACAAAATCAAAATCCTCAACTCATGCTTCCATTCCAACAAAAAACAAATCAACTTCCAGCCCAGCCATTGCCAAATCCTAACAATAAAAATCCTCAGAATACTTACATGATAGAAGGACAACAATTTCCTACCTATATGATTGTTCCTCTCAATGATGTACAACTCAAGTCTGGTAGAGTTTTAGAAAAACCTTCTATAGATGTCCAAGAGCAAGATACCTCTGAGGAGGACTCTCTTAAAGCCAATAAGGGTTCTGAGGAAACATCTCTTCAAAACTCAAACATTCAAAAAGAGAAAGAAAAATTAACCCCCACAACTCCTATAGTTGAGCAACCTGCATCTTCATCCACACCTCCTTTCCCTGAAAGATTACAAATTGATAAAAAGGTGGAAAAACAAATCTTGTTGCCTAACTATGATTTTCTAGATGAATTAAAAAAAAATTGTATCAAGATTCCCTTGTTACAAGCCATTAGAGAGATTCCTATTCTAGCAAAAACAATAAAGGAGTTGAGTCTCAAAAGACCAGGAAGGAAACTAAGAGATACAAGAAGAATCTACCTGGTAGGAAAAATTGCAGATATCATGATGGGAAAAATTACCATGCAGAAGTATGTAGATCCAGGTAGTCCAATTGTCAAGAAACATATAAATGGGATAGAAATTCCAAACACATTGATTGACTTAGGGGCTGCTATCAACATTATGAGTAGACAGACTATGGAACAGCTAAAACTTCCTAACCTTCTTTTTACACCTACTTTACTGCAACTTGCAGATCGATCAGTTATTAAACCAGATAGTGTATTAGAAGATATTTCAGTCTCCTTAGATTCTTGGGAATATCCAGTAGATTTTATGATTTTGACTCCCAAGAGTAATCTAGGAGGGCACCCACTTATCTTAGGAAGACCTTGGCTAGCCACAGTTGATGCTTTTATTAGTTGTAGATCTGGGGACATGTACATTTCTAATGGTAATTCGACAAAGAAATTCAATTTGTATTCTCCAGCAAGAGCAATCACAGAAGTAGGAGACAATGAATGGGTTGATGATGAGGACACTATACAACCTATCTTTACCATTTCTGAAATCAGTGAGGATAGTCAAATTCTGAACACATTAGAAAATTTTGAGACATCTTCGGAATATGACCCCACACAATTTCAGTTGGAATCTGACATAGAATATTTATCATCAAGACAAATGTCTCTTTACTCTATGGAAGAGTTTGGTAGTTCTACTATTGAGATTTTTCCAGGAAAAACACTGAATATCAACAAAATTTTGGAAGAATCACAACAAGAAGAACTAACCAAAATCTTGCAAAAACATTCTACTGCATTTGCATGGGAGTATACTGACATGAAAGGTATTGATCCTAAGACTTGCATCCATCACATCTATATTGAGGAAAAAAGTAGACCAATCAGACAACCTCAAAGAAGGATGAATCCAAATCTTAGGGATATAGTGAAAGAAGAGCTCCAAAAACTTCTCAATGTAAACTTCATTTATCCAATTTCAGATAGCCGATGGGTTTCTCCTTTGGTTATAGTACCTAAAAAGAATGGTAAATGGAGGTTATGCATTGATTACAGGGAATTGAACAAAGCAAATTTGAAGGATCACTTTCCTTTGCCCTTTATTGATCAGGTATTAGATACATTAGCAGGCAAAAAGTACTTTTCATTTTTGGATGGTTTTAGTGGCTATAATCAAATTCAGGTAGCACCTGAAGATCAAGATAAGACCACATTTACCTGTCCATGGGGAACTTTTTCCTATCGAGTGCTTCCTTTTGGGTTATGTAATGCACCCGCAACATTCCAAAGAGAAGTACTAGGAATTTTTTCTGATCTAATCCATGATTGTGTAGAGGTTTATATGGATGATTTTACAGTTTATGGTAATTCATTTGAAGAGGCATTAGAAAATTTGGAAAAAGTTCTTATAAGATGTAAAGAAACAAACCTTTCATTAAGCCATGAAAAATTCTTTATGATGTTTACTGAAGGGATTGTTTTGGGGCATCATATTTCGGGAGATGGGATTAAGGTTGATAGATCAAAAGTTGAAGTCATCTCCAAGTTACCTATTCCAAATTGTCAAAGAGATGTTAGAAGTTTTCTGGGATTTACTGGTTACTATAGAAGATTTATAGAAAACTTTACTAAAATAGCATCTCCACTCTTCAAATTGCTTACAAAAGACTGTGAATTTAAATGGGATCCTGATTGTCAATCAGCCTTTGAAACTTTGAAAACAAGAATATCTGAAACACCTATCTTGAGAGGACCAAATTGGAAACTCCCTTTCCATATTTCTACGGATGCTTCAGATACAGCTCTGGGAGCTGTGTTGGGTCAAAAAGATTTAGTTCCTTATGCCATTTATTATACCAGTAAAAATTTGACTCCCACAGAGTTGAACTATACTGTGACTGAAAAAGAGTTTTTAGTTGTTGTTCATGCAATCAATAAGTTTAGACATTATATAACATGCTATGAAACTTTTATTCATACTGACCATTCTGCAATTAGATATCTAATGAAAAAACCTGTTACTAATGGCAGAGTGACAAGATGGCTCTTACTTTTGCAAGAATTCAATATTACTGTGTTGGATAGACCAGGAAAACAAAATACAGTAGCTGATTTCTTGTCTAGGATTCAGAATTTTAAAGAAGATTCTCTTGTAGAGGATAAGTTTCCTGATGAATACTTGTTTGCAGTAACTATTAAGACTCCTTGGTATGCAGATATTGCTAACTATTTGGTTACGGGGAAACTGCCTTCACATTTATTTCCAAGTGAAAAACGAAAAATTATTCAGGAGAGTTCAAAATATTCATGGATTTCTAACGAATTGTTTAAAACAGGGCCAGATCTTGTGATCAGAAGATGTGTCAGGGAAGATGAAATGCCTGATATTCTTAAGGCATGTCATGATGAACCATGCGACGGACACTTTGCAGACAAAAGGACGGCCTATAAAATCCTCTCTTTAGGATATTATTAGCCTTCCCTCTTCAAAGATGCAAAACAATATGTCAAAAGGTGTGACAGCTGCCAAAGAGTAGGGAAACCTACCCTTTCAAATGAAATGCCATTGCAAACACAGGTACTCATCGAACCCTTTGAAAAATGGGATTTAGATTTCATTGGACCTATTAACCCACCATCTAAGCAAAAGAAGTATATATTGGTTTATACTGATTATGTTACTAAATGGGTAGAAGCCAAAGCATTAGTGTCTGCTACTGAAAATTCAGTTGTGGTGTTCCAAGAGAAATTGTGACAGATCAGGGAAGTCAATTCACATCCAACCTGGTGGAGAAGCTGATGGAAGAATACAAAATCAATCACAGAAGATCTACTCCTTACCATCCGCAAGCAAATGGTCAAGTGGAGTCTACAAACAAATTTCTTGAAAGTATCATCACCAAAATTGTTCATCTACACAGAAGAGATTGGGCAGAAAGGCTTCCTGAAGCCTTGTGGGCCTATAGAACTACATGGAGAAATACAACAGGACATTCTCCCTATGAACTTGTTTATGGGAAAGAAGTCCTGCTCCCCATTGAGTTCCAAGTCAAAACCTTCAAGATGGCAGTTCAGTTGGGGATGGATCTATCAAAAGCCCAAAAGCATAGAATGGAGCAGTTGAATGAGCTAGATGAGATCAGACAAGAGGCAATTCTAAGAATTGATCTAGTTAAATATCAAAGAGCTAAATGGCATGACAAATACATCAAAGAGAAGAAGTTTCAAGAAGGAGATTGGGCATTGCTATTTGATTCCAAGTTTAAAGATTTTAAAGGAAAATTTCGGACTCATTGGCTTGGGCCATATGAGATTGACAAGATCTTTAGCAATGGAGCGGTAAGAATCAAGACCATTGATGAATTTCAAACTCCTCTTATTGTGAATGGCCACAGATTAAAAGTCTATCATAAGCCACTCTCAAAAGAGGAATTTATCAAAATGTTTCAAGAAATTTCTGCAATAAGGCTGGTAAAGAAGAATTCTTCTTCTCCACCAGCCTAGTTTTTGTTCTTTTTAGCTTGAAAAAAAAAAAAAAAAATTGTATAAGCCTGAAAACCAATCACTGATTGGCAGTCTTATACAGAAAATGTAGGATGAAAATCAGGAACACCTGACACCCTATATTTTCGAAAAAAAAAAAATTATCTCTCATTTCATAAGTTTTATGACAACTCACTCCATTCCATTCCATTTCATTCCACTCCACTTCATTTCATATATTTCATTTCATTTCACCAATAAAATTTTCTTTCATGACCATTTTCATTCAATCAGTTATCATCCATCTATTTCCATTCACCCAAATAATAGTTGTGTCAGTTTCCGCAGCTGATACCAGTTTCCGCAGCCAGAAGCAGTTTCTGCAGCTACCACTCTGCATTTGATTTCTGCAGGTATGAAGACATATTATGAAGACATGGGGTATTCAAAGACATCAATGAGGAGCAACTGATTGAAGACCAATGAAAAATGGCAAGAATTCCAAGGTATGAGTAAAAATTTATTTCAAATAGCATTCAAGCACATTTTTACATAGTTATAAACCATAGCTCCATTATATGCAATGATTGTGTTGACAAACTCTGTAACCATTCCACGATCTCTATATGATCCTCCCACAATCCTTGCATTCATTTTCAAACGGTCCCATAATCAAGCCTCCGATCTTCACTCGTACTTTGATACTCCACCTGTAATGATGAAACGTGGTTGATTTGACTACGGCTTCTTTCAGCCGCATAAAATCCGTAGCTGTTTCATAAACGTGCTTGCATTTACTCTGCAGCCACCCAATTTTAAATACTGTCGGATGCGTTCTGTTCCTCCTATTGTTCTATTGATCTCACAGTTGCATTTCCACCGTGCTCACGTAACCCTTCTCTGTTCCGCTTCACCCCATTTTGTTCTCTGTTACGCTACATTTCGTATACCTATTCTCTGATATCCGCTTACAGTCACTGGTCTCCTTCATAAATCGTGCTCATTTCCGCTCATTCAGTCGTATTACCTCCGTTAAGCCCTCCTCACGCAGACGAGTTTTAAAGAGTAGAAGGAAGGATGGGTCAGTTGTTCAGGACAGAACCAGAGGGACCCAAATTCATGGAAGGATACCCGCAAGTCAAAGATATATTGAAAAAGGCAAAATGGCTTCGGTTTATTCAAAATTTTAGAGGCTACCATAAAGAGGTGACAAAAGCTTTTGCAAGGTCTTTCAATGGTCTGGAGGTAGAAATTGGGGACCTCAAATTTACGGTGAATGAGGCATCCATAGCAGCCGCTACAGAACTCCCTCGAGAAGGTGAACGTTGGTTCAAGAACAAGATCATTAGTGATGAAGCCTGGAGAGTGATCCTACGTAACCCAGGTATGGATGTAACTATTTTTAAAAAAGGGAATTCCTGTTCATGCTTTAAAAGAGGAGTGGGCCAGTTTACTGTTGGTCATTCAAAATTTTATCACCTGTGAGGGATGTTTTAGATCAATGTATATGTATCATACCCGATTGTTGATGAATTTTCTAGACAACCAGACCCTCAATCTGCCATACTTTTTATTAAATAGTTTGAAAAAGATGTCTGTAGCCGTCCAAAAGCATCTAGGGGACATAGAACCACATTTGTATCACCATGGTCTTGTGAAAATTTTGATTGAAAAACAGTTAAAAGAGAAAAAGGACACATGGGAACAGTTTTTAATTAGGAATTTCTTTGAAGAACCCCAAGAAACCCCTGAAGGCAGTACACCAAAAAGAAGGAGAACAAGTGATAAAACTCAAAGTACTCCTACTAACACAGTTGAAAGAACTAGTAGAGAGGAAAGATTGTCTAAAAGGAAGAAGGAAAAGACTAAAGAGAGAAAAAGCATTGAGGCTGTGCATCAAACCCCTTCTTCAGAAGAAGACCATCAAATATTGTCTAAGAGACTAGTTCACCTTCAAGAACAGTCAGCTATGGCCAAAAAGAGAGGAAAAGAAAAACAAAAGGAAAAAGACAGTAGTCCACAGTATGTAAGAAGAAGCAGCAGGCTTAAAGGAAAGTGGAGGAAAGTACAAACAAAAGGACCCCATTTTATTGATTTGGGAGAAGGAACACCTGAACAAACTCCAGTTGGCCATAGTCCACCACATTCTCAGTCAAATGTTGAAACTAGTCCTCAAGATGTTGACATGAGTCCTTTTCAGCCAGATTTTGAAGACAATTCTCCTCCACAGTATTTTGGGGACAGCCCAAGGAAAACGACACCTGAGATAGATCCAAAGCAGCAAGAGTTGTACGATTACATAGAATCCTTAGAAAGGACAGCCACGGGCCCCAGCACCTCATCCACTCAGCCTCACACAGCACAAGAAACTCTAGTCCAATCATTGAAACAAGAAGTCTTTGAGTTGGAGGTTTTAAATAGACACATTAAAAATGAAAATGAGGCATTAAAGGAACAAAGCAAATTGGACAAGATCATTCATGACAATACCATGCTACATCTAGGACTGTGGCAGAAAAAGAACCGGAAATTGAAGAAGAAATGTCAGAAGATAAGTAAAGCACTGATTAATCTTAAATTCAGATGCTTAATGAAGAAGCCCAGGATGTTAGCAGCACCGAGGAAGAGGAGAAGCGGACTGGATGTACTGGCAGAGGTATCAAGGCATATGAATTGAAGAAGGATTATCAAAATTTTGGTTGCATGAGGACATGCAACACCTTCACAGTGGGGGTATGTTGAGTCCCAAACTTGCATCTTTCTTATACACCTTTCTAGACCTTTTCCATTCACCTGGACCTTCTAAGTCATCAATATCATTGCATATTAATTATAAAAGAGCATTTAAAGTGGTTTTTAACTATGTTTTGTGTCTGTTGTTTGAATTAGATTTTTGCTCAATAAGCTGCGGAATCTTGTCACTTTCCGCAGCTGCTGCAACTTTCCGCAGCCATTTTGTTAAAGTCTATATTTCAAGTGTCTTCAGGCAAATTAAGCCACATGGGCAAGTTGGAAATGACATGGACATGGATCGAGTCCTATTGGCTCAGTCGAATTCACCTAAGAAGGTTGTGGTCAAA
The DNA here is from genome assembly GCA_034641835.2 of Pinus albicaulis. Classification (NCBI taxonomy): domain Eukaryota; kingdom Viridiplantae; phylum Streptophyta; class Pinopsida; order Pinales; family Pinaceae; genus Pinus; species Pinus albicaulis. Next base: position 567,615,215 of record CM076583.1, on the reverse strand, counting down.
GGTAGCCAAGTGGTGGTCAACCAAAGAGTCCCACGGTGACAGAACTCTGTTTTTCATCACGTGAAGACTTGCGTGGCCATTTCTAAATCACGGGAGACATATCAACACCTATAAACGGCTCCATAAGCCGAATCCAACAGCCACTTTCCATAGATTTAATCTTCACAGCAGCCATGATGCTAGATTTCTAGACGTGGTTGTTCACGTGTCTTCTATCAGCGCAGACTTTAGGGAATTAGTTATATCACCCTCTGTTATAAATAATGCGTTCTCATACGCATAATAGTTAGCTCTGTAATGTAATTGTGTTGCCACTTTGCTGTGACATTATTTCTCTGTTATGACCACATTTTGAATATATAAGAAGACTCTGTTCATAAGCACAATTCGTGTTTGATAGCTGCTTCCCGAGGATTGTGCAGAGGGCCCCTGCACACGCCGAGGTTTTGTGTATTACTGTATAGTTTCATGCTTCATTTCCTTACGTTCATTGTGCCATAGTCATTCATGTGTATATATATTACATCTTTCATGCTTTACGTTTTACTTCTGTCCATAATCTTTCATGCTTTATATTGTTGTTAACTGATCAGTGTTTTTGTTCCAGATTACAATAGGTAGCCCGGGTATTTGCACATCATTTTATAATGACTAATGACATGGAATCAATCTTGTCCTTGCTGATTTTTTTTTTTCTCTTAGTTTTTAATTCCAGCACTGTTTTATTCATTTCAGTTTTGTACATTTTCTTTACTAGTTAGATTAGATATTAAGCTGCTCATTTCATTATCAGTTACCTCCGAAAGCCATAGCGAGACTAATGGTGAGGGATTGCAGTATGAATGTGTAGTTTGATGTTAGTTTATTTTTCTGCAAGTTAGATATTAAATTGCTCATGTCATTATCAGTTACCTCCGAAAGCCATAGCGAGACTAATGGTGAGGGATTGAAGTATGAGTGTGTAATTTGATATTAGTTTATTTTTCTGCAAATTAGATATCAAATTGCTCAAGTTGTTTATGATTACCTCCAAAAGCCATAGCGAGACTAATGGTTAGGGGTCAGAATATGAGTTGATGTAATTTGATTTTAGCTTTACTTTGCTTGCAATTCTTGGATTTCTTTGAGCACAGTTTCTTTTGTATTTAGACAGCAGCAAGGGTAATGGGTTTCATGATCAATAGTTCACTGTTTGTTTGACTAGTATAGTGGCACACTTTCATTTTCTTTTAGGAATTAATTTTTTCATTGCATGTTTTAAAACCCTTTTGAAGTTTGAAGTTTGGGAAATCATTATAAAGGACATCATTTCCTTGAACATTTATATCCATACTTGTCTTTTAGAATTTCCATCTCACATTAGGAAACCAACCAAGATAAAAAGAAAAAAAACCAAAAACGACAAAAAGTAAGAGATAGGTTATCTTGCACATATAGTGCGCCACACTTCGTCAGCTTACGAATCCCGGATTGACAAATTAATGTAGCAATTTAGGACACACTAAATTGACCAAACAATTGGTACAAAAGAAGGATGGGACATGGAGACTTTGTATTGAATATCAGGTACTGAACAAGATCACTGTACAGAATAGGTACCCGATCCCATGGATTTATGACCTTCTGGACCAACTCAAAGAGGAGAAATAGTTTATCAAGAGCAACTTGAACTATGGGTATCACTAGGTACCAATCAAACCCTTTGATGTGTGGAATACTACCTTCAAAGCCAAGGAGAGCCTTTTCGAATGACTGGTCATGCTTTTTAGGTTGACGAATGCTCCCGCAACCTTCATGAGGTTGATGGATGACATCTTGCAGCTATTCACCAACTCATTTGTAGTGGTGTACTTGGATGACATTCTGATCTTCGGCCAGACTTGGGAAGATCACCTCCACCACATTCGACAAGTCCTCCAAACACTGTAGCAAGACAAGTTGTGTGCCAATTTGGAGAAGTGCACTTTTGGCATGACCCAGGTTCAATATATGGGATAAATTATTGATGAAATGGGGGTGCATGTGGATAGAACCAAGATCCAAGTCATTCGGGATTGGCTAACCCCAACCACTCTAATAGAGCTTCATAGTTTTCTGGGTCCTGCTAATTTCTACCGCAGGTTCGTGTTGGGATTCACTCATATCACTTGGCCCTTGAGTCAAGTCACCAAGGGAGGAGCGAAAGCAAAATTATTTTGGTCATAATCTTAACAAAAGCCGTTTATAGAATTGAAACATCGCCTTTGTTCTACCCCAGTGCTCACATTACCATACTTGCAACAACAATTTGAGATCGAGACAGATGCCTCTGACTATGCTATTGGGGTGGTTCTTACTCAACATGGACATCTAGTGGCATATCATAGTGAGACATTATCCGACACAGTTCGCAAGTATCACACTAATGAAAAAGAAATGTATTCCATTTTGCAAGCTTGTCGGCAATGGAAGCATTACATTTTTCGGAAGGAAACAATCATCCACACAGACCACCAGCCTCTGCATTTCATACAGACATAAGGGAAGTTGTAGAACAATTGCCATCAAAAGTGGTCCAAATATCTGCAACAGTTTCATTTGAACATCAAGTACAATAAGGGTAGCACCAATAATGTTGTTGACTGCCTCAGTCGACCACCAATCATGGCGCTAACCATTGTTCTCAACTCTTGTGGACACGATACTTTTGATTGGCCGCTTCTCTACGAGAGAGATCCAGAATTTGACAAGACATACAAGGCACTCTTGGGGGGTACGCAAGTTCCAAATTTTCACCTCCAAAATTCACTTTTATGTTGCCTGGGAAACCTTTGTGTTCCTTAAATCGAGCGTGCCAAGATGATATGGGAAGCACACTACAGTCGAGTCGTTGGGAATTTCAGGTTCAAGAAAATAGTGGCAGTACTGCAGAATTATTTCTATTGGCTGAACCTTCGACAAGATGTCGGGAAGTACATCAGATCCTACATTGCTTGCGCCATTGCCAAACCGGCCATCAATAAGCAAGGCCTCTATACTTCGCTACCTACCCCTAGTCGACCTTGGGAATCCATTTCCATGGATCACATGTCAGGAATTCCTTCTACTATGCATGGAAACGACTGTGTTTTTGTGGTTTTCGAGAGATTCTTGAAGATGGAAATTATGGCGCCCTGCAAGAAGAATATCACAGTAGAAGCCACTGTTAAACTCTTCTTTGAACGAGTGTGGTTGCACTTTGGGATCCCATAATATATCATATCAGATCCGGAAAGCAGGTTCCTTAGCACATTTTGGTCCAACCTTTGGTTAATGCTGGACACCAAGCTCACCAAGTCCACAACTTTCCATCCCCAAACTGATGGCCATACAGAGGTCGTCAACAAGATGATTGTACACATTCTGTGCATGTAAAATTCAAAGCATCCACGCACTTGGGATGAGAGCCTCCCCTATGTAAAACACATTTATAACTGGGCTCTCCACAACTCAACCAGCCACAGCCCCTTTTAGGTGGGCTTGGGATTCCAGCCACTATGTCCCATTGACGTAGCCATGCCATTTGTGGCTACTCAAGCCGATTCGGCTCATGTCCAGTCTGAAGTTGAAAAAGAAAACAGCTTCATTGAGCGCATTCAACACATCCACTAATACGTTCATAACATATTGGACAGAGCTAATGCTAAGTACAAGCAACGACATGATCAACATCAAGTGCCACACAACTTCCAGGTGGGCGACAAAGTGTGGCTACATTTGCAGAAGGAGCGCCTCACTGAACCCCACCGCAAGCTTCACCCGCTCTGATATGGATCGTACACCATCACCAAGGCTATAGGGACCAATGCCTTCGAGCTCAATATTCCACCATTCCCTGGTCTGCACCTAATATTCAATGTGGACTGCCTTTGTCCCTACTTCCCACCTCTACTGGACACCTCTGACATTGCAAAACAACTCAGACCAACAGAGTTAAACCCAGACTGCATGGAACAGGCCACCACAGATTTTATCATGGACATGCAAATCAATAACACTTTCCAACAGAAGATCTAACTGTATCGGGTTGTCAAAGTTGGCCAACTCCTGCACCAAGGCAAGTGGTTCACCAGGAACCAAGTTCAGCAAAAGTTTCCTCATCAAATGGAGGAACTCAACGCAATGGGGACCATTGCTTTCTAAGGGGGGAGGAATGATCTAGGTGGATATTGGTGGCCACCTGGCTATTCCACTTGGGGCACCACCATTATCTCTTTCAATTTTCAGTTTTGACACGATGTACTATTTTTAGCAGTTTTTTGAGTCCTAAACTTCCGAAGTCGTTTCAAGGCCCTAAATGAAGTTTTTTGGGAAAACTAGGAGAAACATCAAGCCATGAAATGATGTTACTCACATCGAAAGTTGTATTCCTCATATATATCTTTCTAAAGAGGTATGGTGCACATCAAACGGAGATCGTATGCCAAAGTTACGTCCCCGGGAAGTTGAAACACCAATTTACCCAAACGGGGCCCATAGTTTTGCTGCTTCATCTCCTAGGGTTAGGGTTTTGGATGTTTAGGGTTTTCCATTATTTCTAAATAATAAATAGGCCATCGAGCCTCATTTTAACACAGTTCAGAGGCTTGTAGCCGCCACACCTCTTCTCAGAGATAAGCTACCAGTGCCCTAGCTAGTTTATTTCCAATCTGTCTGTAAGAAAATTTCAGTTATTTGATATTAATGAAATGAAGTTTTATTTCCACTGCATGTTTGTATTTATGGCTATATGTGTATTCTATTTCGTTCCTACATAAATCTGGATCAGTGGTATCAGAGCGATCTGATTTTTCTTGATCCTTCTCTGCATGTCCCCAACGAGGTCGGGGTATAAGGAGTTAGGGCTTGATCTGGTGGAACCTTTGCAAGATCAGCCTCGCAAACCCCGACAGCCGCCCATGGGGGATGAAAAGAAAGATGAGGGAGCAGGATATCCTACCAAAATATTTCTTAAGGAGGCAATCGAAAAACAAAGGAACGTGATTATGGATAACTTTTCCCAGATCCTTCAACAACTGCCCATCGGTGACACATCTGCATCTAGCAGCCACTCTCGAGGTGCGACTCCTTTAATGTACAAGTAAATTTTGACATTCCCGTATTTGAGGGTAAAATAGATGCAGATGTCATAGATAAATGGTTTAATTTATTAGAATGATATTTCTCGGTTCATGACTTTTCCGACTAGGGGAATATTATTTTTTCACTCCTCAAAACTACCCCCCATGTCAAGGACTTGTGGGAAACCTACTGCGAGAAAAAGGATGAGACAGAACCCTCTATGTTCTCAGTCATACCCACTTGGAATTATTTCCAATATGCCTTCAAGGAACAATACTATCCCTTGGGGAGCTATGAGGACAAGTACATACAATGGACCATGTTGCGGCAACAAAGAGATCAAGATGTGCATGAGGTGACGAATCTGTTCCATACCCTGCACACAAAGTTGGGTATCAAAGATTCAGAGAAAAATTTGGTGCTAAAGTATCACAGTTGTCTGCACAGATACATTCAGGAGGAAATGGATTTCCCCGACATCTCCTCTCTTGGTACGGCATACCAGTATGCTGCTAAGATTGAGTAGAAATTCAAACAGAGGAATTTAGACTTTGGATCTGCGAATCAAAAGCAAGGGAAAGGTGCCCCTAAACCACAAAACAAAGGACAGAGCCAAGGCATGGCAGCCCAAGACAACCTGTCAAGGTCACAAGCAAATAACAACATCACGAATCCAAAGAAGGACACGGGAAAGTGGTGTGAGTTCCATAAGAATTCCACTCACAACACAAGTGAGTGTCGGGCCAAGCAGTCGTTGGTGGCCGAGATGAGGGCTTCTGATTCAGATACATGCGCCAACTCTGAATTAGAACCTAACAAGGGAAATGACAAAGGGAAATAGATTATTCATGTGGAGCCCAACGCCATTATTTCCACTATGAAGATCTAGAAGGAGGAACCGAAAGATCCAGAGGAGGAGGAGTGTCTCTTCCACTCCCAGATGTGGGTAAAGGTTTCCCCGCTACAGTTCATTGTCGGCAATGGGAGCCAAAAGAACCTCATTTCAGCAAACGCCATGAAGCAGTTGGGCTTGCCGACCACAACACACCCAAAGCCATACACCATCGGGTGGCTTCACCAAGGAAGAGATCTCTGCATCAGCTAGAAGTGTTGCCTTCCCTATAGCATCAAGCCCTTCACGGATGAGGTATTATGTGACATTTCTCCTCTTGATGTTTCTGATGTATTATTAGGCACGCCATACTTGTGGAAGCGACATGTTCTGTATGAGTCCTGGCCTTGTGCTATTATTGTTACTTTAGGACATAAGTTGTACAGGATACCAGAGGTACCACTCCTTGCTGCTATCTCTTTGGTTACTGCAAAACAATGCAGTAAGTTCATTTCCCAAACCAAGAAAAAAAAATTCCTGATGATCCGCCCCCAAGACAAGAAGAATATTGTGGCCTCGACCTCTAGACAAGGCTCGTCAGCACGACAACAACAAATGGACAAGGTTGTGGAGTACGAGGACATCTTCACCTCACACACAGGGGTTCCTTTGCAATGTCAGGTCAAGCACCCCATTTATCTAACCCCAGGTGTAGCGTTACCCAATGGACCGATCTATTAGTGCTCTGTTCTAAAGAACGATGAAACCAAGAGGTAGATTCAAGAGCTACTATAGAAAGGTCACAACCGGCCAAGTTCATCACCTTGTGGGAGCCCGATCGCATTGGTACAAAAGAAGGATGGGACGTGGAGACTTTGTATTGACTATCGGGCACTGAACAAGATCACTATCTAGAATAGAAACTGATCCCATGGATTGATGACGTTCTGGACCAACTCAGAGGGGAGAAATATTGTATCAATATCGACTTGAAGTCTGGGTATCACTAGGTACCAATCGAATCCTCCGATGTGTGGAAGACTGCCTTCAAAGCTAAGGAGGGCCTTTTCAAATGGTTGGTCATGCCTTTCAGGTTGACGAATGCTCCCGCAACCTTCATGAGGTTGATGGATGACTTTTTGAGGCCATTCACAAACTCATTTGTAGTGGTGTACTTAGATGACATTATGATCTTCAGCCAGACTTGGGAAGAGAACCTCCACCACATTCGACAAGTCCTCCAAACACTGCGACAACACAAGTTTTGTGCCAATTTGGAGAAGTGCACTTTTGGCATGACCCGGGTTCAATATCTGGGATACATTATTGATGAAAGGGGGGTGCATGTGGATCTAACCAAGATCCAAGTCATTCGGGATTGGCCAGCCCCAACCACTCTAACAGAGCTTCGAAGCTTTATGTGTCTTGCTAATTTCTACCGCAGGTTCGCGTCGGCATTCTCTCATATCACTTGGCCCTTGAGTCAAGTCACCAACGGAGGAGCGAAAGAAAAATTATTTTTATCAGAATCTCAGCAGAAGGTCTTCATAGGATTGAAATATCGCCTCTATTATGCCCTAGTGCTCACATTACTAGACTTGCAACAACCATTTGAGATCAAGACAGATGCCTCTGACTATTCTATTGGAGCAATTCTTACTCAACGGGGACATCCAGTGGCATGTCATAGTGAGACATTATCTGACACAGTTCGCAAGTATCCCACGTATGAAAAATAAATGTAGTCCATTGTGCAGGCTTGTCGACAATGGAAGCATTACATTTTGGGGAAGGAAACAATCATCCACACAGACCACCAACCCCTGCAGTTCATAAAAACACAAGGGAAGCTGCAGAACGATCGCCATCAGAAGTGGTCCACATATCTGCAACAGTTTCATTTGAACATCAAGTACAAGAAGGGTAGCACCAATAATGTTGCAGAATCCCTCAGCCAACCACTAATCGTGGCGCTAACCACTATTCTCAACTCTTGTGGGCACGAGACTTTTGATTGGCCACTTCTCTAGGAGAGCAATCCAGAATTCAGCCACACATACAAGGCACTCTTGGGGGGTACGCAAGTTCCAAATTTTCACCTCCAAGATGCACTTTTATGTCACCTGGGACACCTTTGTGTTCCTTCAAGCAAGTGTGCCAAGATGATATGGGAAGCGCACTACAGTTGAGTCGTTGGGCATTTTGGGGTCGAGAAAACAGTGGCAGTACTGAAGAAGAATTTCTACTGGTCGAACCTTCGACAAGATGTCGGGAAGTACATCAGATCGTGCACTGCCTGCGCCATTGCCAAACTGACCATCAAGAAGGAAGGCCTCTAACTCCGCTACATACACCTAGTCGACCATGGGAATCCATCTCCATGGATTACAGGTTAGGCATTCCTTCTACTAAGCATGGAAATGACTATGTTTTTGTGGGTTTCGACAGATTCTCAAAGATGGCATTTATGGAGGCTTACAAGAAGAATATCACAGCAAAAGCCACTGCTAAGATCTTCTTTGAACGAGTGTGGGTGCACTTTGGGATCCGGTAGTCTATCATATCAGATCAGGACAACAGGTTCCTTAGCACATTTTGGTCCAGCCTATGGTAAATGTTGGACACTGTTATTAACCTATAAATATAGGATTCATAATTTTGATTTGACTGATGGTAGTCTTGTAAATATGTACAAACTTTGCTTTCTGCAAGTTATTTTCCCATATTTTGTAAAAAATAAAAATATCAAAAATATCAAAAAAAGGGTAAAAAGTCCTAAAAGAAAAATCAAATGACTTAGGAAAAATAATATACCCCAAAAGAAAAAAGATGAATAAAACATGAAAGTGTGCAAGTCTAAATGCCACTACTTTTACCTTTTGCAGTTGATTATGGCAGAGTGTCAATAAATGCCATAATCTGTGATGAGTTGAACAATTTAATCTTGACTTATCATCTTTCAATTCAAATGTTTTAGATAGAGAATGAAGAATTGTCATACATTTTTTCATGACAATTCAGTAGTTAGGTAGAGAAATAAAGAATCCAATAGTTTAATCTAAATTCTTGGATGAAATGAGTGTAGAATTAGACAGTTTTATTGTTTTCAGAAAGAATAAATGTTGTAAAGGTTGCTAGCTCAAATGCACCTAATCAAAATGGAATAAAAAATGTTAGCAGTTAAATTGGGTAGGTAGAAGAAGGTGAGAAGCATCATTGTAAGTATTATTCACCGGTGCTGTAAATAACTAACTTCCCTTCCCCATAGCCATTTATCATTCTAAACTATCAGTCAAAAAGGCTCAAGGCATTTCCTTGACTTCTGTTGGGACTGGACCCAAGGCTTTATGGCTGATTAGTTGAAATTGTTAAATTTCTATATCAATCCCACAAATCACATCATTTTCCATTCATGCATTCATTTCCATGAAAAATCATAAGTAAAAACCTCATTTTTACTTAATGATGCTCTAATCCCCATTTGATTAATTTCTCACATTTCATGAAAGCATAAAACCCTCAAAATGTCATTTTATCCTAAGTTGAAGTGATGAAGTTATTATAATGTAAACTTGTCTATAAACTTCACTTTTCTTAGTTATATTAATGTGTTTTGAGTATACATTCTCCCCTTGTCATATTAACTCTAACTTATTTACTAATTCCTTAGAAAAATAACCTTCTCATATTATTATAACTCCCATTTTATTAAATAGCCCCAAAAACCCATTATTATAACTTTAGCCAAAGTTTATTATCCCCACATGTTTTAATAATACCCAAAATAAACCCCCTTTGGCTAAAAATAACTTTATTTAAATATCCCGCCCCCTTATGGTTATTAAGCCTATTTGGTTTAATTAACTATATAATAAAAATATAAAGAAAATATTTAAACATGTTCATATATGTTTAAAACAAAAAATGTGAATCCCAAAGTTTAATTTAAGCTAAACTTCAAGAACTCCTATACAATTGTTAACATCATTTTTTCCCTTTCCCAATTACCCTTAACCCAAGGGTAAAATCTTAACCTATCCTTTTTTCCTGATACATACCCCTTTACCAAAGTCCTAACCTTGGTTAAACTTTCATAAGCCCCTCCCCATCCACTTTATTCAATGTATAAAGTCGGTTTATACACAAACCTTAACAAATCCCTCCTCACCCTCGAGTTTAATCTCAGCCTTCTGATCTTCCTAACCCATTGATCCTACGGTTAGAATGAACGCAATAAAATCAATCCCTAGGCCCCATCCTTCCCTATCGCATCACATTACAACCATCCGATCATCATTCCATTTGAAATCTAACGATTCTCATCAAACACGATAACCGTATTTCATTTCCATCCTTCCCCATCGTGTTGAATAATATCCATTTGATCATCAACGCCTTTTTAAATCCTATGGCCCAAATGAAATCCGATAAATCCTTCCCCCGTCCCCACCATTATCATCGGGTTGAACTACAACCATAGATCTCTACTTACCTTATCTACAGCTCACGTTAAAAGCCCCAGCCCCACTGCACTTACTCCGGAACATTAAATTAAATCTCCATCGTTTGCATCGCGGAGTCAGATCCGACGATGCAGATCCAATATCGTGTGACTAAAGTGATCAGGCGAAGTTTATGAAAAATAATGCGATAAAAGTTGTTTTTTGAATACCGCCCAATGCAACGTGTCAATTTTTGATACGATCACGTTCGAAAAGGTTAAAATCGTTTACCATGCAAATCCAACGCGAAAAAAACCAGTGGTTTTTCGCAATCGAAAAACCAAATCCACCTCTCGCCTTTAATAAACTAGTAATTAATGCCGAATATGATGATTTTTTAAGGTTAAACTTTAAGATATCTTTATTATATCGGTTTGTTTCATTCCCTACTGATTTAACTCATGCCTTGACTGTGTTAAAATAATTTCGAGCCTATGTTGACCAATGTATAAGCCCCGAAGCTCACCTTTAGCACTGTCAAAGATCCAGTTTAAATTGAAGATACCCTATCAACATAACAAAGCACACTGTTTTGGCTCCAACCAATCAACAAAAGTCCAAATTTGACCACAGAAGCTTCAGAAACCCTGTCAAATCATCAAAATACTTGCGAATTAAGGATATGTGAATTCATCTGTAAACCCCTTTAAAGCCAAAATCCTCATTTTGTAGTCTCTTTTTGAAAACAAATTCCGAACACAAATTGATTAAAAGACTTATTGTCCACATTTGTACCATTCAGGAAACCCTGTTTCCTGTCTTAGCCCAGTTTTCATCTCTCACAAGCCTAGTTTGAGCAAAGAAAACTTAAAATAAGCCATCCTTAGCCTAAATTTCTCAGTTTCATCTCTGTTAAAGTGAATAACTCCTACAAACAGTTTAATCTTGCAGTAGCTACCCAAAATGCCTAAAAAACAGATGTTAAACCTCCACAGACTGATCTCATTCCACAAGTCTTTCAAAAAACCTTCAATCACCTCCCTGCAGACCTGGATTTCATTAACATATTGTTTGATTTTTGCAGGTAAAAGTGAAATCACAATTCACAATGACATTGAAAACGTAACAGTTAAAGAGTATCAGTGGTTAAAGTGTATCAGGTAAAAGTCAGAGTGAAAGTTAAAACAAAGTTACAAGAGCAGTCAAAGGTAAACAGTAAAACTAAATACAGAGGAAGTAAAATGGTAAAAAGAGATGAAAATAATTTCACCAACAATGAAGTTTATCTAAAGTGAAAGTAAAACAGTTAAAAGAACAAAAAGGTGAAAAGATGAAAAAGAGAGCAAGAAGGGACATTTTTTGCATAAATTTCCCGTTTAAGTCATTGTTTTGCATAACATATTGTGACCAATCCAAGATGAATTTTTAAAAACTGAAGGAGGTTTATGTTCTTAATAGGGCCATCTAAAAAAACCTCTCTCACTGTTCTAACAGCCATTATGGATTGGGAAATATTAAACAATATTGGAGAGAACTTTTTGTAGAAAATTCTTGTTAAGTCATCATTTTGCAGAGAAGATTGTGGCCAATGAGAAATACATCATACAAAACTGAAGGAGAATTTTGTTCCTAAGCGATCCATCTACAAAAACCAATCTCACTTTTTTCACAGTTATTTCAGAATGAGAGATACATGCACATATTTACAGCCTATTTTTCAGACACTGTAAAACTCTGTTTTACACATATTTTTGCAGAGCCTATTGTGCACAGCTAGAGAGGAATTTTAGGAAAATGAAAGAGGTTTATTTCACCAACATATTTATCCATAATAAAATCTTTCACTTTTTACATATATATTTCAGATTGAGAAATACAAAGGTATCATGGGACCCCAAGTTTGCATAATTGCTGGAGCAAAATGCACAAATAAAGGAAACAGATAGTGACTTGGATGCCTAATCATCAACTAAGAGTTGGATCAAATTCGAATTCTGCTCTTTGTCATCACCTATCCATAAAAAATAGTGCCAAATAGATGCATTAGTCTTGAGTGTCCTTTACTTAAGTTCTATTTATATAAAACAGTTAGAGATATTTGTGAACCAATCTTGATATTTTTTCAAGATATTCTAGTTTAGAATTTGTATAAATACTTCACTCTTTGAAGTATTTTGTGGGGAATAAAATTATCAAGACTACTATAGAATTTTTTGTTGAAAACATTGGGATTTTATGTGAGTTAATTTGAAGCAGCAGGCTAGAAACTGAAGCAAATAGACATCATAACTAATGATCCTCGTGTTGATCAAATGAGTATTGTATCTTCCAGTTTTCATTGTTCATTCATACATCTTGTGTTATTTTCCATATTAAATGAATAACTAGGAAATGTATTATAGAATCAATGTAAAAAGCTCTATGTTTTTACTAGTTTTCATATTTATGTTTTCTGCTGATTTCCAGACCTTAGAATTCTTAATTGCTCTTTAGTCTCGTTTGACCTCAATTTCCCTCTTCTTTTTCTGTGATCTAAGGATTATTAATTTCCCTTAGTCTAGTTCATACCACTTCATCAAAATAGCCTTTTTAAACCCTCTAAAGATCATCTATCTTGCCCTTAGTATATTTGTTCTTTTGACCTTAGTTTTCTAGTCTTGTTTGCTATAAATTTGACTCCATTGCCCACTGGTTAGGTAGATCTTTCTATGGTTTCCCTTGTAGTCCTTTATTCCTACCAACATTAAAAAAATCAAACCAAATTGTCAGCTCATAGCTAGCCTAAAATACATTACAAAACAAATCTAAATCTTAAGGAGAGATCCCTCTCCAGAACTCAAGAAGGCTAGATCCTGAATTCTAAAAGAGATTCTTGGTTACCCCTAGTTTTCTTTAACTATAAACCAAATCCCCACGACCTAAGAATTACTAGGGTGATAACAGATACCAAACTCACCAAGTCCATAGCTTTCCATCCCCAAACTGATGGCTAGACAGAGGTCGTCAACAAGACGATTGTACACATTCTATGCATGTACAATTCAAATCATCTGCGCACATGGGATGAGAGCCTCCCCTATGTACAACATAGTTATATCCATGATCTCCAAAGCTCAACCGGCCATGGCCCCTTTCAAGTGGGCTTGGGATTCCAGCCACTATGTCCCATTGACATACCCATGCCATTTGCGGCTACTCGGGCCAATTCGGCTCATGTCTAGTCTAAATCTGATAAAGCGAACAGCTTCATCGATCGCATTCAGAACATCTGCCAACAGGTTCACGTCATATTGGATAGAGCCAATTCTAAGTACAAGCAATGACATGATCAACATCGGGTGCCACACAACTTCCAGGTGGGCGACAAAGTGTGGCTACATTTGCAAAAGGGGTGCCTCACTAGACCCCACCGCAAGCTTCGCCCACTCCGATTATGGTCGTACACCATCACCAAGGCTATAGGGAACAATGCCTTCGAGCTCAGTATTCCACAATTCCTTGGTATGCTCCCAATATTCAATGTGGATTGCCTTCATCCTTACTTCCCACCTCTATTAGACACCTCTGACATTGCAGAACAACTCACACCAACAGAGTTAAACCTAGGCTGCATGGAATAGGCCACCACAAATTGTATCATGGACATGCAAATCAGGAACACTCACCAGGGACCAAGTTCAGCAGAAGTTTCCTCATCTCATGGAGGAACTTAACGCAATGGGGACCATTACTTCCTAAGTAGGGAGGAATGATCCAGGTGGATATTGGTGGCCACACGCCTATTCCACTTGGGGCCGCACCATTGTCTCTTTAAGTTTTTCAGTTTCGACACGACTTACTATTTTTAACATTTTTTCGTGTTCTCAAACTTCCAAAGCCGTTTTGAGGCCCTAAACAACGTTTTTTGGGAAAATCGGGAGCAACAAGGGTCCATGGATTGATGTTTCTCACATCAAAAGTTCTATTACTCGGATAGATCTCTCTAACAAGCTATGGTGCGCATCAAACGGAGATCGTATGCCAAATTTACGTCCCTGGGAAGTTGAAACACCAATTTACCCAAAAAAGGCCCATAGTTTTGGCGCTTCATCTCCTAGGGTTAGGGTTTTCGATGTTTAAGGTTTTCCATTGTTTCTAAATAATAAATAGGCCCTAGAGCCTCATTGTAACACAGTTCAGAGCCATGTAGCTGCCACATCTCTTCTCAGAGATAAGCTACCAGTGCCCTAGCTAGTTTATTTCCATTTTGTCTGTAAGCAAATTTCAATTCTTTGATATTAATGAAATTAAGTGTTATTTCCGCTGCATGTTTGTATTTATGGTTATATGTGTATTCTTTTGCATTACTACATAAATCTGGATAAGTGGTATCAGAGTGGTCTGCTTTTTCTTGATCCTTCTTTTCATTCCCCAACGAGGTCGGGGTATAACCAGTTAGGGCTTGATCTGGTGCAACCTTTGAAAGATCAGCCTCGCAGACCCCGACGGTTGCCCATGGGGGATGAAAAGAAAGATGAGGGAGCAGGATATCCTATCAAAATATTTCACGAGGAGGCCCTCGAAAAAAAAATGAGCACGATGATGGTTAACTTTGCCCAGATCCTTCAACGACTGCCCATCGGCGGCACATCTACATCCAGCAGCCACTTTGGAGGCACGACTCCCTTTAAGGTACAAGTAAATTTTTACATTCCCATATTTGAGGGTCAAATAGATGCAGATGCCATAGATATATGTTTGAATCTATTATAAGGATATTTCTCAGTTCATGACTTTTCCGACCAGGAGAAGATTATTTTTGCACTCCTCAAAGCTACCCCCCATGTCAAGGACTGGTGGGAAACCTACTGTAAGAAAAAGGACGAGATAGAACCCTCTTTGTTCTCAGTCGTATCCACTTGGAATTATTTCCGAGATGTCATCAAGGAACAATATTATCCCATGGGGGCTATGAGCACAAGTACATACAATGGACCACACTACGGCAACAAAGGGATCAAGAGGTGCATGAGGTGATGAATATGTTCCATACCCTGCACAAAAAGTTGGGTGTCAAAGATTCAGAGAAAAATTTGGTGCTAATGTATTGCAGTTGTCTGCACATATACATTCAGGAGGAAATGGAGTTCCTTTACATCTCCTCTCTTGGTACGGAATACTGGTATGCTGCCAAGATTGAGTAGAAATTCAAACAGAAGAAGCGAGACTTTGGATCTGCGAATCAAAATGTAAGGGAAAGGTGCCCCAAAACCAAAGATCAAAGGATAGAGCCAAGGCATGGTAGCCCAAGACAACCTGCCAAAGCCACAAGCAAATAACAACACCGTGAAGCCAAAGAAGGACACAGGAAAGTGGTGTGAGTTCCATAAGAGCTCCACTCACAACACAAGTGAGTGTCAGGCCAAGCAGTCACTGGTGGCCGAGATGAGGGCTTATAATTCAGATGCAAGCTACGACTCTAAATCAAAACCTAACAAGGGGAATGACAAAGGGAAACAGATTATTGATGTGGATCCCAACACCAATGCTGCCACTGCAAAGATCCAGAAGGAGGAACCGAAAGATCCAAGGGAGGAGGAGTGTCTCTTCCACTCTCAGATGTGGGTAAAAAGTTCCTCGCTACAGTTCATTGTCGACAATGGGAGCCAAAAGAACCTCATTTTAGTATACATCGTGAAGCAGTTGGGCTTTCTTGCCACAGCACACCCACAGCCATACACCATCGGCTGGCTTCACTAAGGACAGAATCTTCGCGTTAGCCAGAAGTGTCACCTTCCCTATAGCATCAAGCCCTTCACGGATGAGGTATTACTTGACATTGCTCCTCTTGATGTTTCTGATGTATTATTAGGCCAACCATACTTGTGGAAGCGACATGCTGTGTATGAGTCCCGGCCTCATGCTGTTATTGTTACTTAGAGAAATAATTTGTACAGGATACCAAAGGTGCCACTGCCACTCGCTATCTCTTTGGTTACTAAAAAAAAATGCAGTAAGCTCATTTCCCAAACCAGGAAATTTTTTTTCCTCATGATATGTTCCTATGGCAAGAATAAGACTATGGCCACGACCTGCAGACAGGGCTCCTGTACATGACAACAACAAATGGACAAGGTTGTGGAGGAGTATAGGGACATCTTCACCTCACCCACATGGGTTCCTCTGCACTATCAGGTCAAACTCCCCATTGATCTAACCATAGGTGCGGCGCTACCCAATGGACCGATCTATTGGTGCACTGCCCTGGAGAATGATGAAATCAAGAGGCAGATTCAAGAGCTGCTATAGAAAGGTCATATCCGGCCTAGTTCATCGCCCTATGGGGACCCCATCGCGTTGGTACAAAAGAATGATGGGACGTGGAGACTCTGTATTGACTATCGAGCATTGAACAAGATCACTGTCCAGAATAGGTACCTGATCCCACGGATTGATGACCTTCTGGACCAACTCAAAAGGGTGAAATATTTTAGCAAGATCGACTTGAATTCTGGGTATCACCAAGTAACAATCGAACCCTCTGATGTGTGTAAGATTGCCTTCAAAGCCAAGGAGGGCCTTTTCTAATGGCTGGTCATGCCTTTCAAGTTAACGAATGCTTCCGCAACCTTCATGAGGTTGATGGACGACATCTTACAGCCATTCACAAACACATTTGTAGTGGTGTACTTGGATGACATTCTAATATTCAGCCAGACTTGGGAAGAGCACCTCCACCACATTCAACAAGTCCTCCAAACACTTTGGCAACACAATTTGTGTGCCAATTTGAAGAAGTGCACTTTTGGCATGACCCAGGTTCAATATATGGGATACATTATTGATGAAAGGGGGGTACATGTGGATCAAACCAAGATCCAAGTCATTCAGGATTAGCCAACACCAACCAATCTAACAAAGCTTCGCAGCTTTCTGGGTCTTCCTAATTACTACCACAGGTTCATGTTGGGATTCTCTCATATCACTTGGCCCTTAAGTCAAGTCACCAAGGGAGGATCGAAAGCAAAATTATTTTGGTCGGAATCTCAGTAGAAGACGTTCATAGAATTGAAACATCACCTCTATTTTGCCCCAGTGCTCACATTACCAGACTTGCAACAACCATTTGAGATCGATACATATGCCTCTGACTATGTTATTGGGGCAGTTCTTACTCAACAGGGACATCAAGTGGAATATCATAGTGAGACATTATCCGACACAGTTCGCAAGTATCCCACTTATGAAAAATAAATGTATTCCATTGTGCAGGCTTGTCGACAATGGAAGCATTACATTTTGGGGAAAGAAATAATCATCCTCATAGACCACTAGCCCCTGCCGTTCATAAAGACACGAGGGAAGTTGTAGAACGATCTCCATCAAAAGTGGTCCACAAATCTGCAACAGTTTCATTTGAACATCAAGTACAAGAAGGGTAGCACCAGTAATGTTGCAGACTGCCTTAGCCGACGACCGATCGTGGCGCTAACCACTGTTCTCAACTCTTGTGGGCACGAGACTTCTAATTGGCCACTTCTCTACCAGAGCGATCCAGAATTCAGCCACACATACAAGGCACTCTTGGGGGGTACGCAAGTTCCAAATTTTCACCTCCAATATGCACTTTTATGTCACTTGGGACTCCTTTGTGTTCCTTCCAAGTGTGCCAAGATGAAATGGGAAGCACACTTTGCCAAGTAACCGGGAATTTCGGGGTCGAGAAAAAAGTGGTAGTATTGCAGAAGTATTTATATTGGTCGAACCTTCGACAAGATGTCGGGAAGTACATCAGATCCTGCACTTCTTGCGTCATTGCCAAACCAACCATCAAGAAGCAAGGCCCCTATACTCTGCTCCCTACCCCTGGTCGACCTTGGGAATCCATCTCCATGGATTACATGTCAGGCCTTCCTTCTCTAAGCATGGAAGCGATTGTGTTTTCGTGGTCATCAATAGATTCTCGAAGATGTCAATTATGGCGGCCTGCAAGAAGAATATCGCAGCAGAATCCACTACTAAACTCTTCTTTAAACGAGTGTGGGTCCACTTTGTGATCTCACAGTCTATCATATTAGATCGGGATAGAAGATTCCTTAGCACATTTTGGTCCAACCTCTCATTAATGCTGGACACCAAGCTCACCAAGTCCACAGCTTTCCATCCCCAAATTGATGGCCAGACAAAGGTCGTCAACAAGATGATTGTACACATTCTGGTCATGTACAATTCAAAGCATCCAAGCACATGGGATGAGAGCTTCCCAATTGTACAACACAGTTATAACCAGGCTCTCCATAGCTCAACCGGCCACAATCCCTTTCAAGTGGGCTTGGGATTCTAGCCACTATGTCCCATTGACGTAGCCATGCCATTTGCAACTGCTCAGGTTGATTCAACTCGTGTCCAGTCTGAAGCTGAAAACTCACACCAATAGAGTTAAACCCAGACTGCATGGAATATGCCACCACATATTGTATCATGGACATGCAAATCAACAACACTCACAAATAGAAGATCCAACTGTTGGGTTGCCAAAGCTGGCCAACTCCTGCACCAAGGCAAGTGGTTCACCAAGGACCAAGTTCAGCAGAAGTTTCCTCATCTCATGGAGGAACTCAATGCAATGGGGACCATTTCTTCCTAATGGAGGAGGAATGATCCAGGTGAATATTTGTGGCCACTCGCCTATTCCACTTGGGGCCCCACCATTGTCTCTTTCAGTTTTTTAGTTTCGGCACGACTTACTATTTTTAACAGTTTTTCAGGTCCTCAACTTCCGGAGCCGTTTTGAGGCCATAAACGACATTTTTTGGGAAACCTAGGAGCAACATTGGTCCATGCACCGATGTTGCTCACATCAAAATTTGTAGTCCTCGGATAGATATTTCAAACGAGGTATGGTGCGCATCAAATGGAGATAGTATCCCAAAATTACATCCCCGAGAAGTTGAAACACCAATTTACCCAAACGGGGCCCATATTTTTGGCGCTTCATCTCCTGGGGTTAAGGTTTTGGATGTTTGGGATATTCCATTATTTCTAAATAATAAATAGGCCCTCGAGCCTCATTATAACACAATTCAGAGGCCTGTAGCTGCTACATATCTTCTCAGAGATAAGCTACCAGCGCCCTAGCTTGTTTATTTCCATTTTGTCTGTAAGCAAATTTTAGTTCTTTGATATTAATGAAATGAAGTGTTATTTCCGCTCCATGTTTGTATTTATGGTTATATGTGTATTCTATTGTGTTCCTTTAAAAATCCGAATTAGTGGTATCATAGCGGTCTTCTTTCTCTCAATCCTTCTTTGCATATCCCCAACGAGGCCGGGGTATAAGGAGTTAGGGCTCGATCTGGTGGAACCTTTGCAAGATCAGCCTCGCAAACCCTGACGGCCGCCCATAGGGGACGAAAAGAAAGATGAGGGAGCATGAGATCCTATCAAAATATTTCTCGAGGAGGCCCTTGAAAAACAAAGGAACACGATGATGGGTAACTTTACCTAGATCCTTAAACGACTACCCACCGGCGGCACATCTACATCCAGTAGCCACTCCGGAGGCGCGACTCCCTTTAAGGTACAAGTAAATTTTGACATTCCCATATTTGAGGGTCAAATAGATGCAGATGTCATAGATAGATGGTTGAATCTATTAGAAGGATATTTCTTGGTTCATGACTTTTCCGACCAGGAGAAGATTATTTTTGCACTACTCAAAGCTACCCCCCATTTCAAGGACTAGTGGGAAACCTACTATGAGAAAAAGGACGAGATAGTACCCTCTTTTTTCTTAGTCATACCCACTCATAGTTCTTTCCGAGACGCCATCAAGGAACAATACTATCCCATGGGGAGCTATGAGGACAAGTACATACAATGGACAATGTTGCAGCAACAAAGGGATCAAGATGTGCATGAGCTGACGAATCTATTCCATACCATGCGCACAAAGTTGGGTATCAAAGATTCAGAGAAACATTTTGTGCTAAAGTATCACAGTTGTCTACACAGATACCTTCAAAAGGAAATGGAGTTCCTCGACATCTCCTCTCTTAGTACGGCATACCGATATGTTTCCAAGATTGAGCAGAAATTCAAACAGAAGAAGCGAGACTTTGGATCTGCGAATCAAAAGAAATGGAAAGGTGCCCCAAAACTACAGAACAAAAGGATAGAGAAAAGGCATGGCGGCCCAAGACAACCTGTCAAAGCCACAAGCAAAGAACAACACCGTGAAGCCAAAGAAGGACACGGGAAAGTGGTGTGAGTTCCATAACAGCTCCACTCACAACACAAGTGAGTGTCAGGCCAAGCAGTCATTGGTGGCCGAGATGAGGGCTTCTGAGTTAGATGCATGCTCTGACTCTGAATTAGAACCTGACAAGGGGAATGACAAAGGGAAACAAATTATTAATGCGGAGCCCAACGCCACTGTTGCCAATGTCAAGATCTAGAAGGAGGAACCGGAAGATCTAGAGGAGGAAGAGCATGTCTTCCACTCCCAAATGTGGGTAAAGGGTTCCCCGCTACAGTCCATTGTCAACAATCAGAGCCAAAAGAACCTCATTTCAACAAATGTTGTGAAGCAGTTGGGCTTGCCGACCATGGCACACCCACAGCCATACACCATCAGGTGGCTTCACCAATGACAGGATCTTCGCGTCAGCGAGTAGTGTCACCTTCCCTATTGTTGTAGAGGTAAAACCCCTCTGCAGACAGAGGTGATCCCTACTAGCCCATATCGAGTCTAGCAACAATCGTATCATGCTAAGGTGCAAGTTCCTAATTACAATAAACCAAATGGCAAAGAAGGCTTACCTTGAATCCAACGTTGTTGTTTGTAGAGAAGATAGCGCTCATGTTCCCTTGCTCCGGCAAATCACAATCCTCACGCTCGCCGCGATCGAACACCTACACACGCAAGAAACACGACAAACACAAGCGTAAAACCCAATATATGCAATTATGTATCAGTCAGAGAAGACACAACTCATGATCATAATGAACAATACGAGTGGAACCATAACCAAAGTCGCTTATCATTAATTCATACAAAGGAAAATACAACCTGGCTCTGACGCTGAATCTTCCTTTGGCGGGTCTTCAGCGGAATATGTCTCGGTAAAGCTCGTCGGGAATGGGACAAGCCTCTCTCTTTGATCGTCAATCTCCTTGCTACTAATTTGGCTCTATGAGGACTATCAAGGCTCTTGCAGCATTTTTTAGGCTATGAAAGCTCTTGGAGATTAGCTTGCAAAGGAAAATAGCAAGCTTATATAGATGGTGGAAGGGGAGTTGGGATCCCTACAATCATGGGATTGGCCCTATCCTCAAGGAAGCTTCCATGAGAGGTGGAAAACCACTTCCTCTACATGGAGATCCGGAGCCAAACCTCCCAAATAAATTTAGAGACTAGTTCAGGAATTGTTTGGAGTCAATCTTCCACCATTTGTTTTTAAAAAACACTCCTTAATAAGCCTGGTGCGGGTACAACACTGAGACAGTGCGCCAGCTGGCGTGACCTCTTTGGAGGATTTCCCCCATTGGCGCGGGTATAAAACTGACTAGTCATGCCAAGGCCAAAAAGGCTATTTTTAGGGTTTTTCACAAGGAATTATCTTCAGGGGAACAAATGTCCTTATTCAAGGGGATGCCATGAAATTGGTTTCAGGTCATCTCACTACTCACAGGTCACGGAATAAGCCCTCCAATGTGCGGGACGGGGGATTGCAGGGATGGTGACAAATTGTTGTGTAACATATGCCCCCTAAAGCATGAGGCCCGAGAGAGAGAGAGGGGTGAAATTCTTTACGAGAACGTGTCCAACTGAAAACACTACCGTCGGAACACCTGCGTAGACAAGTACAACTGATATCTCAAACACATGATATATGTGGTATGGGCGCAGCCATCCATAACAGAGTATACAATAATCCAGATCCTAG
This sequence comes from Pinus albicaulis, assembly GCA_034641835.2. Lineage (NCBI taxonomy): Eukaryota > Viridiplantae > Streptophyta > Pinopsida > Pinales > Pinaceae > Pinus > Pinus albicaulis. Next base: position 567,592,935 of record CM076583.1, on the reverse strand, counting down.
GTATGGACGCAGCCATCTAGTGAGGATCGATAAATAGACTCAGGTATGGTCGCAGCCATCCAATGAATGAGTCATGCAACCAATCATAATAATCCACAAAATTTCATCCTGGATTCTAACAAAAAAAATCCAGGGTCTTGCGCTCCATCTCGACTTGAACAAAGTACAAGTTCAAACATGTGAATAATTGAGCTGAAGTCGAACATGCAAGAACATCGCTTGATTACCAGCTAATGATGAAAGTTGTTAATAGACGTGAGAGGTACCACCAATAGTGACAATGGTCCTCAAGGTACTATAGGTATAATCTACGGCATGTGAATCAGTGATTTGTCGTCGAACACCCGTAGAATCACTCGATCGGAGGCCAATGATGAAAACCTCACGTCGAACGCGAAGAACCTACCATTAAAGCATGCATGCTCCAAGGTACCAGAAGGGAGTCTCTAGATCAGCTTCCCAGATAATGAGCTGACGTCGACAGGAAGTGACCTTGATCGAAGGTGGGCCATAGTGTTTCCCACATCATCGACGCAAGACAGAGGAACATAATGTCTTCGTGAATCAGCATCATATGAGAATCAGAGGAAGGTTGGAATTTTGCAGAGGTCAACTTCTCTTGAACATATGGCGACACGACAATGAGTTTGGTAGTATTTGACATCAAAAGATCAGAGGTCATGATGACAAGGCAAAGAGAAGATGAGAGGTCAAGAGGGATCACCCAAACCCATGGAGGCAAGTGAAAAAACGAGATGAGATGCCCCCAACCCGACAAAAATGCATAGAAGTGCCATGTTCAAGAGCGACAAACTGCCGACACAACAACGATTTTGGTTCGATTTTTCCCCACCATTTCTGGCGAGTACCCCAATTATTTTTGAAAACAAGCTTGAAGGGGATAGCATATGCTTGTAATATAAGCTTGTCTTTCGAACGAATCCATCCTAGTACATTTAACGAGCCCTAGGAAGGAGAAACTCGAATATCGTCATTACGAATGAATCCAATGTCATCAGGGTTTAACGAGTCTGACAAAGGGAGAAATCGGTGTCTTTTCATGTTTAGAGAGTTTGAAAAGACAGCAGAAAAGTAAACTCCAACGGTCCCTTTTCGTAAATAGTTCCTCAGATCCAAAAAGGTATAAAACTATGTCTGAGAAAACCTCCTAGTCGTGATAGGCTAGGGTATTCCTTTCTCATAAGTAATCTATCCCAGCTCGAAAAAGGGGTAAACGTATACTGGGTAGATGTCGTTTCGTGGCCACTTTAACGAGATCGAAACAACAAGGGACTCGACAATATTTTCATGTTTAGAGAGTCAGAAAAGAGCTGAAAGATGACTCCAAAATGACTTTTTCGTGTTTTTACCGAGTCTGAAAAAGTATAAAATACAACTTGTATCACTGTTCAAGTCACATAAAAACCTGTCGCTACACATAAAGGCAAGTGTAAAATCCATTTTTCGACAAAATATGTTAAAATATTGAGAAAAATGACTTTTAAAACCTAATTTTGACTTCAAAAGTTATAAATATGCCACAAATGGTAAAAACTAATTTACTTTTACTTTTTACCTCATTTGGAGAGCAACAGTGGTCCTTTTGTGTGTGAACTTGCGGCGGTGATTGCGACTGATCCAGGACACCATTCAGATCCTCGTTTGTTCTAGGTAAGAGGTGCTCCCTTAAGCTTTGTTTTGATCCATTTTTTATGAACTTCCATTGTGCATTCGATCTCTGGAGGAGACCTTTTGAAATTTTAGGGCTCTGCCCATTGGCGCGGGTATCGGGCACGGACCCGCGCCAATGCAATTTTACTCACAAAGGGGTCGCGCCAATGGCAAAACGCGGTTTTCCGCTTTAAATTTCTAAAATGTGAGCCATTCATATGGATTTTTAAGTGTAACATAGATCTAACAAGGCATTTTTTCCATGTTGGTGCAGGTATCCAGGCACAATGGTGATTGAATGGAAAGAGAGGGAACATGGGGAAGAGGATGAAATGGCTATGGAAAACGAAGCTTGCATGAATGCACTCCGAGACTGTGGTCTCAAGAAATTCTTCCTCACGCCATGTTTATGAGCTCAACCTGAGCTATTACAGTACTTGGTCAGCATATGGGATGAAAATGAAGAAGTGTTCAAACTTCGGGACCAAGTATTAGCTTTTGAGGTCTCTGATGTTTACTTTATAACCGGATTGTCGCGCAGAGGTCCAATGCCAATCATAACGGGCAGCAGACCTTCCGGAGATAAAATGGACATGGTAATGGCAAGAATGTGCCCAGGGGCAAGAACAGGATCGGGAAGTGGGAAGGTGGACATCCACATTGTCTGTGACCTAGCACTCAGGGTAGTGCTTCATACCATTACGCGGCTGCAGGATCGCAGGCCCCGCATGAGGCAACAAAGGCGCAGCTCCTATTAGCCTCTGAGTGCATGAATCCTACATTGTTCGATTGGGCTACCGCATTCACAACCAACATCAAAAGGCAGCTAACAAAGTGCAAGCAAGCCAAACTAAAGCAGTTTGGATACGGTTCCATTCTGGTGTCGTTCATCCTGGAACGACTACCCATTTTTCAGGGCCAAGGGGCAATAGTTGCCGAGCCAGTACCAAGAGTGCCAAGGATGGCTCGCTGGGTAGCACTTATGCCTAGGTTAGGAGGAGGCCAACAGATGTCCTGGAGGCCCGAGTTCTTTGTGTGGTTATGGCGTCAACTGATCGTGGTTGAGGATTGGCCCTATGCTGGGACCGATTTCACTGGAGATCCCGATCTTCTGCTCCCAGAAGGGGAGGACTGGGACGAGGAGCTGGGTGTGATTCTCTTTTTGATTTTTATGTATTTATGCTTTTTTTTTGGTAATACATGTCCTTTCTAACAACAGTTTTATGTGTATGCAGATGTTGGCCCAGAGAGGCCCGCAGGCATGTCGCCCATTGCGCGGAGGACCAATCTCGCACATGACCCTCAGGCTGAGGGTGGCGAAGGGAGCGAGCTGAACCAGAACCTGGAGAGCATTGCCCGAGGAATCCCGGACTATGCACGGCTGGTAGACGTCCCATTAGCTTACCAGCGACACACTGTGGGGGTGCCTAGTCGCCTCCACAGACTGCTGAGGTGATTGGTGCATGCAGTGCCGTGTTACCACGAGCACCATGTTGATTAGCTATTTAGGGCTTTCATATGCATATTTTTTTAGAGACATGTTGTCTCCGGCTATTATTAGACAAACATGTATATTTTTTGACTTTATGTGATGTACTGCGAACTATTCGACACATATATCTATATATATATTTCTGGATGGATCTTTTTACATGTGATGATGTTTTTATAAGTTGCGCAAATGTCGATCTAAAACCAAATTAGCTACTACATCTGTTAATGTATTCATGTCTGGGTATGTGTTGATATGTGATATAATCAAAATTTCTTTCCATTAAATGAATACGTAGATACAGACGTAAAATGGATGGGTTTCTTACTGAATAATGACCGTTAAGTTGTAATACTACAAGCTGTGAGTCCAGATACACAAGTAATGCACGAATACCGAGGTTGACAGCCTCAGTTAATAATTCTAAAATAGCACTATACTCCGCAACATTATTTGTGGTAGGCCCTAGACACACACCCTGCAAATTAACCAACTCACCAGCAGGATCATAGATTACCCAAGCTGCCAAGGACAGATTCCTGGTACTGCGGGAGGCACCATCTGCGAAACCGACAAAAGGAGTAAAAGACATATGCACAATCAGGAAGACCCAATCAGCAGAAGGAAACTTACAATGCATATCACACCACACATGCACACAAATGAATATACACACATATGTACACACACCACACCAAAAATAACTCAAGCATAGTATTTTTTAAGGTACATCCCGTTCCTAGGCTGTGCCAACGGAACTCCTTTGTAATCGATAAGCTCATAAGCCCCATTCTTCAATACTCGTTTTACTATGTAGGGCCCATGCCACATGGGTTGGAACTTTCCTGTTCCAAGTTTGTCGTGCGCTTGGTCGTATAGGAGGACGAGGTCCCCTTCGACAAAGGAACGTGGAGAAACTGATTGATCAAAATGAGCTTTGACCCACTTCTTCTGTGCTTCAATGACTAAGGCAACCAAGCAGCAGGTTTCATCCAGTCGTTCCAAATACAAGAGACGCTCTTCTTCAGGAGAAGTGTCGGGCAAAAGTTCCACAGCCAACTTTAAGGAAGGAATTCCGCATTCAACCAGAAGAGTTGCTTCCAGACCATACACCAATTGGAATGGTGTGAATCCGGTCGCACTCTTTGTTGACGTTCGGTAGGCCCATAGAGCTAAGAACAATTGGAGATGCCAATTGGACTTATGAATACCAATTTTTCATTGAAGCATTGTGACCAAAACTTTTTTCACAGCCTCAACCTGGCCATTGGCCTGGGGGTAATACGGCGTTGAGCTATCATGTCATAAGCCCAATCTTGATGTCAGCTCGGCCATCATGTAATCTCGAAAATGAGTGCCATGATCGGTAAAAATGGCCTGAGGGACCCCAAAACGTGCAATAATGTGGTTGAAAATAAACTGGGCAATTGTCTTACCATCGGAAGCTAGTGTAGGCATCGCTTCGACCCACTTAGTAAAGTAGTCTACAGCAACGATTATATATGCATGCCCCCCAGCCGAATGAGGGTTACACGTCATGAAATCTATGCCCCATTTCGCAAAAGGGCCAACAGTAATGACAGGGTACAGAGGGAGGGGTGGTGCGCGCATCTTGCGCTGAAAAACCTGACACGAGTGACATTTTCGAACTACAACAATACAGTCTCTGAATATCGATGGCCAGAAGTAGCCCACACGCAGAATCTTCTGGGTGGTGGCATATCTGTACATGTGACTGCCATAGGCGCCACTGTGACAGTCATTCAAGACTCTTTCAGCCTCTTCCAGGGTCAAGCATCGGCAGAGTACCAAATCTACTCCAACTCGGTATAAGGTATCTCCCACAATGCGGTAGGGTTGAGACTGATGCCGAATCCGACGTCGGGCATCTTTGGTCAACTCATACTGGAACGTTGACATTTAAAGATACACAATGATGTCACTGTACCATGGATCGCGAGTGCTGATAAGGAAGAGTGTTTCGTCCAGGATATGATCCTCGGAGTGAGATGGGGTGGAGTCTGTCGGGAGGGAGCAAATGAGATCTGCAAAAACCAGTGATTTGGTCGACTTAGCAGTGGTAAACTCGAACTCCTAAAGGATGAAGATCCACTTGGAGTACTTGCCCCCCAGTAATTGTCTAGATAGAATGTACGTCATGGGGTTGCAATCCGAAACCACGGTTACTGTACGCAACAGGATCTAGTGGCGGAACCGCTGCACAGCTTGCACTGCGGCTAATGCTAGTTTCTCGACGTGAGCGTATCGTGTTTCTGTGTCGAGAAGATTTCGTGATAGATAATAAACAACATGTTCATTGCCATCATCGTCATCCTACACCAGAACCATAGCTATGGTGCTAAACGTGGCGGCCAAGTATAGAGTGAAATCACGGTGATAGTTTGGAGGACGAAGCAATGGAGCATTAACAAGTAACGTCTTAAGCTTCTCAAAGGATCATTGAGCAATCTCGTCCCAATGAAAGGGAACATTTTTCTTTAAAAGACGCGTGAATCCTTTGGCCACTTCTGCGTAGTTCGGGATGAAGCGTCGAAGGAAATTAGCTTTTCCCTACAGACTCTGAAATTGATGTAACGAGGAGGGTGATGGGAGATTGACAATAGCCTCGACCTTTATGGGGTCGAGGCGAATGCCATCCTTGGAGACTATGAACCCCAAAAGACGGCTAGAATCCACGCAAAAGACACATTTATGAGGGTTAAGCTAGATATTATAGCGTCTACAGTGAAGGAAAATATGGCGGAGGTGTTCGGGATGGTCCTCTCGCCGAGCTGAGTGAGCTGGCAGATCAACCAGATAAGGCTGAACGATATGGCGTATGTCATGGAATGCGTAATACATAGCATGCTGGAAAGTAGCTCCAATGTTTTTCAAGCTGAACGGGAGATTTTTATAAGCAAAGGTAACCCAGGGACAGATGAATGTAGTCTTGTGTTGATCGACAGGTAAAATATTTATCTGATTGTACCCGGAAAAGCCGTCCATTAGGGAATAAATCTCACTCCCAGCACATTCATCAATGATTTGATCTATGAAGGGAGTGGGGTAGTTGTCCTTAGGACAGGCTTGATTAATATCACGGTAATCAACACAGACTCTTATAGTACCCTGTTTCTTGTCTACAGGGACAATATTTGAGACCCATTCTATGAGGGAAATCGGGTAAATGAAGCCTGCGTTCAGAATTTTTTCAACTTCTGCTTTAATGGCAGCGGCTTTGCGAGGATGCACTGGGCGTAGGCGTTGGCGCACGGGTTTCACACCGGGATAGGTAGGAATCTCGTGCAGTACTATGCTGGGATCAATCCCAGGCATTTCCTCGTAGGACCAAGCGAACACGTCTCTGAATTCATGGAAAAGATCAGTGTAAACTCGTATCTCGTCAGGAGAACAAGTTACTCCCACATATATGTTCTCAACTATCCCCGATTTGATGAAGATGTCGATCGGAGTGGTTTGAGTAATGTTGCTCAAGTTTCCCTCCGAAATAACCTCATGAGTCAATATAGGTGTCTAGAGAGGTGGAGTAGGAACCTGAGATGCAAAACGCTCTAGACAATCTGACATTTCCCCCAGGCTGGGCATAAAGGAGGAACGATGATGTCCATCGCTCCAAGGCAACTCCTCAAGAGACATTGTTTCAACAATGACTTCATCAGAAGGGAAGATCTCTTTAAGAGGATCAGCCGAGTCGGCCTCGCCGAGCCAGGGGGATTGAGAATAGATATCTAAATCCATGCTCGAAGGATCATGTTAAGGAGGAGGATGATCAGATGCGGTCACAATTTCACAGTAATTAATCTCGATTGGAGTTAAGGGCATCGATTCTCCAAAATCGGTCACCTTTTTAGGTGAAGGGATGATCCATGGGTCATCAGACCTAGAGATCATATTAACTTGAACGGTGTGTGGTGGTGGCATGGGAAAAATACCCATGAGGACGGGGTCCTTGAAGAGACCGGGTCCTACACTGTCAAGGAAATTGGGGATCTGATCCACGTAAGGAACATTGTTCTTAGAGGATGAGGCGAAGAAAGACAATTGATCCACAGTAACGATTTTTCCCTCATGAGTAAACTTGAGAATTTGGAAGAGGGTGGACAGCACACATAACATGGTGTGAGTCCAACTGCGGCTGAGAAGAAGATTGTAGTTAAGCTTGGCGTCAACCACTTCTACTTCTACATTGACTATCTTCCCTTGTAACGTAATCGGAAAACTCTCGAGAACACCCAGGGGCTTTGATTCCCGACCATCGAATGCTTCTAAGGCATTGGGAGACGATGAAAGAGCCAGAGAGCCAATGGCCTTCCAGAAGGAAGATGACATGACACAGGTAGAAGCACCTTCATCCAAAACGGCCCTATGGATGTTGAGGCTATTGATCCCGACTTGGATCACAAGAGAAATTTCATGCGGAAGTCGGGGGGTAAATTTTTCTAGGTCGAAGGTGAGAAGATTAGAATCAGTGGGATCAATTCCATCGATCGCAGACAACAGAGCTTTCCATTGTGAAGGGAAACTTTGAAGGACTTCCAATGCGTACATAATAGAAGGCGCCTGTGCCAAATCCTCAACAATACTGTAGTGCTGAGCGGCATGGGCATTTGGATTGTAGTAATATCTTCGCAAAACACCTTTAGAGGGTGGCCTCACAACAGGTTCAGTAGTAGGCTTCTCAATTTCCAAAGGATCGGAGACAAGAGGAGGAGGTGGGCCATCCACAACTTCCTTCCCAACTGCCTGACGCGATCGGGCATAATCATTCGAGCGCGTAGCAATTGAGACAGGTGCAGCACCATTCATCATAAAGACCTGGGACCCAAATGGTGCAGATGGTGAAGGTTGTTTAACCATCTGGGTCTGCTGAGACGGGAACGATTCTTTGAGAACTGCCAGAGTCCCTTTGGAGCCTTTGATAAGTTGACTAATTTCAGATCGTCGGGGACAATCCTTGGTATAATGATCTCTTTCACAAATACGACAGGGGTACTTCGGTTTACGTTGAGAACCGTCATCAGTACGAGGTTTAGAAGACTCTGGTTTAGGGGCATCGGGTTCAGATTTTCCTTTTCCCTTCTTCTTTCCTTTGGAGGCCTTTTCCATAGGATTAGCCTGAACAGCGTTAACCTCCACAGTTTTCCCAGAATCTGGAGGAGTAGGAAGAGCAGAATTATTGGAAGAATTGGACTTCTGCTTCCCGTTTGAAGACTTTCGAGAATTTTGAGACACGGAACCAATAACACCATCCACCGCAGGGGTATGGGGTGCCTTAGAGGTTCCCAACTGTGGAGCATCAGTAAAAATATCATAAAGCGTGCCAGACTGAGAGTACACCAGATCTAGGTACTGGGCACGCGCGATGGCTTGTTCTTCAGTCACACATGCCCCCATAGCAATATCTTGAGCGATTTTGTTAATGAAGGAGGTGGTGAACCAATGAGTTAGTAGCTAATCAGGTATATCAAACTTGATCAGTCTACGACGATGTCGCCACTCGTGAATATGATCGAATATGTGGGTGGCTTTATCCTGCTTCAAAGAAGTTAGGAGATGTGTCCCGGCTTCATAATGAACCGGTAACTGGAAGTGAGTCAGAAAAGCCATTGCTAACGTGTTGAAATCTTAAAAGATGCCATGGGGTAATTCGATATACCACTTAGCGGCAGCACCGGTAAGAGTGCGCTGGAAGAGATGTAGACGAATTGAATCATCGACCCAAGAGTTAGACGGACACCATAGATGGTAGGTCATTACATGAGCTTGGGGTTCCTCTCCAGCTTTACCTTCAAACTTAGGGCCGTCGCCGGGTACCTTGGTCGGAACCGAGGGCCAATAAGGATTGTGAAGAATCGGATCATTGGTTAATTTAGAAACGTCCGGTAACTCCAAGGTAGCCAAGAATGGCAACTACGGATTAAAAGGCATACCAGGCCCTCGATAAGGACCTGTACCTGTACTCCATGCTGGTTGAGTGTACCCTTGCCCCCATGGGTTCTGTCCCGGAGGATTCTGACCATAGGGGGTATAGGGCATATAACCAGTATGATATGGCTACTGGTAACCAGTGTACGGGGGTTGATAACCAGAGTATGAACCTTGATTATATGTCGGCCCCGTTTGAGCAGTATGTGGATTTGACTGTTGAGTATAGGTGTAGTCGGGCTGTTGAGTGTAATAATGGGAACCTTGGGGTGGGTTATAAGTCGGTCGAGATGGACCTTGAGAATAGTAACCGCCTTGGGGTCGAGCGGGCTGCTGGTAGGTGGGACCCTGCTGAGCCTGATAATTAGGGTGCACCGGTTGATTCGGTTGTGGCATCGAGTAAATCGGCTGTTGAGTAGGGTTGACAGGATGTGCAGGCTCGCCTGGTTGGACAGGCTGACCTGGCTGAGCAGGTTGACCTGGGTAAACAGGTTGCGCCAGTTGTGCAGGTTGACCTGGCTGATGTGGGGCACCAGGCTGAGCCGGATGGGCCGGTTGGCCTGGTGGTAGAATGGGGCCAGGTTGTGGCTGGTAACCGGTTTGACCTGCAACAGGACCGTAAGATGATCTTGGCTGATGTGCAACATTCGGACCAATAGGATACTAAGGTTGCATAGGTTGTGAAGGTTGGACTTGCCCCTCAGGACCATATACCAGCCCTGGTTGGTACCCCGGTTGACCTGTGAGTCCTTGACGTTGCCCAGGTTGGACTCCAGGGAGAGGCTGCATAGGTTGACCTGAAGGGTTGTAATACTGTCCTTGCGGACTGTATAATGGCCCCTGCTGGCCCAAAGGGTAGCCCTGTAAGGGATGTCCTTGCGGGTCATAAGGATAGCCAGGTTAGCCCGAAGGTTGGCCTTGAAAAGGTTTTCCTTGCGGGTTATAAGATTGCCCATCCTGGCTAGACGGAAAACCTTGACCATGGAGATAAGCCTATGGAGCGGGTAAACGTAAAGGGTTTCCCTGCTCATCGTATTGATATGGAAAAATGTAAACAGGGGTACCATCCTGTGCATAATGCGAAAAATACGGGCGGTTGGGATCTTGAGAGGATGGTCCGACCTCGGGGTTCGATTGTTGTAGGGACAATCGATACTCCTCAGGAGAGATGTTCTCCGGCATAGCAGACACTATATAGACGTCTTCGGGAAGCGATGTGGTCCTTACGGACTGAGTGGTAACAGCGGGTGTAGATGCGGCCACACAGACGGTGGGCCTAACAGGAACTGAAGTGACCTGAGGGGATGACGTGATGGGTTTCCTTGGAGACATCCCCAATGAAGGAACAATTGGCCTCGTAGAAGGATTTGATATCCCCATAGAGGAGACGGCGGTCATGATCTGACTCAAAGATCTATATCCCGCTGGGAGTGATGGACCGGGTGAAGACATGACAGATAACTCGGGGTTGTCTTCTAGGAACAACTGGTAGTCTTCACCAGAAGTGGGGATTTCCTCACCAGGAGAATGGCTGGATGAGCCCATATCTGAACCTGCCGCTAGATCTGCTAGAAGACAGCGAGAACTAGGAGGAATAACAGCAGCTATAAAAGGCGAACCCAATGTAAGAGGAGGGAAATGTTCCCCTACTCCAAATCCAGACCAAGTGTCGGATAAGGGCCAATTGAACTCAACTGGTCCTCCAAAGGGAAGCTTAGACAGAACTGGTCCCCCGTCAGGAAACTCAGAAACAATGGGCTGCTATGGTTTAGCAGAGGATTGTGAGACCTCTAATGAATTTTCCGTATATGGACTACCAGTAGACAAAACTGAGGCTTCCGCCATTGTGACAGTAATGACAAAAGGAAAAGATAAAACACAACACACGAGCTGAAAAAATCAAGGCACACAATAAAACGACCAACAAGAAAATTCTAACAGGGCGTGTGATCGCAGGTGATTTATTTTAACACATTGAAACTTAGAAACTTCAGTTTTAAGAGTCGACAAACGGATGAAAGGTGACTCTATCTCTTTCAATTTTGAAGCAAGCGTGAAAGGACAAGCGCTTGGTGATCTTTTCAAATTGAAGGAGTCAGATAAGATCAAAATGACTGCTCAGGAATGCTAGGCAAAGGGTGTACCAAATAACTGTCAACTGTAATATACACCTTGGTTTTAAAATGAAGGAGAAATCAACCAAGGACTTAACGTACGTGCAGGCAATCTCCTCGAATGTTGTGTCTGGTGTATCACGGGTATAGGGCGGTAGACTCGGCTTCCTATGGATAAAGGATGGCAACCTAGTGGGGTCCCCCTTTATATACGCGACGGTACAGGGATCACAAGTCCGTACTAGTGTTGTCTAAAGCCAAGAGGCGAACGACAGCTACTAGGTTTAAAGACGCCAGAACATGTCTCTAGCCTAGACCTCTAAATATTTCGTTAATGTTCCAATGCTACCTTAGTGTAAATTGAATAAATTTTAATGTTTATCTTCAATTATGTTTCAGTTTTTAGGCCCTAGTGAGTGTTATGTCTCAAAATATCCCAAATGCACACTACATGCCACAGAATATATCATTTCATTCGATGAAAGCTAATTACGAGAGAGTTAAGAGCTTTTCACACAATAACAAAATGATCAGACAACAACCAGTAATGTCTCTAATGCAGCTAATGGAAACTAAAAGCTTTTCTTCCAAATTTACTAATCATTAATAACACAGAAAAGATTTAATTCACACTAACTAATCAAAAGCAAAAGATATTTTTTTTGTATTTCCAATGTTTAAGAGCAAAGTGCGCTAAACAAAATGAAAACTAATGAAAAGAGCAATTTGAGAAGCGATAGCAAAGGAGTAAAAACAAACAAATTTCACTCAACGCAAACACACAATCAGACCTCAAATTGTCAAAACAATCTCTCAAAACCAAGAGAATCCCAAAGACTCAAATGAACCATGTAATCTAGGCTCAAAGCGAGATAAAGCGGAATTCGAATGAAGAAGAAACCAATCAATCAAATAGCACAACGAAATGATAGACAACCACCAAATGAATGCAGAGAAGCAATCACAAGGTTGACTGAACATATAGAAACCAAAAACTCCCACGGGAGGCTCGACACACTATAGCACCTAGATGCCCTAGGGCTAGAATGTAAAATCGATAGAAACGGGCAAACAACCAAAGGATGAGGGTCACAGTCAGTCAAACAAGGCTCCAAAACACTCAAGCAATCGTAAAAATGAAACCAAACACACAGATCAAGCTCAGAAAGCTCAAAACAAAGTAAACCCTAGCACCTTACAGGATTGGCGCGACTGTCAGGCGGAATCTAGCGCCAGAACAGGATTGGTGTGGGTAATACACTGGCAACATGCGCCAATGGGCGCGACTGTAAGGCTAATAAGCATGCCAGTCAAGTTTACTAAGGAAAAATAAAAAAGAGCAATCTAAGGAACAGACTAGTGATGGTAAAGCTAAACAAAAGCCAAACACACAGAAAGAGCCAGCCAAAAGAGCTGATCAAGCAAGCAAAGTCAAGAATCGACCAAAAAGACAAGACAATACTCCAAATCAACCATCCCCAGTGGAGTCGCCAATTTTTTGTAGAGGTAAATCCCCTCTGCGGACAGAGGCGATCCCTACTAGCCCAGATCGGGTCTAGCAACAATCGTATCACGCTAACTTGCAAGTTCCTAATTGCAATAAACCAAATGGCGAAGAAGGCTTACCTTGAATCCAATGCTGTTGTTCGTAGAGAAGATAGCACTCCTGTTCCCTTGCTCTGGCAGATCACAATCCTCACGCTCGCCGCGATCGAACACCTGCACACGCAAGAAACACAACAAACACAAGCGTAAAACCCAATATATGCAATTATGTATCAGTCAGAGAAGACACAACTCATGATCATAATGAACAATATGAGTGGAACCATAACCAAAGTCGCTTATCATTAATTCATACAAATGAAAATACAACCTGGCTCTGACGCTGAATCTTCCTTTGGCGGGTCGTCAGCAGAATACGTCTCAGTAAAGCTCATCGGGAATGGGACAAGCCTCTCTCTTCGATCGTCAATCTCCTTGCTACTGATTTGGCTCTATAAGGACTATCAAGGCTCTTGCAGCATTCTTTAGGCCATGAAGGCTCTTGGAGATTATCTTGCAAAGGAAAATGGCAAGCTTATATAGATGGTGGAAGGGGAGTTGGGATCCCTACAATCATGGGATTGGCCCTAACCTCAAGGAAGCTTCCATGAGAGGTGGAAAACCACTTCCTCTACATGGATATCCGAAGCCAAACCTCCCAACTCAATTTAGAGACCAGTTCAGGAATTGGTTGGATTCAATCTTCTGCCATTTATTTTTTAAAAACACTCCTTAATAAGCCTGGCACAGGTACAACACTGAGACAGTGCGCCAGCTGGGGCGACCTCTTTGGAGGATTTCCCCCATTGGCGTGGGTATAACACTGACTAGTCGTGCCAAGGCCAAAAAGGCTATTTTTAGGGTTTTTCACAAGGAATTGTCTTCAGGGGAATGAATGTCCTTGTTCTAGGGGATGCCATGAAAGTGGTTTCAGGTCATGTCACTACTCACAGGTCACGGAATAAGCCATCTAATGTGCGGGACGGGGGATTGCAGGGACGGTGACAAATTTCTGTGTAACACCTATAGCATCAAGCCCTTCACGGATGAGGTATTATGTGACATTGCTCCTCTTGATGTTTCTGATGTATTATTAGGCCAACCATACTTGTGGAAGCGAAATGTTGTGTATGAGTCTCGGTCTTGTGTTGTTATTGTTACTTTGATAAATAAGTTGTACAGGATACCAGAGGTACCACCGCCTGCCGCTATCTCTTTGGTTACTGCAAAAAAATGTTGTAAGCTCATTTCCCAAACTAGGAAATTTGTTTTCCTGATGATCCGCCCCCAGGGCAAGAAGAAGATTGTGGCCACGACCTCTAGACAGGGCTCCTCTGCACGACAAAAAAAAATGGAAAAGGTTGTGGAGGAGTACTAGGACATCTTCACCTCACCCACAGGAGTTCCTCTGCACTGTCAGGTCAAGCACCCCATTGATCTAACCCTAGGTGTGGTACCCAATGGACTGATCTATCGGTGCTCTGTTCTGGAGAATGATGAAATCAAGAGGAAAATTCAAGAGCTGCTATAGAAAGTTCACATTCGGCCAAGTTCATCGCCCTGGGGAGCCTGGTCGTGTTGGTACAAAAGAAGTATGGGACATGGAGACTTTGTATTGACTATCGGGTGTTGAATGAGATCATTGTCCATAATAGGTGCTCGATCCCATGGATTGATGACCTTCTTGACCAACTCAAAGGGGTGAAATATTTTAGCAAGATCAACTTGAAGTCTGGGTATCACCAGGTACCAATCGAACCCTCTAATGTGTGGAATACTGCCTTCAAAGCCAAGGAGGGCCTTTTCGAATGGTTAGTCATGCGTTCCGGGTTGACGAATTCTCCCGCAACCTTCATGAGGGTGATGGACGACATCTTGCGGCCATTCACCAACTCATTTGTAGTGGTGTACTTGGATGACACTTTGATCTTCATTCATACTTGGGAAGAGCACCTCCACCACATTCGACAAGTCCTCCAAACACTGCGGCAACACAAGTTGTGTGCCAATTTGGAGAAGTGAACTTTTGGCATGACCCATGTTAAATATCTGGGATACATTATTGATGAAAGGGGGGTGCATGTGGATCAAACCAAGATCCAAGTCATTCGAGATTAGCCAACCCCAACCACTCTAACAGAGCTTCGCAACTTTCTAGGTCTTGCTAATTTCTACCGCAGGTTCGTGTTGGGATTCTTTCATATCACTTGGCCCTTGAGTCAAGTCACCAAGGGAGGAGCAAAAGAAAAAATATTTTAGTCGGAATCTCAACAGAAGGCATTCATAGAATTGAAACATCACCTCTGTTCTACCCAGTGCTCACATTACCATACTTGCAACAACCATTTGAGATCAAGACAAATGCCTCTAACTATGCTAGTGGGGCAGTTCTTACTCAACAGGGACATCCAGTGGCATATCATAGTGAGACATTGTCCGACACAGTTCGCAAGTATCCCACTTATGACAAAGAAATGTATTCCATTATGCAGGCTTGTCGACAATGGAAGCATTAAATTTTGGGTAAGGAAACAATCATCCACACAAACCACTGGCCCCTGCAGCTCATACAGACACAAGGGAAGTTGCAGAATGATCACCATCATAAGTGGTCCACATATCTGCAACAGTTTCATTTGAACATCAAGCACAAGAAGGGTAGCACCAATAATGTTGCAGAATGCCTCAGTCGACCACCGATCATGGCACTAACCACTGTTCTCAACTCTTGTGGGAACGAGACTTCTGATTGGCCGCTTCTCTATGAGAGCTATCCAGAATTCAGCCACACTTACAAGGCACTCTTGGGGGGTATGCAAGTTCAAAAATTTCACCTCCAAGATGCACTTTTATGTCACCTAAGACACCTTTGTGTTCCTTCAAGAGATCGTGCCAAGATGATATGGGAATCACACTACAGTCGAGTCGCTGGGAATTTCAGGGTCAAGAAAACAATGGCAGTACTGCAGAAGTATTTATATTGGCTGAACCTTCGACAAGATGTCAGGAAGTACTTCAAATCCTACACTGCTTATGCCATTGCCAAACTGACCATCAAGAATCAAGGCCTCTATACTCTGCTACCTACCCTTAGTCGACCTTGGGAATCCATCTAAATGGATTACATGGCAAGCCTTCCTTCTACTAAGCATGGAAACAACTGTGTTTTCATGGTCGTCGATAGATTCTCGAAGATGGCAATTATGGCACCTTGCAAGAAAAATATCACAACAGAAGCCACTGCTAAAATATTCTTTGAACGAGTGTGGGTGCGCTTTTGGATCCAACAGTCTATCATATCAGATAGGGACAGCAGGTTACTTAGCACATTTTGGTCCAGCCTCTAGTCAATGCTGGACACCAAGCTCACCAAGTCCACAACTTTCCATCTCCAAACTGATAGCCAAACAGAGGTCGTCCACAGGATGATTATACACATCCTGCGCATGTACAATTCAAAGCATCCATGCACATGGGATGAGATCCTCCCTTATGTACAACACAGTTATAATTTGGCTCTCCACGGCTCAACCAGCCATGGAATCTTTCAGGTGGGCTTGGGATTCTAGCCACTATGTCCCATTGCCGTAGCCATGCCATTTGTGGCTACTCAGGCCGATTCGGCTCATGTCCAGTCTGAAGCTGACAAAGTGAACAGCTTCATCGAGCACATTCATCACATTCGCTAACAGGTTCATGACATATTGGACAGAGCCAATGCTAAGTACAAGCAACGACATGATCATAATCGGGTGCCACACAACTTCCAAGTAAGCAACAAAGTGTGGCTACATTTGCAGAAGGAGTGCCTCACTCGACCCCACCGCAAGCTTCACCCACTTGGATATGGGTCGTACACCATCACCGAGGTTGTAGGGAAAAATGCCTTCGAGCTCAATATTCCACCATTCCTTTGTTTGCACCCAATATTCAATGTGGACCTCCTTCGTCCCTACTTCCCACCTCTATTCGACACCTCTGAGATTGCAGAACAACTCACACCAACAGAGTTAAACCCAAACTGCATGGTATTAGCCACCATAGATTGTATCATGGACATGCAAATCAATAACACTCGCCAACCAAAGATCCAACTATATCGGGTTGCCAAAGATGGCCAACTCCTACACCAAGGCAAGTGGTTCACTAGGGACCAAGTTTAGCAGAAGTTTCCTCCTCTCATGGAGGAACTCAACGCAATGGGGACCATTGCTTCCTAAGGGGGGAGGAATGATCCAGGTGGATATTGGCGGCCACTCAGTTATTCCACTTGGGGCCCTAACATTGTCTCTTTCAATTTTTCAGTTTCGGCACGACTTACTATTTTTAGCAATTTTTTGGGTCTTGAACTTCCGAAGTCATTTTGAGGCCAAAAACGACGTTTTTTGGGAAAACCGGGTGTAACATGAGTCCGTGAATTGATATTTCTCACATCAAAATTTTAATTCCTTGGATAGATATTTATAACAAGGTATGGTGCACGTCAAACATGGATCGTATACCAAAGTTATGCCCCCGAGAAGTTGAAACACCAATTTATCCAAACGGGGCCCATAGTTTTGGCGCTTCATCTCCTAGGGTTAGGGTTTTGGATGTTTAGGGTTTTCCATTGTTTCTAAATAATAAGTAGGGCCTCGAGCCTCATTGTAACATAGTTCAGAGGCTTGTAGCCACCACATCTCTTCTCAGAGATAAGCTACCAGTGCCCTAGCTAGTTTATTTCCATTCTGTCTGTATGCAAATTTATGTTCTTTTATATTAATGAAATGAAGTTTTATTTCTGTTGCATGTTTGTATTTATGGTTATATGTGTATTTTTTTGCAATCCTTCATAAATCCGGATCAGTAAGCTCGATCCTTTTTACCCAATTATTCTCCCTAGGTGCTCTTTTTATTGTTTCGACATTAAAGCCTTGAGGCCGGTGCTATCAATTTCGTCTCTTGCTCTGCCTACACCTGTATCTTAGCGTTGTTAATTAACCACTCTTATCGCTTTTAAAAATAAATTAAGAGTGCACCCTTCTCCGCTAATTTTTTAATGCTTGGTCTACCTCCACCGCAACTCAAATCTCTCCTTCATCTCTAACTCAATTCCCCGGCTTCCAATTCCTCTAAGTTTTGGTTAACTCATGACCATTGATCAATGATCAAAACCTTCATCCCTTCTATTATAGAAAGGGTTTTTCTTCACTGATAATGATACCTTAGTCTCTCTCTAGGCCTCCACTCACACTTCTTTTGTGATACTCTGATCTGACAACGATATATATAAATGTGTGAATCCTTCGTGAGATTTGACCACACTTGCAACATATTTATGTCATGTTCATGATCAATATGGAATCAAGGTTAATAACTCATTTAACAAGAATTAGTTATACATAATGACAAGGAATAAACTCCAATATCGAAACATTAGAACATATTACTTCTTCCATTATGAAACAATCAAACATATTTACAATAGGCCCTCTTTAGCCTCATTACAACAATGAAGCCCTTATCGGCCTTATGGCCCTATTCAGCCTTCTTGGCTCTACTCTTACACATCTCCTATTTAAATTACATATTTATACAAAAATGATCTAGAACTAAATTTGGGTTCATATCCATTATTTCCTCGCCTAAATTATATCCTTTAGATCCATATTTCTCAAAAGATCTAACTAATCCTCAAATCTCTCTAACTCTCTCAATATTCTCGAGACTTCTCCCAAAGAATAGATATTATTGCAATTGTATTTATAAATACATATTTTTTTCTAGAGCTCTCTAAAAGCATAGAAAATAAAATAATTAAATATTTACATTCATTTAGGGAACCAACTCCCTTCATAACTGAAAATTCCTAGTTCTAGTCAAAATAAAATTTTGGCTTGGAAGTGGGATGCTCCTGCATCAGACTCCCAAGGTGAAAAAGAATCATGGTTTCCTAACCATCTGTTGATGAAATTATGCTTTCCTGGATCCAAAAATTTGTTTTTCAGTTGATCCTTTTCTTTGTTATGTTATTGCTATATTGTTGTCTTCTTCCTTCTAGGTTTCCATACTTTATTTTGCAATCTTCCTCCTTCTTTGTTGATGTAAGCTCACTCATGGTTTCCTGACCATGTGTTGATGAAATTATGCTTTCTTGGATCCAAAAATTTGTTTTGCAGTTGATCATTTTCTTTGTTACATTATTGCTATATTGTTGTCTTCTTCCGTCCAAGTTTTCATACTTTATTTTGCAATCTTCCTCCTTCTTTGTTGATGTAAGCTCACTCTGCCATTTTTAATCTGTTATACTTCATTTTTATTTGTCTTAAATACCTCTTCTGTTGGGGCTTCTTCAACGTCAACTTCCTCATTTCCTTCGTTTCCTCATCCAACATGTCTCCTAGATGGCACAAGTCACTAGTTCTTTGCTAAAATTTGTTGTTGTTATACACTATCATATCACGATACCAATTGTTCGAAGCTACTCTCACCATTCCCTGAATTTGTTGTTGGAACTTTCTATCAGTATTATCCATTTGTTGTTTCATTTTCTCCATGGAAAAATTTACCTTGTCCTCATTTGTTCCTATGCAATCCACTATTATCATATTCTCCAACTAGTATTCTAAAAATATCAACTTTGTTGCAATGTTTTCCATGCTTACTCCACTGCAATCCTACAGTTCCTCTTCATTGCTTGAAGTATTTTCAAGCCATTTCACTGGTTCCTATACATATTCATTACATGTAGACACAAAAAATTTGTCAGTTTTTAAAAGATGAGACCCTGAAGTCTCCTTTGGTGCCTCTAGTATCTTTTTTTCATGCAACACTGAAATTTCTAAGTTGCCTGTCAAATCTTCCTCTTCCATAGTAACAATTTTTTCCTCAACATCCTCAATATCTACATACATGTGCTCCTCATTCTCAGGTTTTTCCTCTATATCATCATTTCGACTAACTTTCAAAGACAATTTTGTATTCTTCTCAACCTGTTCAACAGTATCCAGTCACTGTTCTTCCTTCCTTTATATAACGAAATCAATGTTTTGTCTTTCATCTAGAACAACTATTGCATTCACATACCAATTTTTAAAATTAAAATCAATATGGCCTTCATCTTCTATCAACATTCCTACATGTTGATCTTCATTCTCCCCATAATCTGTGAGACTCTCGGCTAGCCTCTCATCAACATCTTATTTGTCACTCTCTCCATGAACTAGTTATGTTCTCGTTCACAAATAATCTCCTCAACAATATTATATTGTTGTTGTTCATGGACGTTTAACCTCTGTTTAAACTCCTTCATTTTTTCCATCAACAAAGCGTTTAATGTTTGTTTCATCTTCACCTGCAACAAATTCCACTTTACTCTCCTCCAAAGAGTCCATCTGTAACCATGGTCTTCCTCACCTTTCTATAATAGTCCTCTCAAAACCTCTAGCTATAATTTAACTTCAACTATTTCTCTATCATATTCAACACAATTTGATTTCATATGGCTTAACTCACTATGAACATCAATAGTCACAATATTCTTACCTTTATGAGCTTCTCCTTGCTCATCGTGAGCTACATTTTAGCCACTGCAATAAGCTGACTCGATCCACCTGTTTCTAAATACCATACTAAGATCTTCCACACCTAGTTTTCTCTTGGTTTTTTTGTTAACTCCTTCATCTGAAATCTTTATCTGGGCACTCTCTACTCTTCTATCTTCTACATTCATTCTCCTCTTGCTAGTTGCCTCGGCTTTTTGCCTTCTTGAAATGTGACATATCCCTTAACCCATGGTTGTCTGTATCCATATTACCTCTTCCTTATGCCTCTTGCGAACTCTCCTTGTTCACCTATGAGCTGTAACAATCCTCCTCCACATAGAAAGTTTGTACCTGCTATCAATACCTCACTGAGTTTCCTCCTGAGCTCAGCCTTTTGGTATTTTTGGTTCCTTTCCTAGAACTTTTTGGAAACTTCTATCCAATTGTTTCTTGTTAGAAGTTGTCTCCTCCAAATACTCTATAGTAGAACCTTTTCTTCTTCTTCCAGAGCATACCTTGTAACACCCTCCTCCCATATCTCCCCAAGTAACCAGCCAACCAAGGTAAACATGCGACGAGAGGCTACTATGATCTGATTCAACCTCCCAGGTCACCTTTAGGAAGTGGAACCATCACCACACAACTATACAGACCTTATACACCTGCTATAGGACACCCAGGAGCCATGACAACCTTCCAGAAGTCTAGCCCCTACATAAAATTGACCTTTTCAAGCACCAACCCACTAGTTGCACGCTTGACATGGGCAAGAGTGCAACTGAAAACCTCCAGTCACACACATATCATGGAATACATGACACTAGGAACTTTTCCTAGTAATTTTGAGCCTACAACCCCGATTTATGTGCTACTTTTTCAGGCCTAGAGCCTAGGTCACTACCCAAAACTCCATGACACATTCATAACTGAAATATAACATTGAAATAATGATAAAAATGCAATTAATTGAACATTGGCCTAACTGGACACCTACTATCCATGATAGGCATTTCGTCAAACATATCGCACGTATGTAATCTACAGGTATAAATAACACATCTAAGCATAGGGGTCTCATACTTATCTAAGAATCACTAAGAAGCATTGTTCCCTTACATAATTAGTTGCATTATCATCTATTAGGTTATAGATACATTGTTCATTCATTTACAAATCAAAACATGATGAGATCCATACATCATCACTGTCATAATACATGCTTACAACCACCATAATAACAACATAAATATCAAGGATACATCAGCCATAAAATCCACATATAAACCAGTACATTTACACATAAGATACCAAGGAAAGAACTTTTCATTAATAAATGAAAAACCCAACTTGGTATGGGACTACCACATTCCTCCCGACCATAGATTGACCGAGCCAAATATCTCTTCAGCCAATCACCCCCGTGCCATATTCCAATAATTCACCAACTGAAAGAACCAACCAGGGCTTCCTGAGGTTAAACCACCTCACCCTCATCAATATAAACCAAGATTTACCGTAATCCAAACTAGATCACTAGGAAAAGCCAATGAACATGTAATAACATGCTTTACCATGATCTCCACTAGATCACTAGGCCAAAACAAGCATGGATGCCACTGAATTCCACCTACACCGCGAGGAATTTTCTTGTCCCCTAGTCTCTAGTCTTTACCGTAATCCACAAACTAATCCAGGGATCACTAGGCCATAACCGAGACTCCACTCTCTAGGCTTTACCAGATATCCAATCTCAGGATTCCTAGGCCTGATGGAGAGCACCCACCTCTAGGATTTACCGTTTATCCCACAATTCATTGTTCGAGGATTCCTAGGCCCACCAAGGCAACACACTATCCAGATTTACCGCAACCCATAGTCTGGTTCAGGGGTTACTATTCCATGTATTCTTTCATTCAGAGATCCACAACACTCAGCTTTGAATCCATCTGGTAATCGAGCTCAACCAAAAACATGAGAAACCCATCACACCATGGTTATCCGGAAATGGAAAGGCTAGGCTGACAACACTATCACACCTGGAAAAACCCATGACAATGACATAAATGGAACCAAGAATACACATGCAACACAATCCATGCCAAATATATCAAGGAAACCACACATGGAAATCGATACCTGCAAAGAATCTCATTGTAGCTACTTCATCCTGCTCTTCCTTGATTTATCTTTGCTTCTTATTTTCCTTCTTTGCCTTTCTTGATCCAATGCTGAAATTCTTCAAGAAAACTCTAAGTGTCCAAGGTGAGAGAGAGAGAAAGAGAGAGTAGAGAGAGAGCTCCAAAACTGAACTAAAAAAAGGCTACCAACTGATCCTCAGAAACATTTTTATCAATTAGGCCTCTATTTTCCTCATTTTCCATTATTTTCCTTCATTGTCCTCCTCACATGCAACCTGTGACATTTCACCTTCCTTTTCTCCTAATTTTCATTATTTTCATAAATAAAATGTCAATTAATGCCACTTTTCCTTTCCACAGCCTTAGTCATTTTCTTTGCAAATTTCCTTAGCCATAATGAACCAAATGAACACCCACGCTAGGATGTTTTGCCCAACATTCATCTTGGAATAAGTGTCCCATAACTATGGTTGTTATTTGCCTTTATTAAGTTTTATTACATGAAATTTCCACCAGGGTTGTTACATACCTTCTCTTCAACTTCAAAAGTTGTAAGGTTGATGCACTTTCCTTTATTCAATTCTCTTTAGAGAACTTCTATTGTCCTCGCCTTTTCTTTTGCAGCAATTTAACTCTGCTACTAGGTTGTGTCACAATCCTTCCTATTTTCTTTCATTCCTCTTTCACAACATTGTTGGATGTCTAACTAGTGTCAATTTCCTCATATTGATGTTTTCTTCAATCTGTCAAATCCTCATGTTCTTGTCAATTATGTGTACTTGGATGCTATGATCTTCCATATATGCCTATAAAACTAAAATCATTTTAACTTTTTGCAAACTCTAATTCTCATAGGGAGATTCCTATTCAATTGCAATTTCCTCAAACAAAATTCTTCACACAATATAAAACAACTTTTAAATATGTTGCTCTACTTTTCCAAAGGCTCCAATCTACTATTACTTTTTCCTTTTGTGGTAGTCTTTAACACTCATAGTCCTCAATGCTCTTTGCTTTCCTTAGAGTTTCACCATGTATTCAACAATATTCAAATTATACAAAAAACAAATTTACCTTTTTCCAGATCTCTACTCAATCCAATCGAGCATTCTTCATTCTCTCTTCTACTTCTAGAGCTTTGGTTTTCTGTATTTTAATCTTATTTTTTAGAGCTTTTAAATGTTATGATACCACTTGATGTGTTGTGGCTCATTTGAAATATCCTTTATTTTAAATTTTTCAAAAATACAAAAAAAAAAATAGAAAACTATGAAAATGTATGCTAAAATATAAAGTTTCTCATAATTTAGCATTAAAGATGTAATATTTTTTTTTATTAGTTTAAAGTTTAATACTTTAAACTTTTCATGAAAGCGGGTCCCAGCACTCAGTTAATTAACAAGCAGGTTTATGAGCGGGATCTGATAATTCGTCTAGTAGGAAATAAAAGTGGCAACCCACGGGCACTTTTAGCGTGCGGGTTAACGACGAGGGTGCCTCCACAGTTGACCCTGTTGACTACGAGGTTGATCCATATCTGCGGCTAAGATTAACTGCGGGGGTATCAACCCGACGAGCTCTCTATGCTTTAAGACCTCCCGTAGTGAGTCACTCACATCAGTCTAGCTGTATAAATTATATAACTTATGTGTTATATATCCAAGATTCTCCTGATCTCACACTATTTTAACTTCATGCAAAATACAGAATCTATTCCACCATTGATCATTTGCGGAAATAAAATCAAGATAGCAATGCACACATGGAACAATAAAAATTCACACATATGAACACAGTTGTTTAACGGGAAAGCCTAAAGATGAAAACCCCAACTATCTGTATATAATATATGTCATAGAGATCATGTAACAATCCTCATACAAATCTGATCATATCAAGCTCTCAGTACAATACAATCTCTACACACTAATCAAGCCCG
Organism: Pinus albicaulis; assembly: GCA_034641835.2. Lineage (NCBI taxonomy): Eukaryota > Viridiplantae > Streptophyta > Pinopsida > Pinales > Pinaceae > Pinus > Pinus albicaulis. The sequence continues at coordinate 567,568,567 of CM076583.1, read as the reverse complement.
ATCTTGCAAATCCATGCACTGATCTTTGCCACCTGCTAGCCTGCCTCTACTATGCAATCCCTGTTGAAGAATGGCTCTGAATGAACTCGAATAGCTCACGCAATCCTAATTGGCATCTCCATTGAGTGTTGGATGCAATCAATGCATCACTATAGTCACAACGGATAGTCACACTTGCTCTTTCACCTATCTCTCCACTGGTCTCCACTGAAACTGCCATGCACTCTAGTTAACTGATGTATTCTTCAGTTGATTAACGAGTTATTATTTAGTGAATTAATTAACTAATTAATTCACACCACTCTCACTAGTGTATCAATTAGTTAGACTAGATACAACTAGCTCAACTGAGTCTAACTGAGTTAAACTAAATACAACTCCCCCAACTACTTCTATAACTCCACCAAACTCTATCACGTGAGTTCTAACTGAAGTCCTCATGCATTAGCTCTAGTAAACCCTCAAGAATAGCATAATTCCTTCTGTCAGATGTTGTGCCACATCTGTGCACTTAACTGAAGTGCTCCAACAAAATAAGATAATGTTTAGAGTCCAAATATTATTAAGAGCTAATAATATTCAACATATCTATTTTTAGACTGGCAATCTAAAAATAGATTCCGCCCAATATTTCTAAAAATAAAAGTCCATCTATGTTTCCAACTTGAACAACCATCCACAAATAGCATCATGCAACTCATAGAATATGATCAACGTGTCTAAAAATAGACTTTGCGCCAAAAATAGCCTGCAGGCCCACTTAATGAAGGCGACTCTTTTCACTAAGCTCATCATCTTGTTGAATCTCAACACTCCCTCTCAACAAGATAGGGATTATCTGCCACCCCGATCCTATCTCTATGGTATTTGAATTTTCTCCTAATGAGCACCATTGTCAGAATATCAGCATCCTGATCCTCCGTAGGAATGTAAGAAAGCAACATGATCTTCCGCTGCACAAAATCTCTGATATGATGGTACCGGATGTAAATGTGTTTATACCTATCATGAAATACCAGATTAACCGAGAGTTTAATGCAACTCTGATTATCACAATATATCACAGTAGGATCTAAGTGTGAACCGAACAACCCGACCAAGATCTTCCTCGTCCATATAGCCTCACATGCAGCCAAACTTGCTGCCATGTACTCGGCCTCCACTGAACTGAGTGCCACGGATCTCTGTTTCCTGTTGTACCAAGAAATTATTGTAGACTCGATACTGAATATCCCTCCAGATGTGCTCTTTTTGTCTGTTGGGCTCCCTGCCCAATTTGCATCCGTGAAGCCATGCAGCTTCAACTCATCCGACTGTCTGTACCACAATCCATATCCCGATGTGCCCTTGAGATACCTCAGGACATGCTTGCTTGCCTTCCAAAAGAGCCTGGTAGGCTTAACCATAGCTTGTGAAAGCTGGTTAACAACATAGCATATGTCCGGTCGTGTATTGACTAGATACATGAGCAAACCAACCAACTGTCGATAAACAGTGGCGTCCACTACCTCTGCCAATGTAGCATCCTCTTTCCTCCAATCACCAGGAAGAGGAGTGTCGATAGGCTTGCAGCCTTGCATGTGAAACTTCTCCAGTATCTCCCGGGCATACTTTCCTTGAGACACAAATAATCCACCCTTCCGCTACCAAATTTCCAATCCCAGGAAATAATGAAGGAGGCCCAAGTCCTTCATCTCAAACTCCTTTGCAAGATCTCCCTTGCATGAGTGTATCAACAGTTCATCACCTGCTAGTATCAAATCATCTACATAAAGTACAATTATCAACAACTTACCCTCCACCACAATCTAGTATAGGTTCAGATTCGCCTCACTCTTGGCGAAACCAATTCCGGTGAAATAATTGTCTATTCGTGTGTACCAAGCACGAGGTGCTTGTTTTAGCCCATACAGCGCTCTTTTGAGCCTGCACACATGCGACTCACTGCTGAATATTTCGAATCCTTCAAGCTGTTCAATGTACACCTCCTCCTCAATGAATCCATTGAGGAATGCAGTCTTCACATCCATCTAATGAATGTGCCAACCCATCTGGGTTGAGAGAGCAAGGATGGTTCGTATGGAAGAGTACCTTGCGACAGGTGCAAAGGTTTCTTCATAGTCAATCCCCTCGATCTGTGAGAAGCCCCGGGAAACAAATCTTGCCTTATACTTCTCGATGCTCTCATCAGTAGCTTACTTCACTTTTTAGATCCATCTTGAACCTACCACTGATTTCCCTTCCGGCCTTGGGACAATCTCCCATGCACTGTTTCTGACAATCGAATCATACTCTTCCACCATGGCATCTACCCATGCGGGATCCTCCACATCTTCCTTGAAAGAAGATGGTTCTGTCATGATACACTTGCTCATTAGAGCCATGTATCCAGTAAATATGTCAGGTGACTGTGTCTGTCTGCGTTGTGATGTAGGTGCTCCTACATTCTACGCTGCATCAAGATTCAATCGCTCAGCTTCTGTAGTGCGCTTCCACCCTCTAATGTTTGGCGCTACATGAGTGGTTTCTTCCATTCCATGAACCTCCTCTTGTGGCTGATCCACATCCTGAGGCTCATCTTTAGGAACAAGTAGCTCCTCATCTGCATGCAAGTGTAGCTCCCTCTCAAGCGACAACTTCATGGCTTTCTCCTCATGAAATTTGATATCCCGTTGCACGACAGACATCCGACTGTCTGGCAAATACACATGGTAATTGTGGGGTGTTTCTGTGTACCCCAAAAATATCCCAACCTCTGCATTTGGCTCCAGCTTCTTCCTGGCATCCTTCGTCACATGAATGTAAACAGGTGAGCCAAAAATCTTCAAACGAGAAATATCAGGCTTCTTACCAGAAAACGCCTCTTCGGGTGTACTCATGCCAAGTACTCTATGAGGACAATGGTTTTGCACATAACCCGTAGTGTTGCATGCCTCAGCCCACAAGTGTATGGGAAGGCCCTGATCATGCAACATCGCTCGTGCAGCACCCACGATCGTTCTGTTCTTTCTCTCCGTGACCCCATTCTGTTGTGGGTTATGAGGCACTATGAGTTCTCTTCGAATTCCTTCTGCGCTACAAAATTATTTGAATTCACCAGAGATGTATTCACCACCATTATCGCTCCTTAGAGCTTTCACCTGCTTCCCCGAATCTTTCTCAACCAGCGCCTTGAACTCACATAACTTTGAGTATGTCTCGCTCTTCTTCTGCATGAAGAAGATCCAGCACTTACAAGAAAAGTCATCAACAAATATCACATATACTTGTGCTTTGCTGTCGAAGCAACTGAGAAAGGTCCACACACGTCTGTGTGAATTCTCTCAAGGATCGTCATGGCACGACTATCCTTCTCATGAAAATTGGTCTTCACAAATTTTCCCAAAGTACATCCCTTGCACTGATCTGACTGCGCAAGTGTACCCTTGGGAAGCCTGGTAGAAATCTGCCGCAAATTTTTCAAAGTGCCATGGTGAAGATGGCCCAATCTCCTGTGCCACAATTCGCCCTCATCCCAGCTCACCACTCCTTCTGTTTTTCCTGCCATTGCTGTGCATCCATCTACCTACAATTGATAAAGATTCTTAACTTGAATCCCTATCCTCCAGGTTTCACCAATTTTTTTACTACGCAGGAAGGTTTTTCCCTCGCTAAAAACAACATCATAACCCTTGTCTTCCAACATCGCTACAAAGATCAGATTCTTCTTCAATCCTAGAACATGCATGACATCCTTCAATATGAAAGGTTTACCAGACTCCCTCTCAAAGGAAATGGTCCTGATACCAGTCACACTGTATCTACCATCATCTCCCATCTCGATGTGCACTCCAAGATCCTTTTCATCCAGATCACTAAACAAATGTTTGTCTCTGGCCATATGGAAAGACGTACCACTGTCAAGAAACCACACTGATCCCATCACACTTGAAACCAAGCATGCGATCAGCGAAAATCCAGCTCAAACGGCGAGGCTAAGGCCTCTCCAACTGCAGATCCAGCAGCCTGCTTATTTTTCTTCTTCTATGTAAAATTAATGGCGTAATGTCAGTGTTGGTGACAGTGAAAGCACTTCACCTTGGACAAGTCCTGCTTCTTGCCTTTCGCACCGGATTGAATTCCTCATGCATTAGATCCAGTAAACCCACAGGAATAGCATAATTCCTTCTGTCAGCTGTTGTGCCACATCTATGCGCTTAACTGAAGTGCTCCTAGAGAATAAGATAATGTTTAGAGTCCAAATATTATTAAGAGCTAATAATATTCGACATATCTATTTGTAGACTGGCAATCTAAAAATAGATTTTGCCCAATATGTCTAAAAATAGAAGTCCATCTGTTTTTCCAACTTGACCAACCATCCACAAATAGCATCCTGCAACTCATAGAATATGATCGACATGTCTAAAAATAGACTTTGCGCCAAAAATAACCTGTGGGCCCACTTAGTGAAGGCAACTATTTTCACTAAGCTCGTCATCTTGTTGAATCTCAACACTGGCTAGTTAGATAAGTTCAATAGGTATTTTTCTTATTTTTTTTGCCCTGGAAAGTTGGCGACAGCTATCAACCATGTCAGGGTACCTTTAACGATCTTTTGGCACGTCAACTCAGCATTTAAGTCATAAGCCTGCGCCACCTATTTAAGATTGGTTCTCATTTTTACAAGGTTATTGTTATTCTTTTGTATTTGACAATTTTTCTGCCCTATGTCTTTCCTTGTTGTCTGCCACCTTGTCGTTTTTTTTCACCACAAGCCGAATTATGGCCAAGCGTCCATCCCTTTCAGGTTCCTCCAGTCATATTCCTCTCATGGACACTGAGAGGGTTATTCAAGACACTGTCTATTCTTTAGACCACCTCCAGTTCTATCAACAGGTGTGTCTAAATGACAAAGCCTCTCCAATTTTCACTGCCATGGTCAAAACAAATGTATTGTCTGCATGTATTCCAAAAACGCACCTTTTTCCTAAGTTTTTGTATTGGCTAGTGTCTGTCATGTACCTGGGCAAGTGTTTTGTAATGAATTTTCAAGGAGAAAATGTCTTGCAAGTCTCAACCCTATTAATTCATCAAACTCTGTGTTACCCTGAGTCAGAATCCTATGTCCAATTCACTGATGATTCATCGATAACACATTATCATAGTCTTGCAAGTCAAGAATTCAATCAATTTATCTTTTTCCTGAAGCCAAATACAAATCAGTTTGTACCTGACAATAAAGAATTCTCCATGGAGGTTTTTGATGAAGACGTTCGACTGGTGCTGAGGTGCATTTCGAAGATATTGGGGAAGGAAGATGACAGCACAATAGACAAATCAGTTCTGGGAATGTTTGCTTTGATGATGAAGCCAGGGGTAGTGTTGGATATTCCTTCATATTGGCAAGAAGTTGTCAATACTCAGGTCATGAGAGTATCACTGACTGGGTCATTCAGGTTCCCTTCTCTTATTATTTATCTCTTTTTATATCAAAATGTAGAATAATTCTTGCATCTAGGGTTAGATATCATGGATACAAATAAAAAGAGGCAGTCAGTAATGTTTTTGACTGACATAGTAAGAAAAGAACAGAATGAGGAGGGTTTATTTGATTTTGTAAACCATTTTATGTCTACTGCATACAAAATTCTGAATGGGGTTTCTCCCCCATGCTTCCTGCCAAAGGCTCAAGAGTTCTTATAGCTAGGAACAAATTGTAAGTTTGGTGATTGGTATCTTTTTAAAGACCATTCAGAATTTTATGGGGCTGGGGTGGAACTATACAGACTTCCTGTATTTGTGCATATGAGGTTATTTGCTTTGGAGTTCATTGGGCAGAGTTTAAATGTTGATCAAGTACATTTTGTGCCTATGAAAAAGGGTCATATGTTTAAGCTGCCTATGTCAGTGGGTCCCTTTATAGTCAATATGAGACAGGTGGTTGATGAAGTCACTATGATGTTAGATATAATGCATTTGTTGTTAGGATAAAAGTGGGCTTATGACCCCCATAAAGTGATTTCAAATAGGAGAATTTAAAATGGATATTCAGCATTTATTCATGAAAGCAGACCTGATATAGAAAAGCTGGCAAATAGGGTTTTGCAGGTTCTGTGGGCTCAAATATACAAACTCCTATCATATCTGAGAAATCTAACAAGAGGGGTAAAGAAGCAATGATTGATTCAGAGGATGAAGAGTTGAGAACTGAAAAGAGAACAAAGCTTAATGAAGACTTAGTAGCTGCTCAACCTGGTTTCTCACTATAATTGGGAGATGAGAAAAATGTCCCAGCCTTGCCAAGAAGATATGAAGAGGCTCAGGAGCAAGTACCCTTAATTAAACAAGTATTTGCTCAGATTGCTGAAAGAAATCTGAAGATGAAATTTAGCATGGAGGCACAGGTCCAGCATCAAATAACTCCAGATCAAACAAGGTTGCTAACTGCCATGGATCTTGAAAAAGATCAGTTTAAGATTGCTCTTTCTCATCCATCTGATATGACTATAGGGTCATCCAGTAATTTTAATATTGTGAATCTGACTGTTTATGTAAGAAAAATTCCTCTACTTGATAAAGTAAATTTGCATATGCAAATTAGTCAATTGATAGTGAATTATTTGACCAAAACTAATGCAATGGCTCTTAAAGCTGAGAACATGTTAGGGAAGGTCATCAAGCAGCTGAAATTGGAAAAATCCAACTCCACAGCTTTGAATACACAGAATTTAAGCACTTAAGAAGATAATTGTAAAGTTTGGAGTGGATCCAAATAACAATTCTGTTTTGTAGATGTAATATTCCTAATTAGCGACAGCTAATTGGAATATTCGATTTTTTTCAGTTTTGTCGTCTATTAGTTTATAAATAAATAAAAAGTGAGTGGAGAGGGTCTAACTCACTTAAGTGGAATAAAACACCCTCCTAGTAGCACAACGTTGTGACTTAAGGGGGGGCCAAGGGGGCCAAGCACCACGTAGAGAGGGGGGCCCACGTATGCTCTATAAGCTACTGCGCAGGAGAGGATGAGCACGTGGCAAAAGAGGGAGGCTACATTGAGGAGATGGGCCTTAGGGTTGGAGGAAGGCCAACGTTATAAAAGAGGGAGGAGCCTTCTCATTTGATTCATTCTATTGTTGATGATATTGAGTTGGACATTTTGTCTTCTTGAGCACGCTGGTTGTTTAGCCTGTCTGTAGCACTGTTTAGTGCATTGAGTGTCTCCGGTTGGAGATCTCGCCAATCAATTGTTGCAAATCCAAAATAAGAAAATGAGTGTCCATATGGTTGTTTATCAGACACGCGCGATCAAATACAAGAAGGAGGCCTCCAAATCCCAAGTGAGGTTGGAAGAACTCATGGGCGAGTTCGATGAAAGTGAAGGCGAAGATCAGCCTAGGCGAAAAAGGCCAAGAACCATGGGGCTTAAAAAGGCCCTTGAGAAGCAAAAGGAAGAGGAAAATGCCCTTCTCCAATCTACCCCTCTCACTGCATTATTAGAACAAGAGATAGAGAACAATAGGGAGGCATGGCTTGAGAGAGTAAATGACCACTTGGAGAAGAAATTGGAGAAGGCAAACAGGAATTTAGACCTTTACAGGAGAATGACGGGGCATTATAAAAATTTAAATAAGTTTGTCCGGCGCAAGTTGAAGGCTGCTCAAGAAAAACTCAAGGAGGCTAAAAGGAAGTGCCCGGCACAAAAATTGAGGGAAGACACCTCAAGACTTCAGATCTTGGCCTCCACTTCACAACGTGTTGTTGAGAACCCTTGAGGGTCATGCTCGCCAATTTTGGGCGAAATTCGACATATTTTGGTTTTTTGTCATTTTTGGGTTTCTGGCCAAAAACCACGGGCATCGCCATTTCAGTTTGGGGCATCATCAAAGGATGAGAATGGTATCATTGGATGCCATACTTTCAGGAGCACATGCTCAGAGATTTTCAGGACATTTGAAGATCATTTTCTCCCCCGAAATGGCGAAAAATGCTCGCTTTTTCTACACTCTGCCTGGTTTATCAGCAAGGTTTAATTTTTGGTTTTTTTACACACAGGCCTGTTTTTGGACGACTTCCAGGCATCATATTGGGAAAATTAAGTTGTTCCAGAAATTAGACACTCATAGCTTTCCAACGAGCTATCATGAGCCTTATTTCGACATCGGGAAGGTTGCCAAAAGTTGCCGGCAAGTCAAGGGACCTTTTGCTGATGTATTTTTTGAGTATTTTTGTAAAAATTGAACCTTTAAAAACTGCTTTTTCCTCATGTGCGTTTAGCTATTTTTGCACATGAGAAGTTATGAAAAGTCAATTTATTTCCCTCTTTTAGCATTTTTTAGATATTTTATGAGATATTTTGTGCCTTGGGCTTTGCAAAGCCTCAAGGACAAAATAAGATATTTTGGATAGGCCAATGAGATTGTGAGTTGAAAAAAGACGTTTTGCTCACTTTGGCCTATATATTCCAAAGGCTTTCATTGTAAACAAGGCTGAACTTGATGATAGAAGCAATATATGGTCATATAAGCTTTGGAAGAAATACTTGTCTCATGCTTTTGGATAGTCTCTTGGATGTTCTTGGATGATGAAAGAGGATTGTTGTTGGATTCCATGACTTGGTAGAATGGTATAGTGTCTCTCTCTTTGTTTTTTTTTCTAGTTTTCATTCATAAATCCATGCTCTTGCTTGCTATAGGATAGTAGAGAACAAATTTGAGACATGCCCTTAAAGGCACCTCAAATTTCCTATTTCTTCATAACTTCATGTTTTCCTCATTCTTAGTCACATTAAAGAATTCTTGATTGCTCTTTAATAACTTAAGGATATTGTTGCTTGTTTCATTCATGGTTTTATGCATGCTAAGTATGATTTACGGTATGCCCTGCTTACTCATGGCCAGCCATAGCTCCATCCATGAAATTTCTCTTTGACTGATTAGATTGTCATTTGTTGAACCAAGGAGGTCTTGTTCTGATCTTTCCCTTTGCCTAAGACTATGTAATCTTGTTTTCAAAGTGCCCAATAACTTAAAGTACTGTGTTTAGGCATTCCGACATAGTGATTTGAGTTGTTTGTCTGTTTTAATTGTATTTCCCCAAAGTCTGATAGCCATTTCCTGAAGTTAGAGAGTTATATATCTCTATGCATGGCTTGAATGTTTATTTCTATGTATTGATTAGCTTATAGTTACATTTCTCATGATTAATGGTTTTCCCTACCATGTTTATGTCATCGTTTAAACTAGTTATGCTTGAAATCCTTTGTTGTTCACAAACTTGATGTCCATCTTACTCCATTTTTCCCAAAGATCCTTTCTACCTCGAATCAAATCGGCCCTTCAACAACCTTGTATCACCATCTGATAGCTTTCTTGATCTCTTCGACCCCATAGCCCAGTTGATCTGACATATTTTTACCTATCTTATATCTTTCATCAGTTTCATCCCTCACAACCTAAAAAACCAAAACCAAAAAACCTACTTCATAACTAGCCTAAAATCAGAACACCATAAGCTAACACACAGATATCCCTTACACAAATAGAGAGAGCCCTCTCTAAGTCCAGGAAGGCTAGGTCCTTGGGCTCCAAAGATTGGTTTGATGTTACACTATCATTTGGCTTGCCAATCAGCCAATTCACGGGACCCTAACACGAAGTTTAAAGTGATAGATATTGTTTATCAGCATATCAATTTGGGCTTCCTTCCTTCATGTTCTTCTTTCCATTCCATTTAATATCAGCAGATAATGGCATTGTGAAACATTTATTGCATTTGATTCTTAAGGGTTTAATAAAATATATCTGAAGGTGATTAAGCAAATAACATTTGACATTATATTTCTGTGACATTATGTGTGTGTGTGTGTGTGTGTGTGTTGAGCATTGATTCCTTACCATAGCCAAGGGATTGTTTCTTAAGATAAAACATGATGCAAGCCCAATTTTGAGCCTTATATCCACAGTCCTAGTCATGTCTAAAAAAGGCGCATCCTTCAACCCTCGGGATATAAATCCCTTTACATCTAACAGTGGGAGGCATTGAATTAAAGTGAGAGGAGAAAAAAGGGTGTCATGCCCCTTTATTCTTTTCTAGCATAGGACCTTCGTGGCCCTTCTGGTCTTCACAACATTGTCCCCAATTATGACAACACTCCAATGTCGAAGCTCTCATTTAGCTCCTCTTGTGAATTAGCGTAGGCTCTTCTCCTCCTCTGAACTGTGACTTATACAATCTCAGACCCAACCAACTTCAATTCGTTGAAATTCCAACCTAAAACCTTTGTGGTTGACCCACTCTTCCATGTTATCGCTTCCGCTGCACCACGAACTTCACATAAGCCTGCTCTTTTGTGCCCAACATAATGAAAAGAATGTTTACAAAAGTCATCGGGTAAGATATTCTAGGTGGGACACCTAACTTAAGGTTTCAAGCTGCTCTTGTTGGTCTGATGCAAAGGAGAGAGGAATTTATATTAGCCGTCGAGGTGGAATACCCAAGAAAAAATCCACTTTGTTGTCAACGGCTTGTCAATGGTTGAACGTAACAAAACCTGCCATGGTAGATCCTCTAGGCAAACCACTACTCCACGTTATCTCTATTCTCCTCACCCACTTATTCTCCTTATGTGCTTATTTGATTCTTTTGGCCTAAAATCCTCCGACCCGACACTATCAATTTTGTCTCATGCTTTTCCTACACCCATATCCCGACATTGTTAATTAATGGCTCTTATAATTTTTAAAAAGAAGCTAAGTGTGCGCACTTCTCCGCTCTACTTTGTCAATGCTTGGTCTATCCCCACTGAAAGTTGGATCTCACCTCAGTCTCTAACTAAATTCCTTGACTTCCAATTCCTTTGAGATTCAGGTAACTCATGATCATTGATCATATAATTGAGCAATGATCAACACCTTCATCCCTTCTATTATTAAAATGAGTTTTCTACAATGATAATGATACCTTTGACTCTCTCTCGGCCTCCAAGCACACTTCCTCTACGCTAATCTGATCCGAAATTGATATATATATGTGTGTGTGTGTGTGTGTGTGTGTGTGTGTGTGTGTGTGTGTGAATCCTTCCTGAGCTTTGACCGCACCTGCAACATATTTATGTCACACTCATGCTCAATATGGACTCAAGGTTAATAAATAATTTAATAGGACTTAATTATACACAATTATAGGGAATAAACTCTAATATCAAAACACTCAAACATATTACTTCTTCCATTACAAAACAATCAAACATATTTACAATAAGCCCTCGCTGGCCTGATTACAACAATGAAGTCATTCTTGGCCTTATGCCCCTATTCAGCCTTCTCTATCAACATTCTTGACTCTACTCTTACACATCTCTTATTTAAATTACATATTTATGGAAAAAGGGACAAAAACTAAATTATGGTTCAAATCCATTATTTCCTCACCTAAACTAGATCCTCTAGATCCATATTTCTCTCAAAATATCTAACTAATCCTCAAATTCATCTAACTCTCTCAATATTCTCGAGACTTCTCCCAAATAATACATATGATTACAATTGTATTTCTAAATATATATATTTTTTCTAGAACTATCTAAAAACATTGGAAATTAAATAATTACATTAAATTAGTGAACCAACTCCCTTGGTAAATGAAAACCCTTAAGTCTAGTCAAAATACAATTTTGACTTGGAAGTGGGATGCTCCTGCATCAGATCCGCTGACATTATTCTTTACCAGTCAAATTTCTAATCGGTCCTTTCTCGTTGTGGAGCCAGCGAAGCTACACCCCACATGGAGAAACAAAATAATAGGCTCGAATAGGGTGGCCAATAGACTTTATCGTTTTCTAGTGGTTGAGGCTTTAATGGAACAATTTGTGTTCATTGAGAAATGGGTGGGGGCAGGAGATGCCTCATATCACTCTCTAATTTACTTAGAATTCAAAGGAGCCACACTCAATCGTGCTTGTCCTTTCAAAATGAATTCTAGTTGGCTCAAAGAAGAAGCATTTATGGAGTTGGTTTAAGAGCATTAGCATACTTATATTTCCCAAGCAAGCGAGTCAACATGTAAACTTTGAAAACAATTTGAAGTGAATAAAACAAAAAAACAAAGAGTGGGAAAAGAATTAAAAATAGGTCGATATCACGAAATTCATTCTCTTGTTTCTTAGGATGAGGAATGTTATGCCTTTATAGAATCCAAAGATATTCTTTTTCAATTGGAGAAGAGGAAGAAAAAAAAAATCATGAGGTAGAATGGAGGTTGAAAAGTAGATCCATATGGCTTGAATGTGGAGATTGCATTAAAAAAAAATATAGGCTTATGCTAAGGGGAGAAAAATGGGCAATATATTTGGAATTTAAGAGATCGGGATGGTAGGGAGGCAACCTCTTTCTCAACTTTAGTTGATATGGGGAAATGTCACTTTGAAAATATTTCCAAAGCCTAGGAAGAAGTCACCATTACTGAAGCCATTCACATTGCCCCTCCTTTCCCCAGTTTTATTGATGAGGAAGGTAATAGAGAACTCATGGCTGAAACCTATTAAGACGAATTAAATATAGTCTTACATGTTTTCCAAAAGGATAAGATCCTAGGGCCAGATGGTTGGGGCGTGGAATTTTTTTTGAGCATTTTTTATATTATTGGGAATGATATTCTTGCAGTGGTCGAAGAATCTAGGAGGGATCACCAAATTCTTCCAACCTTCAACTCCACCTTTATTACCTTGATTCCAAAGGTCGACTCTCCCTCCACTTTTGAAGACTACAGACCTATCTCATGGTGTAATTCCATTTACAAGGTCATAGCCAAGGTGATTGTTTTAAGACTCAAGTTGTTCCTCTCCTCCTCGACATCTAAAAAACAATTTGGGTTTCTTGAAGGAAGACAAATCCATGAAGTGATAGGGGTGGCATAGAAGGGTTTGTACAGTTTAAAAAGTCTGAACCTAAAAGGTGTTGTGATCAAAATTGACTTATCAAAAGCCTATGATCGTGTCAACTAGATTTATCTAAGAGCCCTCCTTACTCATGTTAGTTTTAGCCAGAATTTTATTACAAGGGTTATGAGGTGTATTCAATCTGTCACATTTGTTGTCCTGATCAATGGTGCAACTTCCCCTTTTTCCATGCCCAACGTGGCCTTCATCAGGGATACCCAAAAACTCACCCAAAACTCTTACAAAACTCTTACAAATCCCAAGTGTTAAAGGTCCTGAATATAGGAAATGATGCCAACACCCTTAACCTAGCTGATGAAAATCCTGAAGTATTGTTTGGTCCAAAAATAGAACGGAAATTCCAAGAAGGAACCACTCTTCTCTTTTACATCAATTTGAATATCCATGACCAAATCCTTCACAATGCCATGCTAGACTCTGGTGCCTCGCATAATCTTATGCCAAAGGTTGTAATGGAAAGATTAGGCCTAGAGATCACAAGACCATACAAAGATTTATATTCATTTGATTCTAGTAGAATCAAATGTCTAGGCTTGATCAAGGATCTTTGTTTATGTTTGGCCCAAGTACCTGCAAAACATCTGATCATGGACATAGTGGTAGCAGACATTCCTCCCAAGTACGGAATGCTTCTATCCAGATCTTGGGGAGCCAAGCTCCAAGGAAATATTCAACTGGATATGTCCTACACCACTATTCCTGTGTTTGACCAAACAAGAATACTCTATCGAGAGTCACACATGAAATACATGATTAGTAGCCAAGAGAGGCCAGATAACACCCCAATGTATTCCTTGCATTCCGACCTGAACTCTTTTATTCTACACACTGATGAGAACATTGAAGAATAGTCAAAAGAAATTGAAACAAACTTAGACCCACCACATCAGCTGCCCCTAGTTCTCTATGATGAACTAGACACTCAAAACTACCATGATCATGAACAGCTATGTCTTGAGGAAATTAAGTATGTTCCTTTTGAAATAGGAATAGAGCAAGAAGCACAAACCATTATGTATTATCAAGCGAATTGCTCGAACCTTAGTCAAACATCAGCAGTAACATCAGGAAATTTTTTCAGAATAGAGGCATAAGAAGACTTACATATCACAAACCTTTTCGGAACTCAAGAGCAGGGAAGCTTAATGTTTTTACCATACCTCAAGGATTAACCATCACATAACTCTTCCACTACTAGTGAAACCTTGACTGTAGCCATAACAGCTCAAAATCCAGAAAAAAATACCTCATAAACTTCTTATGAGCGAACATGATAACCCCAATCCAAGTATACCTGAGTTACTTGAACCGGCTAATATCCTGTCATTCCATCAAAGACTTAGAACTGCTAGAATTGGCAATCTCATGCAGAATACTACTTCATATAGAGAAAATAATGAGAAACACTATGCCACTACCATCACTCCAAGAAACAACTTTGACAAAAGAAAATACAAAAATCTAAACCAATCAGTAATAATCAAAGATAAAATAGTTGGTCATAGGATCTGTTTTGATTTTAGAAACACTAATGCACATCCCTATAACAAAAATTTTATCCTTCCTGCCCAAGACCATGATATGCCGATGATAAGTGCTTTTAATCATATGCCTTTGCAAGATGATGTTTTAGGTTATAGCCAGATGATTCCCTTGCAAAGTAGACAGCTCAAAGATTTTTGCCAATATGCTGGAAGTAGTTCCAGTTTCAGACTCAGAATTGCAAAACCACCAGATATCAAAAATATGCTACTGAAAGCCATGTTTCCAGTCCTGAATTTCTGCATTTTAAAATACCTTGATGATGTTATTATTTATTTCAAAAATGACAAAGAATATATGCATTACTTAAAGAAGATGTACAATAAAGGAAGGAGCGGAAATTAGAGGTATAAGGAGGTGCAGCGGGAAGATACAGGTTTGTTCAGAGATTCTTGCATGAATACTTATGTCATGCTTGAAAGAGAAAATTTTCCAAATTTCTCTTTTCAAGAGCTGAGTGGACCAAGAGTGGTAGGATATCCTTATGAGGATAAGATGCTTAAGTTTCGCCATTTCCAAGATTTTTGAGTTTAAAACATTTTCAATCATTGTATATAACACTGTTTGAAAAATAGATAAAACAGAAAATTCAAAAAACAATAGAAAAATAGAAAAAGAGGGCGGTTTGAAAAATAGAAAGAAGGCCCCATGTTCAAAAATAATCATTCAGAAAGCACGCAAGTCTAAATGCCGCTACTAGTACTCAAATGTCTTGTTCAGTTATCTAGCCTAATCATAGTTGAACATGTGTTGAATTTAATTGTTGATAAGTTAGTGAATGGAAAAGATGGTCAACATTGTGTAAGCTTGACTTATTAAAGAGATTAGATTAGGAAAAGATACTGGTTCCACATGCTCAAAACAGAACCAAAGAGGGAAGCGGGGACGAAAAACAAATTGTACATCCTTGCCCCGTTTTTCTAGATTTCATTTTTTGCAAAATAATATTTGTGTGCAGCTTGTTCTTCATGCCGCAAGTACATGACAAATCTAACTGTCTAACCCTGATTTGATCATTTTAAATTTCATGTTTTAGATTAGAGAAAAAATAAAAAAATCATGTCAAACAGCTTAACCTTGACAGTTGATCTAGCAAAGGTAGAGTAATGAAGGAGTTCATCAGTTTAATCTGAACTCGCGGCAGATATAAGTGTAGTACTAGATAGGTTCATTTTTCAAAAAGAAAAAAATATATATATTGTCAAAAGGTTGCCGTCCAAATGCACCCAAAGGAAGAAAAATGTTAAGAAAGATAGTGGGGTAGGTAGAAGTGTCATTGATGTTAATCATGTTGTCAATTTTCAGAAATAGCATCAAGGAAGAATGAAATTTGTGCCAATGGATAAGGCACTGGTCTTCATAAGCCAAAGATCTGAGATTCTGGACACCTCCTGAAAAGGAGCTACCCTCCCCAAATGGAACCATTGTTAGTCATCAGTATTTTTCACTTGTTGGTGATGACTAGTTGTAACAGCAAAGTTTTCTAGCAGCTGATCTATAAAATTGTCAAATTTGCTTGCGGGAAAACACCCATAAACATTTTTTTCCCTCCTACCTTTTCAATCTGCCCATGACGAGATGAAACCTCATTATCAAGTCCTATCTAGCTTAGCCATACTAGCTTGTCCATCAGCTCCAAAGAAAACAATCCAAATCTGTCCAAAGAGGTCTCCCCTAAGTTAGGAAGTGGCGCTTTAGGCATTTCTCCCTTGGCAAACTATCCTAAAGCCAAAGAACCTACATCTACTACAAACCATTCTGCAAGTAAAGTTGGTTACAACCCTAGGTCGCGCCACTAATAAACCCTCAAGTCTCAGCTATACATGTACCATAGGTCAAATTGATTTTAGGTGGTTTTACAGTGTTTTCATGGATCTTTCAAGAACAGAAACATACCAGCATTCCCAGAAGATAGTATTTGTTTCCACATGAGAAGACAGTTTCTTCTCATGTGATTTTGAGCCTGGAATGCAGCTACAGCGCAGAGAGTTGTTTCATTAAACTCCTGCGATCACAGTCAAAGGTTAGTAAATTATGAATGACAAGAAGCACTTTGTAAATACTAGCCAAACTGCTTATGATGCCTAAAGAAGCACAGAGACATTTGAAAAGAAGATTTACATGTCTCAGAGAAAAGGTCATCTTAACTATTATCAATTTGTCATTCTTCATTTTCTCAAGCATGACAAGATAGTGAAAGGAAAAATAAAACTGTTAACAGTTGATGAGATGGCATGACTGAAAAACGTCCTTCTTCTATAAGCAGAGGGTTTTTGAAGACTGAAGAACCTCCTTCAATTTATAAGTAGAGGGTTAAGAGCGCCTCCCTCATCTATAAGCAGAGGGCCAGTAGATCAAGTTTGATTCTAAGAATTTGCACAGACTAAAAGATATTTTTTGGCATACAGTGAGACAGCAACTAAGAGTTTCTGAGGTAACAATGATGTTAAAGGAAGGGGCAAAGTAGTAGTGCTTTAAAAAATTGTTTACAGGAGTTTTCTCTGTTATTTAGTTACTATGTGAAGCTAGTGGGTTCATCATCAATGAAGAAATATTATTAAAACAGATGGCCAAAGGAGCCAAAAGGGTCTTGGTCCCAAACTGACCTTTGCCATCATGTACAAGGGAAACCACTAAGAGTGATGATTGCTTTTCAAAAGGTACTGTTATTCCTATTCAAAAATAATTTTCTTTCAAAATTACTCATCATAGTGGACAGAAGGCGATTTGAGTTTAGTTTTCCCAAAAAGGCATTGCAACTAAACACACAAGCTCACCAATATGTAAGAAGGATTATGGCATGAGTTTCAAGATTCTGGAACAGCATTCAAAGCCAATGATGCAGGTCACTGTTACAAATGAAGGCATTCTCCTTATAAAAATAGGTCAAAGGTACCTTGTTGTTGCAGTTTGAGTAGAGCAAAAATTTTCAGAAGAAGTGCCCTCTTGATCAACAGATGATAGTAAAGCTCAAGTGAGTACAACTAGGCCTCACTCACAGTCAGAGAGAAACATCATTTGGAGAATACATCTACAGTCCCTATATGGATTTGAGCCAGTTTCCTTCTAAACAAGCAGATATAATCATAAGGAATAGAATTTGTCAATGAAGTTTTGAAGAGATAGGTCATCTCTTTGCAAAATAGCAAAAGATGTTTCACCACTCATTGGTATGTTTTGAGCAGATTTCCCATTTTGAAGATGTCATTTAAGGGTCAGCAGTGGCAGAGTTTCCTTTTTAATAATAAAGCACAGTGAAAATATTTTGACCCTTAGATGTTTTTATTACAAGAGGAAAGAGTCATATCTACCAAAACTAGCCAGATAGCATGCACAGCCTTTTGGCCAACATGATTTAAAAGTATGGGCCCCTTATAGCACAATCAAAATCACTTCGATTTTATTTTCAAATAAACAAAGGCATTGGTTTTAAAGAAGAAGCCTTCAAAACCCTCACAAGTCAAACTCAAGGGTAGTTTAGCTTTTTGCGTTCAAAAGAGAATAAGGAGACCGTTGCAAGCCATTCGACATTCTCAAAACACAAGGCAACACTCCCCTTTGGATGTCCACGAGACCAAAGAAGGAGTTTTCGGGCAAATTCATAGATTTTTCGGACTTGAAGACTGCACGGCGCGCCTGTAGAGTTGCGCGGCACATTCAGGCGAAGTTTTTCCAAAGGGCTACACTGTTGCGCGGCGCGCCTTTAGGCGCCGGTCACGACTGCCCGTCGATGACCCGACAACCTTCTATTGTGCGGCGCCTTCCCTGTTGAACGTGTCGTGCACGTTTTAAACGCTCAAGGCACCTCCAACAAGTCTCAAAGTTGCTCAAACCCCTCAAACAACGGCTGCCATCGATTTTAAAGGTATTTTATGTGCCTCCTTGGTATATTCAAATTTTCTAAAAGGGTTATCATTGCTGCATTTTTCAAAGACTAAATGATGGTGAAAAAATGAAACTCTGGATGTAAATCAAGGTGTGTTGGGGATTAAAAGGTTTGAAGAATATTGTTGCGGTTGGTTGAAAGTGAAGCGGTCATTTTTGTTTTAATAAACCTAAAGCTACCCTCAAAAACAGGGATGAACCATGAACTATGTCAGCTATATGTAGTGGAGAAAACAGTGCTTGAGAGGTTTGAACTTTTGGTTTAAAACTCAAAATTTGCAGTGGAAATGATTGCCCAACACTCACATAGTAAAGGTGGTGGGTTTTTTATTGATGTCAAAAAGCTTGACAAACTTCCCTTAAAACAAGTTGAAAGGTGGAGGCAGTGTTTAAAGGGAGGAAAAACAGGGTTTGAAAAGTGAAACAGTGGGCCTATTTTCAAAGAACAGTGATCATTGTATAAGTGTTTTGTCATTTCAAAAGTTTCCTCGGTGTGTTAAAAATCAAATTCTGGGCTGCCTCTTTGTCCATAAAACAAAATTTAGTGTGTGAAGCTGTCATTGCCATTTGGAGGTGTTTGTCAAAATCTGTGTGAGAAAACAGTAAAGTACAAAGAGGGTGTTTTGATTGGGAGGAGTTTTTTGCCTTTGTCTAAATGCAAGGTTGTCTTGTTGTCACCAAAACACCAAGAGCCCTGTGACCTTACCCAAACACAAAAATCATTTGATTGTGTATACATTTTAGTTCACTGTGTGCTTTTTATTAAAATTATTTGTTGATTGGCATACAAAGGGGAAAGACAGTGTTTTGGGAGGAGCAGAGACCTTATATCAAAGGAAACATTTCACACAGCATTTGAGGCAAATTTGCCTTGATCAAATAGTGATTGAAAAAGAAGACAAAGTTTTGTTTGAGAAAACATTCTTGAAAACCTTTTTGAGGCATTTTAGTTTTGCAAAGAGCATCCAGAACAAGATGCCTCCCAGGCAGGATAGTAGGAGTGGATTGCATAAGAGATTTGAGCCTACTTCCACTGAAGAAGTGAATGCCCACCCATCAGTCTTGTTCAATTTCCATGAGGTCGAGTGTTTAGATTTTTGTCAAAGGGTGCAAGAGGTGAAGAGATTTTCTCCTTTGACACACCTTTGTGCTTTAAGGTTTCGAGACAAGCATTTCCAGCTAGCAGGCCTTGACTTCAAATTCTCTCCAAGATCCATCTCCAAGGCCACTAAAATCCCCTATATTGGTGAGAAATGGTTTAAACAAAGCCATTTGGACTCAGATGATTACAAGCCCTTTCTAAAGCCTGAGCACAGAGAGTCATGTCCTTCTATTTTCCCTTTCTCATATATTATATCCAGCTATGCCCCCCTCATGAAGATCATCATGAAATACTTCACTTGTGAGGGAAGATTCTTCTGAATCTATGCTTATCACATTCGACTTCTCATGCATTTCACAAGGACCAAGCTGTTAAATCTTCCTTTCTTCTTACACAAGAGCATTGAGAAAATGGCCTCCACTGTCCAGAAGAAGCCTCCTTCACAACAAATAACCTGTCTCTTCCATCACTCTCTCATCAAAATCATCATTCTTCATCAGCTTGAAAAGAGAGAGGTCCCTTGGGATACTTTCATCACCCATCTGGATTTCTCCATTGTCCCTCCAGTTCACACATCCCCTACACCTCCTACTCGTCATCCTTCACCTTCCTCTAGCAAACCCACTCCTAAAAAACTCAAGTTTACCACAGAGCAAGCAAAAGAGCCTGAAGAGGGAGAAGAGCATGACCATGATGGTGAGGAAGATGATGAAGGGCAGCAGCATGAAGAACAGCAGACTTATGATGAAGGGCATCAGCATGAAGAACAGCAGACTCATGATGAGGGTGAGCAGCCTTATGATGACACACAGCAGCAAGGGGATGAGGAAGAAAGCACTGAACAACAACATCACAGTGAGGAGGAACAGGAGCAGCATGAAGATGTTGAACAAAGGTATGAAAGTGATGAATAGGGGCAGTCAAAAGATGACACACAGCTGCTACATCATGATGAACAGGGGCAGCCAAAAGAGACTAAACAGGGGCAGCATGATAGTGCTGAATAGGAGCAGCATGAAAGTGATGAGCAAGGGTAGCCAAAAGATGATACACAGCAGCCTCCTCAAGAGGAACAGTAAACTCAAAAAGAAGAGAGGCAAGGTGACAAGGGTAAAGGGGCCATGCCCTCTTCTCCGAAAATGGTCAAGCCCCGGACAGCAAAGAAAAGAGTGCCTAGAATTGTCACTCCAAATGTGACAAGGGCCCTCTGAAGCAAAGAAAAATTGCCCAAGAAGCCCATGATTGATTTGCCCAGGAGGAAGAGCACTAGAATAGCCACCCAAAGCAAAGGGAAGGGCAAGGAAGAAGGCAGTCATGAACAGGAGAGTGCACTCGACATCATCCAAATCCAAAGCGATGATAGTGATAATGAGGCTCGGATTCTAGAAAACCTCTTAATCCATAAAGAAATCCAGATTGATGCTTTGAAGGATGATCTTCATAGAGCTAGGAATTTCAATCAATTTTTGCAAATCCAAAATAAGCAAATGAGTGTCCATATGGTTGTTTATGAGACACGGGCGATCAAATACAAGAAGAAGGCCTCCAAAGCCCAAGTGAGGTTGGAAGAACTTATGGGTGAGTTCAATGAAAGCGAAGGCAAAGATCAGCCTAGGCGAAAGAGGCCAAGAACCATGGGGCTTAAAAAGGCCCTTGAGAAGCAAAAAGAAGAGGAAAATTCCCTTCTCCAATCTACCCCTCTCACTGCATTATTTGAACAAGAGATAGAGAACAATACGAAGGCATGGCTTGAGAGAGTAAATAACCACTTGGAGAAGAAATTGGAGAAGGAAAACAGGGATTTAGACCTTCAAAGGAGAATGACGGGGCATCATAAAAACTTAAATCAGTTTGCCCGACGCAAGTTGAAGGCTGCTCAAGAAAAACTCAAGGAGGCTAAAAGGAAGCGCCTGGCATAAAAATTGAGAGAAGACACCTCAAGACTTCAGATCTTGGCCTCCGCTTCACAACATGTTGTTGAGAACCCTTGAGGGTCATGCTCGCCAATTTTTGGTGAAATTCGACATATTTTGGTTTTTTGTCATTTTTGGGTTTTTGGCCAAAAACCACGGGCATCGCCATTTCAGTTTGGGGCATCATCAAAGGATGAGAATGGTATCATTGGATTTCATATTTTCAGGAGCACATGCCCAGAGATTTTCAGGACATTTGAAGATCATTTGCTCCCCCGAAATGGTGAAAAATGCTCGCTTTTTCTACACTCAGCCCGGTTTATCAGCAATGTTTAATTTTTGGTTTTTAACACACATTCCTATTTTTGGAGGACTTCTAGGCATCAGATTGGGAAAATTCAAGTTGTTCCAGAAAGTAGACACTCAGAGTTTTCAAACGAGCTATCATGAGCCTTATTTTGACATCGGGAAGGCTGTCAAAAGTTGCCAGCAAGTCAAGGGATCTTTTTTTGCTTTGCGTTTTTTTTTTTTTTTTTTTTTTTTTTTTTTTTTTTTTTTTTTTTTTTGATGTATTTTGAAGTATTTTTGTAAAATTGAACCTTTAAAAGCTTTCTCATGTGCGTTTAGCTATTTTTGCACATGAGAAGTTATGAAAAATTCAATTTAATTCCCTCTTTAGCATTTTTTAGATATTTTTTGAGATATTTTGTGCCTTGGGCTTTGCAAAGCCTCAAGGACAAGTTTAGATATTTTGAATAGGCCAATGAGAGTGCAAATTGAACTAAGAGGTTTTCCTCACTTGAGCCTATATATTCCAAAGGCTTTCATTGTAAACAAGGTTGAACTTGATGATAGAAGAAATATATGGTCATATAAGCTTTGGAAGAAATACTTGTCTCATGCTTTTGGATAGTCTCTTGGATGTTCTTGGATGATGAAAGAGGATTGTTGTTGGATTCCATGACTTGGTAGAATGGTATAGTGTCTCTCTCTTTGTTTTTTTTCCTAGTTTTCATTCATAAATCCATGATCTTGCTTGCTATAGGAAAGTAGAGAACAAATTTGAGACATGCCCTTGGAGGCACCTCAAATTTCTTATTTGTTCATAACTTTCATGTTTTCCTCATTCTTAGTCACATTAAAGAATTCTTGATTGCTCTTTAATAACTTAAGGATATTGTTGCTTGTTTCATTCATGGTTTTATGCATGCTAAGTATGATTTACGGTATGCCCTGCTTACTCATGGCTAGCCATAGCTCCATCCATGAAATCTCTCTTTGATTGATTAGATTGTCATTTGTTGAACCAAGGAGGTCTTGTTCTGATCTTGCCCTTTGCCTAAGACTATGCAATCTTGTTTTCAAAGTGCCCAATAACTTAAAGCACTGTGTTTAGGCGTTCCGTCATAGTGATTTGAGTTGTTTGTTTGTTTTAAGTGTAGTTCCCCAAAGTCTGATAGCCATTTCCCGAAGTTAGAGAGTTATATATCTCTATGCATGGCTTGAATGTTTATTTCTATGTATTGATTAACTTATAGCTACATTTCTCATGATTAATGGTTTGCCCTACCATGTTTATGTCAGCTATTAAACTAGTTATGCCTGAAATCCTTTGTTTTTCACAAACTGGATGTCCATCTTACTCCATTTTGCCCAAAGATCCTTTCTGCCTCGAATCAAATTGACCCTTCAACAACCTTGTATCACCATCTGATAGCTTTCTTGATCTCTTCAACCCCATAGCCCAATTGATCTGACATCTTTTTACCTATCTTATATCTTTGATCAGTTTCATCCCTCACAACCTAAAAAACCAAAACCAAAAAACCTACTTCATAACTAGCCTAAAATCAGAACACCATAAGCAAACACACAGATATCCCTTACACAAATAGAGAGATCCCTCTCTGAGTCTAGGAAGGCTAGGTCCTTGGGCTCCAAAGATTGGTTTGATGTTACACTGTCATTTGGCTTGCCAATCAGCCAAATCATGGGACCCTAACATGATGGCGATCACGGTGGGATTTCGAGTCAAAAAATCCTAGGTATCCCTTAGTGACTCTCAAAATCTCAGTCAAACTTAGAAGAGTAGACTTTGGTTGTCTCACCATCCTAGAAAAATGATGACTAAGCTGTAGGACACTCTTACAAACCTTAGGACAACATAAAAACTCAGAAAAACCCCAAAAAAACTCCCTTAGATTGGTTTTTGTTAGTACTGGTGGTGGACCATACACATATACCTCAAAATAATTAAAAATCCACCTGGCGACTCCACTAGCCTCCAGTAGGCCTTAATACCTTACTAAACTCTAGGCTACTATCTAATTGAGCCACCTCATCACCTCACTAACATGATGGCGATCACGGTGGGACAAACTGAGTACATAACAGTCTAGCAAACTCTTGTAGATTCATTAGTCTTCAAAACTTAAACACGCAAGCAGTCCACAAAACCATTTAGAGTAAACTCTTTTTGTTATCGCCACCCTAGCAAAGTGATGAAACATGTTTAGAATACTTTAATAAACCATAGGCTGCACATAAAAACTCAGAAAAACCCCAAAACATTCCCAGATTGGCTTTTCCCTAGTTACTGGTGGTGGACCATAGCTACATCTTTACAAAAACAACCAAGTTCCACCTGACGACTCCACTAGCCTCCAGTAGGCTTAAAATTCCACAAAAAACAAAAATTCATAAACCATACTTTTCTGCTAACTCATCCTTCCAAAAACTTAAACTTAGGGTGGAAACTCTGTAATCAGTGACAAACTAAGTACAACTTAGCGATTCATAAAGCCTCACCTAAACATAGGAGATAAGCAGAAGCCTTCTTGCTAAGAGAACCATTAGCTTGTCCATACAGCCTAGCAAAGTGTTGAAACCAAGTGAAACACTCTTCTTTGAAAATTTCCATTTCAAAGTTTGTTATAAAACTTTTTCCCAAAGCATCTTTGATAGTGTTGGTGGTGGACCATAGTTCTCATAGAAATCCACCTAGCGACTCCACTAGTCCATCCTTTTTGTTTTGACTATCATTCACATTAGTAAAACCCTAGAGAGGCCATTCATCCCAAACATTCACAAATACCATCCTCTCTAAAGTCTAGACCCGAAATCTGGCTTCATGAAGAATCAACACCAGATCTCATCCAGACCCAAATCCCCCTATCATAGTAGATGACCCAGAGAAGATTCTCTAGCAAGCTTCCGAAACTAGCAATTTAGCTACCGATAGGTCCATCCGTTAAGAAAGATCAGTACCTAAACATCTCACTGCCTTGCAAGATTCCTCCTTTGACTTAAAATCAACAAAAACCCTTTTTAGAAGCAAGTCACATAGGAAGATAGACTTTGACGATCTTGAGCCCCTAGATCTGCCACATAGTCCTAGAAGAGAAGCCTCACCTAATACACCTCCCAACTTTCAGCTTCTCCATCACTTTGGCTCATACCATCCCAGATCTGCTCAAAACCAGTTCACTAGTCCAAGTACATCCACCACACCTATCCAAACCACTACTGTTCAAACCATCTCAGCTCATCCCGCAAGCCCTCATTTTGTACATCATCCATTAGCTCCCGTCATGGCAGCTTGGTATGCACCCTTGGTGTTGCCGCAGCCTTTGGCTCCCTTACAAAATGACTATCAAGCCAAAATCCCACACTTTACCGAAGATGAGACTACCATAGCTCAACAGCATGTAGATAGGATTAGTGATGCCTTTGAATACATGGAAATAGAAGACGAGACCATCAGAATGAGGATGTTCGCCCAAAGCCTGGGCGGAGAACCCAAAAAATGGTTTAAGAGCTTAACTCCAAACAGCATCCACAATCTTCCAAAACTCTACCAAACCTTCATAAACAAGTGGGAAATCCGAAAGAACCCTATTCAAATCCTGTCAGAATATAACAATCTAAAATGGGAAAATGGGGAAAGTATCCAGGGATACTGCATTAGGTTCAACAGTGTGTATAACGCCCTCCCACCTCACTTCAAATCCCCGCTTGGTTCAGCCTTGGCAAAGTTCCCCGAGGGTTTTTACCCATACATGACTTATCAGCTAAGAGACAAGGACCCCCTTACCTTAGAGGAAATGCAAAAAGTAGCCATAAGGGCAGAAGCCAACTTAGTAGAAAAAAGAGCTAGGACTAGATTAGAAAGGAAAGTCACCTACCGGGATGAAGTCTCCACTTCAGCTCCTCTCTTAGATCCTAGAATAGATGACTTAGTCAGGTCCATGGCCAAAATGTGGGAAAATATAAGTGAGAAGACCCCTCTTAGAGACAACCAGCCAAACCCTCCAAACAGAAACCGAAACCAAAATTTTAGGAGGGAACAGCCTCAAAACAAACCAAGGGAAATGACCAACAAATTAGGCCACCATTTAATGAAAATTATGTGGAAGAAGATGATAGGGATACAGAAACCATTGATGAAAATCATTTGAACCTCACAGGATCTAATAATGAGAGTGAGGTATACCTCACAGAAGAAGAACAATCATTCTTCTCTCTGAATCAGGATGAAACCAACTATGAAGATCCCGAGGATCCTGCCATATATTTTCAGAACGCCATAGTAGAAGCTCACGGGCAATATGACCTTAGAAGCAGAAAAAATCAAGACAACTCCAAGAAAGGTAGCTCAGACACTGCTAAAACTCCCGATACCATCCTTAAGAAAGTAGTGAACAACAACAAAATCATGGTCGGGAAAAATGTCCAAAACAAAGATAGATTTACCCAAACTAGTCCTGACTCAGATGCTCCTAGTACTTCCACAAAGATTCCCGAGGTGGTTGTGTCAAACAAGATCCCAAAACAAAGCCAACAAACTCAGAACATAGAGAAAATCATGGCTGAAAAAGATGAAGCAAACATGTCTAAACTACAACTACCTTTCAGTTTTGAGGGTGAAATCGCCAAAATAAAGATCACCATGCCTCTTACCGAGCTCATCACCCAAAACTCTTACAAATCCCAAGTGTTAAAGGTCCTGAATATAGGAAATGATGCCAACACCCTTAACCTAGCTGATGACAATCCTGAAGTATTGTTTGGTCCAAAAATAGAAGGGAAATTCCAAGAAGGAACCACTCTTCCCTTTTACATCAGTCTGAATATCCATGACCAAATCCTTCACAATGCCATGCTAGACTCCGGTGCCTCGCATAATCTTATGCCGAAGGTTGTAATGGAAAGATTAGGCCTAGAGATCACAAGACCATACAAAGATTTATATTCATTTGATTCTAGTAGAGTCAAATTTCTAGGCTTGATCAAGGATCTTTGTTTCAGTTTGGCCCAAGTATCTGCAAAACATCTGATCATGGACATAGTGGTAGCAGACATTCCTCCCAAGTACGGAATGCTTCTATCTAGATCTTTGGGAGCCAAGCTCCAAGGAAATATTCAACTGGATATGTCCTACACCACTATTCCTGTGTTTGACCAAACAAGAATACTCTATCGAGAGTCACAGATGAAATACATGATTAGTAGCCAAGAGAGGCCAGATAACATACCAATATATTCCTTGAATTCTGACCTGAACTCTTTTACTCTACACACTGATGAGGACATTGAAGAAAATTCAGAATAAATTGAAACAAACTTAGACCCACCACATCAGCTGCCCCTAGTTCTCTATGATGAACTAGACACTCAAAACTACCATGATCATGAACAGCTATGTCTTGAGGAAAGTAAGTATGTTCCTTTTGAAATAGGAATAAAGCAAGAAGCACAAACCATTATGTACTATCAAGCAAATTGCTCGAACCTTAGTCAAACATCAGCAATAACATCAGGAAATTTTTTCAGAATAGACGCAATAGAAGACTTACATATCACAAACCTTTTCGGAACTCAAGAGCAAGGAAGCTTAATGCTTTTACCATACCTCAAGGATTTACCATCACATAACTCTTCCACTACTAGTGAAACCTTGACTGTAGCCATAACAGCTCAAAATCTAGAAAAAATGCCTCATAAACTTCTTATGAGTGAACATGATAACTGCAATCCAAGTATACCTGAGTTACTTGAACCGGCTAATATCCTGTCATTCCATCAAAGACTTAGAACTGCTAGAATTGGCAATCTCATGCAGAATACTACTTCATACAGAGAAAACAATGAGAAACACTATGCCACTACCATCACTCCAAGAAACAACTTCGACAAAAGAAAATACAAAAATCTGAACCAATCAGTAATAATCAAAGATAAAATAGTTGGTCATATGATCTGTTTGATTTTAGAAACACTAATGCACATCCCTATAACAAAAATTTTATCCTTCCTACCCAAGACCATGATATGTCGATGATAAGTGCTTTTAATCATATGCCTTTGCAAGATGATGTTTCAAGTTATAGCCAGATGATTCCCTTGCAAAGTAGACAGCTCAAAGATTTTTTCCTATATGCTGGAAGTAGTTCCAGTTTCAGACTCAGAATTGCAAAACCACCGGATATCAAAAATATGCTCCTGAAAGGCATGTTTCCAGTCCTGAATTTCTGCATTTTAACATACCTTGATGGTGTCATTATTTATTTCAAAAATGACAAAGAATATATGCATTACTTAAAGAAGATGTACAGTAAAGGAAGGAGCGGAATTCAGAGGTATAAGGAGGTGCAGCGAGAAGATATGGGTTTGTTTAGAGATTCTTGCATGAATCCTTATGTCATACTTGAAAGAGAAAATTTTCCAAATTTCTCTTTTCAAA
This sequence comes from Pinus albicaulis, assembly GCA_034641835.2. Taxonomy (NCBI): domain Eukaryota; kingdom Viridiplantae; phylum Streptophyta; class Pinopsida; order Pinales; family Pinaceae; genus Pinus; species Pinus albicaulis. The sequence continues at coordinate 567,540,443 of CM076583.1, read as the reverse complement.
AGCTGAGTGGACCAAGAGTGGTAGGAGATCCTTACGAGGATAAGATGCTTAAGTTTCACCATTTCCAAGATTTCTGAGTTTAAAACATTTTCAATCATTGTATATACCACTGTTTGAAAAATAGATAAAACAGAAAATTCAAAAAACAATAGAAAAATAGAAAAAGAGGGTGGTTTGAAAAATAGAAAGAAGGCCCCATGTTCAAAAATAGTCATTCAGAAAGCGCGCAAGTCTAAATGCCGCTACTAGTACTCAAATGCCTTGTTCAGTTATCTAGCCTAATCATAGTTGAACATGTGTTGAATTTAATTGCTAATAAGTTAGTGAGTGGAAAAGATGGTCAACATTGTGTAAGCTTGACTTATCAAAGAGAGTAGATTAGGAAAAGACATTGGTTCCACATGCTCAAAACAGAACCAAAGAGGGAAGCGGGGATGAAAAACAAATTGTACATCCTAGCCCCGTTTTTCTAGATTTCATTTTTTGCAAAATAATATTTGTGTGCAGCTTGTCCTTCATGCCGCAAGTACATGAAAAATCTGACTGTCTAACCCTGATTTGATCATTTTAAATTTCATGTTTTAGATTAGAGAAAAAAATAAATAAAAATAAAAATCTTGTCAAACAGCTTAACCTTGACAAAAGGGATGGGAGGAACCAAGCTGGTGGGCCAAGCCACTGTGGAAATTGAAAGGTCCAGCCAAGACCCGACTGTTTTTCTGGTGTGTTCTTCATAAGAAAGTCCCCACATGGGATTTTCTTCAAAAAAGGGAGAAAATTGGACCTGGGTGGTGCCCCTTGTGCAAGGAGAGCGAGGAAACCACTCAGCATATTTTCCTTTCCTGCTCTTTCTCTAAAAGTCTCTAGAATGAAATGCTAAGATTGACCAACACACCTTTCAGTTGGGAGAGGGAGGAAATATCTGAGGCCTGGAACTCTTGGTGGCAGCAGGCGCCCAATGAAAAAGTCAGAGTGTTGCCCCTGTTGGTTGTATGGGGAATCTGGCTTGCCAGAAATCACCTGATCTTCAAAGACACCTTTTTTCCTATTGCCAGACTAGCAGCAGAGGGGGTGGCCATTTATGAAAACATCCCATCTCCTTCCACCTCACAGAATATCAGGTCTGTTCAGCAAGAAGAAATAAAGGGCTCCATCCCCTGGGCTTACTTCGATGGGGCCTCAGATATCAACAAGAGATGCGGAGCTGGCCTGGTTATTCATTTTCCCTCCGGAAAACTCCTCAAAGCATCCATTGGGCTTGGTACCGGAACAAATAATTTTGCCGAGCTAAAAGCTTTGCACCTTCTACTTTGTTGGCTCTCCTTGTGCAATGAGCGTGAGGCTCAGATCTTCGGTGACTCTCTGAACACTATTAAGTGGGCCAATGGCTCACAACATTGCAGGAACTTTCTATTATCTCCTTTACTTAATGAGATTTTTCATCTTAAAAGTTGGTTTTCTGATCTCATTATCTGTCATATTTTCAGGGAAAGAAATTCAGAAGCAGACAACCTTTCTAAAAAATGCTCTGAGTAGGATATGGGCGCATGGACAGTAGAAGAGGTGGTTGATGGGGTGGCAAGGCGACTTGCTCCTCCAGCATTTGCATAACTCCTCTCTTTTTTCTGGTTTCTGTTTTGATGTATATACTGGTGTTATAATTTTTGTTTATGTAAAACTTATTCAGGACTCAGTGCTGTTTTCCTTTCATAGGAGGCCTGAGATCCTGCCCACTTTCGAACTTTATACTTCCATATTGGCAGTACAGTGTCTACTATCTGGCTTTTTTACATTGTGGTTTTCCCATCACTCTGTTTCGGCTGATTAGGAAGCCGGGAGTTTGGGGAAATTACAGGTATCTTGCTTTCCCAAAGAATAGTTTTTGACAGGGCTGTTTGGGGGGAACTTCTGGATTTTTCTACAAACAACGGTTTTGGTTTTCTCTGAAAACAAGGGAAAATAAATGCCCAGCATATGCTATGTAACCTTTCTATATCAATAGATGGTTCGATTTTTTTCTGTGGAAAAAAAAAAATTTATGAACTCGCGGCAGATATAAGTGCAGTACTAGATAGGTTCATTTTTCAAAAAGAAAAAAATATATATATTGTCAAAGGTTGCCAGTCCAAATGCACCCAAAGGAAGAAAAAATGTTAGGAAGATAGTGGGGTAGGTAGAAGTATCATTGATGCTAATCATGTTGTCAATTTTCAGAAATAGCACCAAGGAAGAATGAAATTTGCGCCAATGGATAAGGCATTGGTCTTCATAAGCCAAAGATCTGAGATTATGGACACCTCCTGAAAAGGAGCTGCCCTCCCCAAATGGAGCCACTGTTATTCATCAGTATTTTTCACTTGTTGGTGATGACTAGTTGTAACAGCCATGTTTTCTAGCAGTTGATCTAAAAAATTGTCAAATTTGCCTGCTGGAAAACACCCATAAACATTTTTTGCCCTCCTACCTTTTCAATCCACCCATGACGAGATGAAACCTCATTATCAAGTCCTATCTAGCCTCAGCCATACTAGCTTGTCCGTCAGCTCCAAAGAAAACAATCCAAATCTATCCAAAGAGGTCTCCCCTAAGTTAGGAAATGGCGCTTTAGGCATTTCTCCCTTGGCAAACTATCCTAAAGCCAAAGAACCTCCATCTACTACAAACAAGTCATAACAGACCCTCCCATTCTGCAAGTAAAGTTGGTTACAACCCTAGGTCGCGCCACTAATAAACCCTCAAGTCTCATCTATACATGTACCATAGGTCAAATTGATTTTAGGTGGTTTTATAGTGTTTTCATGGATCTTTCAAGAACATAAACATACCAGCATTCCCAGAAGACAGTATTTGTTTCCACATGAGAAGACAGTTGCTTCTCATGTGATTTTGAGCCTGGAATGCAGCTACAGGGCAGAGAGTTGTTTCATTAAACTCCTGCGATCACAGTCAAAGGTTAGTAAATTAGGAATGACAAGAAGCACTTTGCAAATACTAGCCAAACTACTTATGATGCCTAAAGAAGCATAGAGACATTTGAAAAGCAGATTTACATGTCTCAGAGAAATGGTCATCTTAACTATTATCAAATTTTCATTCTTCATTGGCTCAAGCATGACAAGACAGTGAAAGGAAAAATAACACTGTTAACAGCTTATGAGATGGCATGACCGAAAAACCTCCTTCTTCTATAAGTAGAGGATTTTTGAAGACTGAAGAACCTCCTTCATTTTATAAGTAGAGGGTTAAGAGTGCCTCCTTCATCTATAAGCAGAGGGCCAGTAGATCAAGTTTGATTCTAAGAATTTTCACAGACTAAAGGACATTTTTTGGCATACAGTGAGACAGCAACTAAGAGTTTCTGAGGTAACAATGATGTTGAAGGCAGGGGCAAAATAGTAGTGCTTTAAAAAATTGTTTACAGGAGTTTTCTCTGTTATTTATTTACTATGTGAAGCTAGTGGGTTCGTCATCAATGAAGAAATATTATTAAAACTGATTGCCAAAGGAGCCAAAAGGGTCTTGGTCCCAAACTGACCTCTGCCATCATGTACAAGGGAAACCACTAAGAGTGATGATTGCTTTTCAAAAGGTACTGTTCTTCCTATTCAAAACGAATTTTCTTTGAAATTACTCATCATAGTGGATAGAAGGTGATTTGAGTTTAGTTTTCCCAAAAAGGCATTGCAACTAAACACACAAGCTCACCAATATGTAAGAAGGATTATGGCATGAGTTTCAAGATTCTGGAACAGCATTCAAAGCCAATGATGCAGGTCACTGTTACAAATGAAGGCATTCTCATTATAAAAATAGGTCAAAGGTACCTTGTTGTTGCAGTTTGAGTAGAGAAAAAGTTTTCAGAAGAAGTGCCCTCTTGATGGACAGATGTTAGTAAAGCTCAAGTGAGTACAACTAGGCCTCACTCACAGTCAGAGAGAAACATCATTTGGAGAATACATCTACAGTCCCTATATGGATTTGAGCCAATTTCCTTCTAAACAAGCAGATATAATCATAAGGAACAGAAGCTGTCAATCAAGTTTTGAAGAGATAGGTCATCTCTTTGCAAAATAGCAAAAGATGCTTCACCACTCATTGGTATGTTTTGAGAAAATTTCCCATTTTGAAGATGTCAATTAAGGGTCAGCAGTGGCAGAGTTTCCTTTTTAATAATAAAGCACAGAGAAAAGAGTTTTACCCTTAGATGTTTTTATTATAAGAGGAAAGAGTCATATCTACCAAAACTGGCCAGATAGCATGCACAGCCTTTTGGCCAACATGATTTAAAAGTATGGGCCCCATATAGCACATTCAAAATCACTTCAGTTTTATTTTCAAATAAACAAAGGCATTGGTTTTAAAGAAGAAGCCTTCAAAACCCTCACAAGTCAAACTTAAGGTTAGTTTAGCTTTTTGCGTTCAAAAGAGAATAAGGAGATCGTTGCAAGCCATTCGACATTCTCAAAACACAAGGCAACACTCCCCTTTGGATGTCCACGAGACCGAAGAAGGAGTTTTCGGGAAAATTCATAGATTTTTCAGGCTTTAAGACTGCGCGGCGCGCCTGTAGAGTTGCACGACGCGTTCAGGCGAAGTTTTTCCAAAGGGTTGCACTGTTGCGTGGCGCGCCTGTAGCAGCGTGCGGCGCGCCTATAGGCGCCGGTCACGACTGCCCATCGATGACCCGACAACCTTCTATTGCGCGACGCCTTCCCTGTTGAACGTGCCACGCACGTTTTAAACACTCAAGGAACCTCCAACAAGTCTCAAAGTTGCTCAAACCCCTCAAACAACGGCTGCCATCGATTTTAAAGGTATTTTATGTGCCTCCTTAGTATATTCAAAATTTCTAAAAGGGTTATCAATGCTGCGTTTTTCAAAGACTAAATGATGGTGAAAAAATGAAACTCTGGATGTAAATCAAGGTGTGTTGGGGATTAAAAGGTTTGAAGAATATTGTTGCGGTTGGTTGAAAGTGAAGCGGTCATTTTTGTTTTAATAAACCTAAAGCTACCCTCAAAAACAGGGATGAACCATGAACTCTGTCAGCTATATGTAGTGGAGAAAATAGTGCTTGAGAGGTTTGATCTTTTGGTTTAAAACTCAAGATTTGCAGTGGCAATGATTACCCAACACTGACATAGTAAAGGTGGTGGGTTTTTTATTGATGTCAAAAAGCTTGACAAACTGCCCTCAAAACAAGTTGAAAGGTGGAGGCAGTGTTTAAAGAGAGGAAAAACAGGGTTTGAAAAGTGAAACAGTGGGCCTATTTTCAAAAAACAATGATCATTATATAAGTGTTTTTTCATTTCAAAAGTTTCCTCGGTGTGTTAAAAAGCAAAGTCTGGGCTGCCTCTTTGTGCATAAAACAAACTTTAGTGTGTGAAGCTGTCATTGCCATTTGGAGGTGTTTTTCAAAATCTGTGTGAGAAAACAGTAAAGTACAAAGAGGGTGTTTTGATTGGGAGGAGTTTTTTGCCTTTGTCTAAATGCAAGGCTGTCTTGTTTTCACCAAAACACCAAGAGCCTTGTTACCTTACCCAAACACAAAAATCACTTGACTGTGTAAACATTTTAGTTGACTATGTGCTTGTTACTAAAATTATTTGTTGATTGGCATACAAAGGGGAAAGACAGTGTTTTGGGAGGAGTAGAGACCTAATATCAAAGAAAACATTTCACACAGCATTTGAGGCAAGTTTGCCTTGATCAAACAATGATTGACAAAGAAGACAGAGTTTTGTGTTAGAAAACATTCTTGAAAACCTTTTTGAGGCATTTTAGTTTTGCAGAGAGCATCCAGAACAAGATGCCTCCCAGGCAGGATAGTAGGAGTGGATTGCATAAGAGGTTTGAGCCTACTTCCACTAAATAAGTGAAAGCCCACCCATCAGTCTTGTTCAATTTCCATGAGGTCGGGTGTTTAGATTTTTGTCAAAGGGTGAAAGAGGTGAAGAGCTTTTCTCCTTTGACACACCTTTGCGCTTTTAGGTTTCAAGACAAGCATTTCCAGCTGGCAGGCCTTGACTTCAAGTTCATCCATCTCCAAGGCCACTAAAATCCCCTATATTGGTGAGAAATGGTTTAAACAAAGCCATTTGGACTTAGATGATTACAAGCCCTTTCGAAAGCCTGAGCACAGAGAGTCATCTCATTCTATTTTCCCTTTCTCATATCTTTTAGCCAGCTATGTGCCCCTCGTGAAGATCATCATGAAATACTTCACTTGTGAGGGAAGATTCTCTCGAATCTATGCTTATCACATTCGACTGCTCATGCATTTCACAAGGACCAAGCTGCTAAATCTTCCTTTCTTCTTACACAAGAGCATTGAGAAAATGGCCTCCACTGTCCAGAAGAAGGCTCCTTCACAGCAAATAGCCTGTCTCTTCCATCACTCTCTCATCAAAATCATCATTCTTGATCAGCTTGAAAAGAGAGAGGTCTCTTGGGATACTTTCATCACCCATCCGGATTTCTCCACTGTCCATCCAGTTCACACATCCCCTACACCTCCTACTCATCATCCTTCACCTTCCTCTAGCAGACCCACTCCTAAAAAACTCAATTTTACCACAGAGCAATCAGAAGAGCCTGAAGAGGGAGAAGAGCATGACCATGATGATGAGGAAGATGATGAAGGGCAGCAGCATGAAGAACAACAGACTGATGATGAAGGGTAGCAGCATGAATAACAGCAGACTCATGATGAGCATGAGCAGCCTTATGATGACACATAGCAGCAAGGGGATGAGGAAGAAAGCACTGAACAATAGCATCACAGTGAGGAGGAACATGAGTAGCATGAAGATGTTGAACAAAGGTATGAAAGTGATGAACAGGGGCAGTCAAAAGATGACACACATCAGCTACATCATGATGAACAGGGGCAGCCAAAAGAGACTGAACAGGGGCAGCATGATAGTGCTGAACAGGAGCAGCATGAAAGTGATGAGCAAAGGTAGCCAAAAGATGATACATAGCAGCCTCCTCAGGAACAGCAGCCTCCTCAAGAGGAACAGCATACTCAAAAAGAAGAGAGGCAAGGTGACAAGGGTAAAGGGGCCATGCCCTCTTCTCCAAAAATGGCCAAGCCCCGGACAGCAAAGAAAAGAGTGCCTAGAATTGTCACTCCAAATGTGACAAGGGCCCTCCGAAGCAAAGGAAAATTTCCCAAGAAGCCCATGATTGATTTTCCCAGGAGGAAGAGCACTAGAATAGCCATCCAAAGCAAAGGGAAGGGCAAGGAAGAAGGCAGTCATGAACAGGAGAGTGCATTCGACATCATCCAAATCCAAAGCAATGATAGTGATAATGAGGCCCGGATTCTAGAAAACCTTTTAATCCATAGAGAAAGCCAAATTGATGCTTTGAAGGATGATCTTCATAGAGCTAGGAATTTCAATCAATTTTTGCAAACCCAAAATAAGCAAATGAGTGTCCATATGGTTGTTTATGAGACACGGGCGATCAAATACAAGAAGGAGGCCTCCAAAGCCCAAGTGAGGTTGGAATAACTCATGGGCGAGTTCGATGAAAGTGAAGGCAAAGATCAGCCTAGGCGAAAGAGGCCAAGAACCATGGGGCTTAAAAAGGCCCTTGAGAAGCAAAAAGAAGAGGAAAATGCCCTTCTCCAATATTCCCCTCTCACTGCATTATTCGAACAAGAGATAGAGAACAATAGGGAGCCATGGCTTGAGAGAGTAAATAACCACTTGAAGAAGAAATTGGAGAAGGAAAACAGGGATTTAGACCTTCAAAGGAGAATGACGGGGCATTATAAAAAGTTAAATCAGTTTTCCCGGCGCAAGTTGAAGGCTGCTCAAGAAAAACTCAAGGAGGCTAAACGGAAGCGCCCGGCACAAAAATTGAGGGAAGACACCTCAAGACTTCAGATCTTGGCCTCCGCTTCACAACATGTTGCTGAGAACCCTTGAGGGTCATGCTCGCCAATTGTGGGCGAAATTCGACATATTTTGGTTTTTTGTCATTTTTGGGTTTTTGGCCAAAAACCACGGGCATCGCCATTTCAGTTTGGGGCATCATCAAAGGATGAGAATGGTATCATTGGATGCCATATTTTCAGGAGCACATGCTCAAAGATTTTTAAGACATTTGAAGATCATTTGCTCCCCCGAAATGGCGAAAAATGCTCGCTTTTTCTACACTCTGCCCGGTTTATCAGCAAGGTTTAATTTTTGGTTTTTTACACACAGGCTTGTTTTTGGAGGACTTCTAGGCATAAAATTGGGAAAATTCAAGTTTTTCCCGAAATTAGACACTCATATCTTTCGAACGAGCTATCATGAGCCTTATTTTGACATCGGGAAGGCTGCCAAAAGTTGTCGGCAAGTCAGGGGACCTTTTGCTAATGTATTTTTTGAGTATTTTTGTAAAAATTGAACCTTTAAAAACTGTTTTTTCCTCATGTGCGTTTAGCTATTTTTGCACATGAGAAGTTATGAAAAGTCAATTTATTTCCCTCTTTTAGCATCTTTTAGATATTTTATGAGATATTTTGTGCCTTGGGCTTTGCAAAGCCTCAAGGACAAAATAAGATATTTTGGATAGACCAATGAGATTGCAAGTTGAACTAAGAGGTTTTCCTCACTTTGGCCTATATATTCCAAAGGTTTTCATTGTAAACAAGGCTGAACTTGATGATAGAAGCAATATATGGTCATATAAGCTTTGGAAGAAATACTTGTCTCATGCTTTTGGATAGTTTCTTGGATGTTCTTGGATGATGAAAGAGGATTGTTGTTGGATTTCATGACTTGGTAGAATGGTATAGTGTCTCTCTCTTTGTTTTGTTTCCTAGTTTTCATTCATAAATCCATGCTCTTGCTTGCTATAGGACAGTAAAGAACAAATTTGAGACATGCCCTTGGAGGCACCTCAAATTTCATGTTTCTTCATAGCTTCCATGTTTTCCTCATTCTTAGTCACATTAAAGAATTCTCGATTACTCTTTAATAACTTAAGGATATTGTTGTTTGTTTCATTCATGATTTTATGCATGCTAAGTATGATTTACGGTATGCCCTGCTTACTCATGGCTAGCCATAGCTCCATCCATGAAATTTCTCTTTGACTGATTAGATTGTCATTTGTTGAACCAAGGAGGTCTTGTTCTGATCTTGCCCTTTGCCTAAGACTATGCAATCTTGTTTTCAAAGTGCCCAATAACTTAAAGTATTGTGTTTAGGCGTTCCGACATAGTGATTTGAGTTGTTTGTCTATTTTAAGTGTATTTCCCCAAAGTCTGATAGCCATTTCCCGAATTTATAGAGTTGTATATCTCTATGCATGGCTTGAATGTTTATTTCTATGTATTGATTAGCTTATAGTTACATTTCTCATGATTAATTGTTTTCCCTACCATGTTTATGTCAGCTATTAAACTAGTTATGCTTGAAATCCTTTGTTTTTCACAAACTTGATGTCCATCTTACTCCATTTTTCCCAAAGATCCTTTCTACCTCGAATCAAATCGGCCCTTCAACAACCTTGTATCACCATCTGATAGTTTTCTTGATCTCTTCGACCCCATAGCCCAATTGATCTGACATCTTTTTACCTATCTTATATCTTTGATCAGTTTCATCCCTCACAACCTAAAAAACCAAAACCAAAAAACCTACTTCATAACTAGCCTAAAATCAGAACACCATAAGCAAACACACAGATATCCCTTACACAAATAGAGAGAGCCCTCTCTGAGTCCAGGAAGGCTAGGTCCTTGGGCTCCAAAGATTGGTTTGATGTTACACTGTCATTTGGCTTTCCAATCAACCAATTCACGGGACCCTAACACGAAGTTTAAAGTGATAGATATTGTTTATCAGCATATCAATTTGGGCTTCCTTCCTTCATGTTCTTCTTGCCATTCCATTTAATATCAGCAGATAATGGCATTGTGAAACATTTATTGCATTTGATTCTTGAGGGTTTAATAAAAGATATCTGAAGGTGATTAAGCAAATAACATTTGACATTATATTTCTGTGACATTATATATGTGTGTGTGTGTGTGTGTGTGTGTGTCTTGAGCACTGATTCCTTACCATAGCCAAGGGATTGTTTCTTAAGATAAAACATGATGCAATCCCAATTTTGAGCCTTATATCCACAGTCCTAGTCATGTCTAAAAAAGCTTCATCCTTCAACCCTCGGGATACAAATCCCTTTATATCTAACAGTGGGAGGCATTGAATTAAAGTGAGAGGAGAAAAAAGGGTGTCATGCCCCTTTATTCTTTTCTATCATAGGACCTTCGTGGCCCTTCTGGTCTTCACAACACCGTCCCCAATTATGACAACACTCCAATGTCGAATCTCTCATTTAGCTCCTCTTGTGAATTAGCTTGGGCTCTTATTCTCCTCCTCTGAACTGTGACTTATAAAATCTCAGACCCAACCAACTTCAATTCGTTGAAATTCCAACCTAAAACCTTTGCGATTGACCCACTCTTCCATGTTATCACTTCCGCTGCACCACGAACTTCACATCAGCCTGCTCTTTTGTGCCCAACATAATGAAAATAATGTTTACAAAAGTCATCGGGTAAGATATTCTAGGTGGGACACCTAACTTAAGGTTTCAAGCTGCTCTTGGTTGTCCGATGCAAAGGAGAGAGGAATTTATATTAGCCGTTGAGGTGGAATCCCCAAGAAAAAATCCACTTTGTTGTCAACAGCCCTTCAATGGTTGAACGTAACAAAACCTGCCATGGTAGATCCTCCAGGCAAACCACTACTCCACGTTATCTCTATTCTCCTCACCCACTTATTCTCCTTATGTGCTCATTTGATTCTTTTGGCCTTAAATCCTCCGACTCGACACTATCAATTTTGTCTCATGCTTTGTCTACACCCATATCCCGACATTGTTAATTAACGACTCTTATAATTTTTAAAAAGAAGCTAAGTGTGCGCCCTTCTCCGCTCTACTTTGTCAATGCTTGGTCTATCCCCATTGAAAGTTGGATCTCGCCTCAATCTCTAACTAAATTCCTTGACTTCCAATTCCTTTGAGATTCAGGTAACTCATGATCATTGATCATATAATTGAGCAATGATCAACACCTTCATCCCTTCTATTATTAAAATGAGTTTTCTACAATGATAATGATACCTTTGACTCTCTCTCGGCCTCCAAGCACACTTCCTCTGCGCTAATCTGATCTGAAATTGATATATATATGTGTGTGTGTGTGAATCCTTCCTGAGCTTTGACCGCACCTGCAACATATTTATGTCACACTCATGCTCAATATGGACTCAAGGTTAATAAATAATTTAATAGGACTTAATTATACACAATTATAGGGAATAAACTCTAATATCAAAACACTCAAACATATTACTTCTTCCATTATAAAACAATCAAACATATTTACAATAAGCCCTCGCTGGCCTGATTACAACAATGAAGTCATTCTTGGCCTTATGCCCCTATTCGGCCTTCTCTATCAACATTCTTGGCTCTACTCTTACACATCTCTTATTTAAATTACATATTTATGCAAAAAGGGTCCAAAACTAAATTATGGTTCAAATCCATTATTTCCTCACCTAAACTAGATCCTCTAGATCCATATTTCTCTCAAAATATCTAACTAATCCTCAAATTTATCTAACTCTCTCAATATTCTCGAGACTTCTCCCAAATAATAGATATGATTACAATTGTATTTCTAAATATATATTTTTTTCTAGAACTATCTAAAAACATTGGAAATTAAATAATTAAATAATTACATTAAATTAGTGAACCAACTCCCTTGGTAAACGAAAACCCTTAAGTCTAGTCAAAATACAATTTTGACTTGGAAGTGGGATGCTCCTGCATCAGATCCGCTGACATTATTCTTTACGAGTCAGATTTCTAATCGGTCCTTTCTCGTTGTGGAGCCAGCAAAGCTACACCCCACATGGAGAAACAAAATAATAGGCTCGGATAGGGTGGCCAATAGACTTTATCGTTTTCTAGTGGTTGAGGCTTTAATGGAACAATTTGTGTTCATTGAGAAATGGGTGGGGGCAGGAGGTGCCTCATATCACTCTCTAATTTACTTAGAATTCAAAGGAGCCACACTCAATCGTGCTTGTCCTTTCAAAATGAATTCTAGTTGGCTCAAAGAAGAAGCATTTATGGAGTTGGTTTAAGAGCATTAGCATACTTATATTTCCTAAGCAAGCGAGTCAGCATGTAAACTTTGAAAACAATTTGAAGTGAATCAAACAAAAAACCAAAGAGTGGGAAAAGAATTAAAGATAGGTCGATATCCTAGAGCTTCGTGAGATCAAAAATCAAATTCATGCTCTTGTTTCTTAAGATGAGGAATGTTATGCCTTTATAGAATCCAAAGATATTATTTTTCAATTGGAGAAGAGGAAGAAAAAAAAATCGTGAGGTAGAATGGAGGTTGAAAAGTAGATCCATATGGCTTGAATGTGGAGATTGCATTAAAAAAAAATATAGGCTTATGCTAAGGGGAGAAAAATGGGCAATATTATTTGGAATTTAAGAGATCGGGATGGCAGGGAGGCAACCTCTTTCTCAACTTTAGTTGATATGGGAAAATGTCACTTTGAAAATATTTTCGAAGCCTAGGAAGAAGTCACCATTACTGGAGCCATTCACATTGCCCCTCCTTTCCCCAGTTTTATTGATGAGGAAGGTAATAGAGAACTCATGGCTGAAATCTATGAAGACGAATTAAATACAGTCTTACATGTTTTCCAAAAGGATAAGATCCTAGGGCCAGATGGTTGGGGCATGGAATTTTTTTTGAGCATTTTTTATATTATTGGGAATGATATTCTTGCAGTGGTCGAAGAATCTAGGAGGGATCACCAAATGCTTCCAACCTTCAACTCCACCTTTATTACCTTGATTCCAAAGGTCGACTCTCCCTCCACTTTTGAAGACTACAGACCTATCTCATTGTGTAATTCCATTTACAAGGTCATAGCCAAGGTGATTGTTTTAAGACTCAAGTTGTTCCTCTCCTCCTCGACATCTAAAAAACAATTTGGGTTTCTTGAAGGAAGACAAATCCATGAAGTGATAGGGGTGGCATAGAAGGGTTTGTACAGTTTAAAAATTCTGAACCTAAAAGGTGTTGTGATCAAAATTGACTTATCAAAAGCCTATGATCGTGTCAACTAGATTTATCTAAGAGCCCTCCTTACTCATGTTAGTTTTAGCCATAATTTTATTACAAGGGTTATGAGGTGTATTTAATCTGTCACATTTGTTGTCCTTATCAATGGTGCAACTTCCCCTTTTTTCCATGCCCAACGTGGCCTTCGTCAGGGATACCCTCTCTCTCCTTTACTCTTCTTGTTGGTGGCAGAAGGCCTTAGACATCTATTGGAGGAGACAAAACAAAGAGGAGTCTTTCATGGTTGTTTGGTGACTATAAATTTAATTATCTCTCATCTCTTATTTGTAGATGATATACTAATTTTTTGTAATGGAAACCCCCTATTGGTGGATATGTTGAGGGGAATCCTCTCAGTGTTTGGGAAAGAAACTGGTATGATGATTAATTTTCATAAATCATCTCTTCTTTTTTCCAACTTAGAGGTGACCGACCTTTAACAAATCTCATATATTCTTCTGATGGATAAAAAATTATGGTGATGGTCTCAAATATTTGGGTTTTCATTTGAAGCCCAATACCTATCAAAAGGAGGATTGGTGATGGTTGATTGCTAAGGTCGAGAAGCATATTAAAAATTGGAGTCATAAATTTCTATCTAAGGTTGGTTGTTTAGTTATGATAAAATCAGTCCTTTAAATAATTCCAGTATATTGGACATCATTGGTCTGGATCCCCAAAGGAATTATGTAATGAATCAGGCATATACGCTTCAATTTCCTTTGGTCTAGAAATAAGGAGGAGGGTACTACCTTGGGTTCATTGGGAGAGTATTTTTAGGCCAAAGTCTTTAAGTGGTTGGGTACTAAGACTGTCTTTATGTTTTCCCAAGCTTTGGCCATAATATGTGGTTGTCATTTGTTGTCCACCCAGAGTTTGTGGACAATGATTGTCATACAAATTATATTTCTTCCCATTCAGTGGAATATTGGGTTCACATATCTAATAAGCCTAAGGGGAATATATTTATTGTCTAAAGGGCTATTTTAAATACTTTTGAAATCATTAGAAGGGGGCTTGCATTAAAATTTGGCTCGTATGATTGTGTTCGTATTGGTAAGGACCTCTGGCTTAGCAGTGGTTGAGGACATCTCTTGCCTCCTTCCTTAATTTAATATCTCAAAAACAAGGGCATCACCAAACTAGCCCATTGTGCCAACCCGATTTCCACATCCATATGACGATAGGGTTAGAGATATGCCACTGATATAAGCATTCTTGTGGTTTTTCAGGGTTTGTGGAGCAATTATTTAAAATCTTTACAATTTGGCCATGTCTGATTATCAGACATGGCCAATGAATTTGTTTGGATGTGTCTTTGCATGGCATCTATATCCAAAGGTGGGATATGTTTACATAAATGTTGACAACTTTCCTGTTAATCCCAAATGGTGGTGGAAAATCTCTTGAAAATCTCGTTGTCCTCCAAAGGAAAAAAATTCTCATGTGGTGCTTCATTGAAAACAAAGTCCCAACATGGGATGTTCTTCATAAGTGGTTTTCTCACGGTCCTAGTTGGTGTGCCCTTTGACAAGCTAATGACGAATTTGTTACACATATTTTTCTTACATGTTCTTCCAGTCAACAAATATAGTTGCATTGTACATATATTGAAGACAAATTGGACAATGGTTTGGTCAATCCATTGAAGAATCTTGGAAAATTTGGTTGTCCTTCCCTTCTTCCCATGTATTCAAAGCTCTCCTTTTGATATTTTGTTGGGGGATTTGGATTGCTCGAAATTGCACAATCTTCAAAAATGAGATCTCTTCCTCTAAATTCATCAATTCATAAGTAATGGTAATTCTTAGTCATTACCCTCGGGATAAAGATGTATGTAGAGTTCGGGTTATTGAGACTGAACATCCTGATATTTAGATCTCGTGGGACTTCTTTGATGGGGCCTCAATTGATTCTGGCCAAAAGAGTGGGGGTGGATTCATCTTACATATTTTTTTCTCCCATTCATTTCATGTTTTCATGGGTCTTGGGCTGGGCACAAACAATCAGGCTAAACTTCTGGCCTGCAAAAATCTTCTTTCTTTTTCTATTGAACGAGGGTTTTCACATATTAATCTATTTCGTGATTCTATGTTTATGGTGAATTGGATGAATTGTATTCAGTCTTGTCGAAATACATATCTTGCCCTTTTTTTAATGATGCTCCATAACTAAAAAACTCATTTGTTTCTTTTTCATGTCATCATCTATACATGGAACACAACTAGGATACTGACAGACTATCAAAATCAACTCTAGATCTATAACAGGGAATTTGGTAGATAAGAGAGGTTTGTGGGAGTTCCAGGCATTCCTATTTTCGCAGAACATTTCTAGAGCCTCTTGTTTATTCATCCAAAGATCCTACATTGTTTGATCAATGCAATTTTTTTTTCATGTCTCACACAATGTTATTTTTTGTCTCCTTCTGTTTATCTCATGAGATGTACTGTGTGTGTGTGTGTGTGTGTGTGTGTGTTCATGGACAATATGCTCATCAACATTTGTTACTTTAGTCCTTCGCTATGTGGTTCTATGTCATTAACATGATCATTTTTTGCTAATTGTGATCTCTAGTTCAAACATGTTTTTTGTTATTTGCATGCACGCTATTTGTGTCTACAAAATGTAATTTTTATTTCCTTCATAAAAATTACCTTTTTTTTTCTACAAAAAAAAACAACTTATTTCCTTACATTTAAAGAATGCAAACTCTCATCTAGTGTAAAGTAATTTTAAGTTTTACTCTAGAATTAAAAGGTGATTTCAATCAGCCAAAAATAATAATTAACAGTTGCATTTGTATTTATTTATTTTTTGTTCGGTCAAAGGATAATTTATATTATCATTTCAAAATTTACATCATAAGAGAGCATTGTTGTGATACATATGAGCAACCTAAGCTGCAAAAAAAGCCATACTTGTCTCGGGTGCATGCCAAGACAAACGATGCCACTAGTTATTTTTGGCACAAAACTAGCAAAAAAAAAGCAAATACAGATCTTCATGGGGGAGGATTTAGGGGGTCTATTGGTGGCCCTGCAAAGAAACCTGCACGGTTGTGCACATGGTAGTCAATGTGCTCGATCTGTACTTCCAGTGCTTGGAGGTGGTCATGGGAGCGCCGCAGCTGACGACACACACTCTCTAGAGCATCTAGAGTTTCATTTTGCATATGCTAAATATCATTAATGTAAGCGATGAGCTCGTTGTGTTCTTCATACCTATGTTCCATCATGTTGTCCATATTGAGCTGTATTTGTTGCAATTGAACTGAAATCGCGTCCATGTTGACCAGAGCGTCAACTTGACCAGGCGACTGGGTTGGAGAAGCAGCCACATAATGTTGACTCTCGATGGATTCTGAATCCGAGCTCGGGTACCTGTTTGGCCTACGCTCCTCCATCTCATGACCAAGTCCTCCTCTATGCGCACATCCACATTGTCGTGGCATGAAGTGTCATTTCCCACACCCTGTTGCTTCCCAGCTATGAGTCCAATTTCCCTCGCGAATTGTACCCTGCTGAAACGAAGTGTAGTCGCACATACCACTTCCTGCCATCTAGCCACTAGCACCCGCAAACTAACAATACACTACCACCATCCTGAGTATCCGATCTCTGTTTCTTCCACTAGCGGAGTAGAGCCTCCACCTGCAAGTACACCAGACTATTGTTGAATTGAAGTGGCCTCTGAGCCTGCACCAACACCATTGCTTGGATGTCTCCCCTGCCATAAAGAACCTCGTCCCCTCAGCAGTCCATGAATTCCACAATAGACACACCCAGTTGGGCACCTTCCTCGCCACCAGCCCAACTGTTGTCACCACCTCAGCAATCCTCTACTCCTCGGACCCTAGGCTACCAGGATCCCACAGGCATCTATGTTGTTGTAACTCCTAGAGATAGCCTTGAGTATTCAAATACCAGTGCCTAGGACATCTTAAGGCAAGAGGTTTCAGAAAGAATTTATTATAGCTAATAATACAAGGGCTCTTGTTATGAAAAGAAATTAAATTTTTCTGGTATGGGACCAAGACATCAGAGACAAAAAATGGATAATAACGATTTCCAATTATATGGCATAAGGGTCTATAAGTGAACGTTAGAAGAAGACATAAAAATAACTGTTGTGAAGAGGGTCGAGCGTGAGATAAGTAACAGTTACCAAAATAAATGAGTGTGGAAACAATGGCAGAGCATGAAAGGAAATATTAGCTTAAGGTAGGCTTACACTAGCATAAGAATCCACCCAACTAACATCGGAAGAAAGACGGTGATGTAAATAAAACATGAACAGAATATTGTGTCTCGAGCCATATTTAAAGTGTAGCAGACAAGTAGATATGAGTACCTTTCAAGATAAATTCATATCCAAATAATCAACACTCGCATTCCGAAAGCTTATGATAAAAGAAAAGTGACATAAATACAATGGACATTTGTATTAAAGCATAACTGAGGAAATACAAATTGTAACTCATCTCATTTGGAATCCATTTGCACAAGATAATAGCTTCATTTCTATTACCCAACAGGATCTTCCAGCATTCACTATGAATGTATCTCAAAACTTTACAAAAAGGAAAATTCACAACTAGCAATTCTGCTCTGAAAAATCTGGAACCCTTTCTCAGCTTCAGATTTCATTTCTTATATCTTTCTTCTCAGCCTTGCGAAAAATATATTTCTTAGACAAAATATTCCCCCTCAAAGCATCTTTCTGTTTTGGGTCTCCATCAAAAACAAAATTGATGATAAGGAAGAAGGCCTCTCATCATCTGCGTAGTGCCCTTAATGAAGGCGCTAACTAAAACCATAATAGCTAAGCGAAAAATAAAAGTGCAGAGGGTGAAACGAAGATTTCACCTGATTTTACAATACTAAAGAAATAAAATTAAATTGGCCACCTGAGCCAGAATATGAATGTCATTTTTTAGGACGAAGAGGAGTGTCTACTACCGGCTGACTTGGAAGTATTGATGACGCAGATGGACTTGTTTTGCGACTGTGAGAAGGTAGTGACTGGCGAGATGATGTGGAGGTTGGAGTGTTGATATATTTATTGTATTTCCACCATATACTCTCTCCTAGAGACGGCATAGTGATGAAAGTATCAACTAGAGCCTAAATATTTGTTAGCTCGGTGTAATCCACTTGGACGACCAGTCGCTGTTTAATTTGGCAAAGAAGGGATAACTCCTTGATTAGGGTGGAAATTATTATTTTTGCCTTTAGACGGACAGTTTTTTCCAAAGGAAAATCGGTCTGGTTCATGATGACTGTCAGCTTTTGTTCGTAAACCGTTAGCTCTAAAAACGCAGTCGTTCCAGGTTCCTAGCATGATGGAAGACCTTCCTTTACCAGCTCATCCCACTCCTGATCGAACTGTTCAACTCTCTTGGAAACCTGCTCTAAACCACTCAATGCATTTGCACATGCAGTCTCCCTTTCGATCACTCTCCTGACCTCCATCACTCCTCTGAAACGATCTTTGATTCCCTGAGAGAGAAGCTCTTCAGGGTCCAATCCATTCAGGTAGCTGATATACCTTTTAGCCATTGCCATCTTTGCCTATGATTCCTCATGCCCCTCCTGCAACTTCACTTTGAATAAACAAACTGCGATCTTCTTGTCATCCATCAGAGTGAGATATTTCCAGTGTTTTCTCACCTCTGATATGATGTCCGTCCAGATGAGACGCCTGGATTCCAGGAGGGTCACATTTCCCTTCATCTGAGTGTTCAATTCTTTGATGGTTTTCTCCTATATCAGCTTCTCTCTTTTTGTTTTCTCGACCTCGTCCTGCAAGGCCATTACCACCTTATCATTTGTCGCCAGCTTAGCTTCCAGTTCTTTTATCATGTGGCATGTTGTTCTGGCTTCATTTTCAGATACCTGCAAGTCTGACAAGGCTTTAGTTAGCTTCTCAGGAGTAGTGCCAGGCTCATTGGAAGTTGGGGTCACACATACATGCTTGTCCCATTTTCCCTGTAAATCAGACAATCTCTGCCTTAAACCAGTCATCTCCGCAGTAATCTTGGTGTTCCCTTCTTGCTCTTTAACCAATGAATCAACTAGGGTTGATTCTCTTTTTCCACCTGGATCAACTCATCTGTTTGTACATGTTTCCTATGGGGGATGTTTATTCTTTTCTTCAACTCATAATTCTCTACCTCCAAATCAAGGATAAGCTTCTTTCGAACTGCATCTTTGTCACTCCCCTTTTCCCTTACTACCCTCCTGAGATTTTGCAGATTATTATTTATGGCTCTGGCACTAGCTCTTTCTTTCCTCTGATTTTCCAACACTGCGTTGTACTTGTCTTCAAGTTTCCTGAGAGAGAGCGCAAGCTTTACCACTTCATCTCTCAACATATCTCCAATACATTGGTGTAGACCGAGCTTATCTGTTATAGGGATGTTAGCCAGATTTAAAGCGAATTCCAAAGCTCGGTAACTAGCTCCTTCGGTTGTAGGCTGCAGCACTGCCTCTGTAATGGCGATTATCAGCTGTTCTTTATCCATATCTAGCTTAGTGGTGAGCCGAGTATGGTATTTGTTCACGAATCCCAATTCTGCTCGCAGTTTCTCTCATGTAGTTATGTTTCTGTTGCCTATTTCTTCCATCACTTCGGCTCTGTTAACTGAAATGGCCTGTGATAACCCATAGAGTTCTGACGAGGAAGCACCGTCATAAGTAATTGTGAAACTGGGCTTGCTTCTGTCAGGCTCCCCGTATCGGACCAACTCCTCCTGCGAGGGCTCTTCCCATACAATCTCCACTTCATCAGTTCTCTGTTTCTTGGAGGGACAGGACCCCTCGCACATGTCCATGCCTTCTTGTCCTCCTGAAGCATATGCCTCATCGGCTTGCCCTTTTCTTTTAGTTCTCGCGGAAGTAGTGTCGCCCCTTCCTTCTGCAGCTGAAGATTCAGCCTCCATCTGTGAAGCCAAAGGCCATGTATCAAGGTTAGCTCTCCACTCAATGAAGGGCACAGTCTCATGCACATAAGCAGTCGACTTTATTTTCCTTTTCCTATTCGAAAGGATCCCTTTCGGGTCATAGGGCCAAGATTTTTCTTGTATCAGATCCAACCCTTGAAGCAGCGTTTCCACTGTCAAGAGGGCGTGCCTTGAATTTATGGTGAAGGGGCCGACAGAGGTAGGGAGCTTGAGAATGTATCCTTTCTTCGCAGAAACGAAGTGGAATTGGTCAGTCTTCAGGGTTTGACGAATGTACTAAAGGGAAAAAATCTGCATAGCAGGAAACACCGGTAGGCGGTAGGGGGTACGTCTGCGCCATAGACACTGATCTTAGTGTAGTCGTCATACAGGTACCAATCTCTTGTGCTATCTTCATCACCAAACTGCAGCCAGTCCTTCTGCTCGAGAAATATTTTGGGAGGAGGGTTGTCGTTTATGATGGTGTAGGCTATGGACATGAATCCATTCAAGAACTTCGTGTAACCCCTCCCGTTAGGTTGTTGATGTACAGATACGTTCCACTCAAAGAAAGTTCTTGGCTGGGAGTTTGCCTTCGAAATATTTTCGAGGCCTAGGGCCTCGAACGTACTATCATGCTCAAATAGGAAGAGATAAAACACTAATGAACAGAACCGGAAAGCCCTAGAAGAGGGTAGCTCTTGGAATTGGGTTTGAATGGGCGAGGATAGGAAAGTAGGGATATCCAAAAGAACACCCTTTTGAGACATGAGCCAAAGGAGAGCTATGCATTCTTTTGACACCCGCCCGACCTCCCTGAGACCTAGTAACACTGAAATGAAAGCAAGGATAGGTTTGACATTATCTCTGAAAGTGGCCAAGGGAACCATATCTGAAGGTGGGATAGTCGTAAGACGATAATCTGAAATAAAACTAAGGAACTCGCTTATTTGCTTCCAGGGAAACTTTGAAAACTGTCGGGATAGGGATAACTCAGTGAAATTGACATAACTCTGACTGTGGGGGAAACGAAGGGCTTCCTTTATGAGCTCGGGAGATATGCGGAAAATCTTATTACCCTGTGCCAATAAGAATAAATCCCTGCGTTCATCATAGGCTTCACTGAGCCAACTTATAAACTCGATAACTGGATATGTGGTCAGGGCAATCTGATAATACAGGCCTAACTAGACGACCCTGAACTGGTCTTGGTCCTTCACATAGGATTCAAACAACTCGGGGCTAAGGCGAGATACACTAAAGGGGTAGAGCGGGTCATGAATCTGCGCGTGAGCGTCAATGAGGGGTTCAGGTCCAGGGACAACCCTGACCTCACGGGCTTGGGGAGTTCCAGGTTCAAACTTTTTGGGCTTTTCTTTCTCCGTGACCATTTTGAAAAAATAAAACAGAAGGAAAACGGCGAGGCGGAGGAATGACTAAATACCTGCAAACAGTGAGGAAACCCCAAGGGGGAAAGCGTCACAGGGGTTGAAAGCAACCTGGTACTGGAGTTCAAGTTGTGCTGCACGACATATTTGTAAAAACCAGTATTTTACTAAGTGTGGGCGTGAAACAAGGTTAAACAGGCCAAGATTGGCGGAAAACAAGGTTAGGGTGACAAATGTAGGGCTAATGTCATAAGGACGTCAACAATGGAACACATGGCAATAGGTTGTTGGTTATAAGGAGCCGGGTTGGTGAAATCCACGCGTCGGGTTAATACCAGTACTGGTCTTGTACGGGGTTCCCTAGACTTACCTTACCTTTCGTTCTCGTAGTGCCAAGTGTACTTCTTTGACGGGCCCACTTAAGTTTCCAACAGGGGCCTGTGAGACTCTCCTGTAACACTCCATCACCCCACGAGAAGCTTAAACCTTGTTGCGCCATCGAGTGACATCATATGCTCCAGGGGGTAGATCTCCGCCTTCTTCCTTCCATCCTTAGTACCCCCAGAATCCCTGCACGTGGCACTCCCTTGTGGCTGTCTGACATATGTATGCGGGCCCCTTTTTGTTTAACTGTTTTAGTGCCTTCAGCCTTTTGTCCGCACTCTTATCATGAGGTAATGTGCATGCCATGCTACCTTTATATTCACTTACCCCGCTTATCTTTATGGACCCTTCCTTCGTTTATTTAAGCTTTTCTCTTATAGCTTAAGGTGTGGGCTGACCAAACAACATACACCACCATCCCTAGTTCGTTGTCTCCCTCTTCTGCCCACATACTACCTGCAGTCACAAATCAAGTCGTGGCTTGAGTGCCAATGTCGCTGCACAGGGTGAGACCTCCTCACAGATTTTCACCATCACCTAGACCTGTAGAATACAATTTTCCTTGTCTGAAGGCTTGATAAACTTGCACCTATGCTCATCCCAAGGTGCCATAACTACCTTCATGCGAGGTTGGTTTAATGTTACTCGGTGGAGCGTGGCTTCAGGCCTGTCCGGCCCGCGCATACCGCCCCCACTTAGCCATCTGATGCGACACCCCCATCGGGGAATTGAATTTGTATTTATTATTAAGATTGTTTTTTCTAATAATTCTTAGAAAAACGCTTCACTTCTTATTTTCATAATGATAGCCAATATAAAATGAGTGATGAAAAACTAATTATATACAATTTGGTAGAATTGAATTAGAGATTTGCATAATACACCTAATTTACATTGATATCAATTAGATAACTTAACCCTTGGAGTTTTTATTGATATGATTTATATTGCACAATTGCATCAACATGGATTTTATAGCCTAATATAACATACATGTTTTAACTTGATATAACATGGATAATATTGTCACATACTTACTTAAAAATAAAATAAAATTAAATAATTACCTAAATTTATTTTAGTTTTATATTTATGAGAAAAAACCAAAATTTCAAAATACAAATATTATTTACAATACATAATAATAATAATAATAATAATAAAATCTCTTTCAAAATTGTCTTCCCTTCCAAATTTGCTTACAATAATAGACTTTACCTTTATTCCCACGCTATTCATAAATATGCAATGGAGTAATTTGATAGGAATAAAAATAAATATATTTTTCTTAGATGCTATAGTTGTACATTTTTACGCCGAAAGGCATTCTCTCTACGGCCTTCCAGTGTGCAAACATTGTTCACCGGGGCCATTCAAAGCACCACCATGGGGGGAGCTGAGCTTGATCTCAGAAGCTCTATTCCTTTGGTGCGTGCTGGAATTTTCTCATCGTAGTCCACATTGATGACGAGACTCCAGTTTATTTTCTCCGGCTTCCCCGTTGATTTCCTTTGCCGAAGCATTGGCATTTCTCATTAAAGATATTTGTTGGGATTCATCAGCCAATGAAGAAGTAGGAATTATGTCTCTTCTTGATTTGGGGAAATTGTATAATAGTCCTTTACTATGCCGAGTGAAGAAATTTAATAGAGAATTTTATGTTTTAAATACTTTCCCCCTCAGTCGCGTTGTGCTCTATTAATAATAGTTTTTCTATAACTTACTTAAAATGACCCAAACATCAAATGAAACAACTCGGATCACACTAGTATGGTGCAAGGTTTCTTACCTCAATCACTGTGTTTGTAGTAAGGCTATTCCATGGATTAATCGTGTACAATATGTGTGTTTAGACTTTAATATTTATGGTCTTTTTGGTGGTGTGGGTAGGGTGATAATGTTGCAATGTATGAAAATGCGACGTTAGAATAACGCTGGAAAACAAGTATTTAGTTTCCATAAATGTCGATGGTTTAATATTTAAAATATTGTTCCAGAGCTCCCATAAATAAAGATAAATAAACCTTCCTATATAACTTTTTATTTCATAAAGAGTAGATAAATGCTAGCTGAATATATTTTATATAATATAAATACACTTTCCCATACAAGGATTTATTTCATGAATGGTCGATAAATGCTGCCTAAATATATTTTGTATAATATTTTTAGGTTGGAGGCATTCTCTATATGAGCTTGTAAGTGCAAACATTGTTCATACAAACTAATAGGAGCGGCCCATTTTCGTCTTCTTTGGACAAGTTAAAAACATACGTATGGAAACGATTGTGCAATGGTCGTCCTTTGGTTGACTGCGGATGGATGTGCCTGCAGGCGTTTCATTGTTTCTGTAAGAGGTCACAACCCTCTCGTTTTTGGCGAGATTCCACTACACCATAGATGACAACACTGAATGACAATGGGGATTGGGGAGAGTGGTTGCTCTGCATCTTCATATTCACATTGGAGGGAAAAGAGATCTAATGTCATTCTTCCTAGAGAAACAATGCTCTCTGCCATTGCCCTTGATGCCTCCGTTGAAATTTTTTTTGAGAAAGGAACTTTGTGTCGTGAATTTTGGTAGAGAGAAGAGGATACTTTTCCAAATAGCAATGAGAAATTATCAAGTGAGAGTATTTTTATAAGGGAAAGCGAACTCAACAGAGTCGGCTTTGTAAACAAGGAAAGTGTAGAGAAAAGTCAGGTGGATCGGTTCTTCTAAGACAAACAACCAACTTGGATGCCAGAGGCAATCGTATGATGTGTGGACGTTATGGAATATGTATAATACAAGATTCGTCGTTGGGAAATAAACTATTTTGTTGCAACAACATTTTTCGCTGGAAATAATTTATGGAAAAGGATTGCAGCAAATACATCCAAGGATGGAGGCAAGAAAGCTTTAATAATTATAATAATGGATATGATTGGGGTTACCATGTTGGAAGCCTTAATCCTAATTCTCATTTCTGGAAGCGATATACCCAATCGAATTGGCTCTGAAACTGCTGCTCAAGCCTCTTACAACACAGATCCACTAGAGTACTTGGTAGTGGCAAGCATCACATTGGATTGAATTGAATATGTAAGCAGGCAGACAGAGAGGTCCAGTTGCTTTCACAGGTGCATTAGCATAAAAATATCTATCAAATTAGATTTTGCTTCACTAACATTCGGGGACCCTTTGGATAGTCGAATCCTTCAGAAGGGTGAATTCATGTAGGCAATCTAAGAAGAACAATTAGAATAGATTCAACTTCATTAACATTCAGAAACCGTTTAGATAGCCAAATCCTTCTGAATGGAAATTTCATGTAGGTAATGCGATTTTTTTTGTAATAGATGGAAAACTAATGACTACCTTGTTAATGTTTCTTGTCGATGCACATATTATACCGATCGACAATGTGTTTGTGGTGTTGAAGTTTTGATGAAGTTTTATGAATATGTGTGTGGGACGTGTTTCATGTGACACATAAGGTTTCATTTATAAATCTCCTCACGTTATCACATTCTTGAAGGAAGACGTGGGAAATACTAAGTCCAATGATTTAATTTATCCAAGGTTCGTGTGCCCCCATTATATATATATGAAATTTATGTGAACCATCTATTCTTGCTTGAAGTGTATCTTGATATATCACGTCCTATTTTTTAGCAGAATTGGGGACTCTATATGCCGATCAATATAAGTCGTACACAATACATTTAATATATGTCGATACACTTATTCCATATCAATGGAAAAGGCTAGCCCTAAAATTCTGCTACTATCTTGATCATGTTCAGCAACATGCTTTCTATGCCTTCGATAGCTACTACCAAAAGATAGACATGGTAGCCGGATCCTGTGACTTTAAAGTTGTGGCTACCATAACCAATACTTACCCAAGTAAGTTTCTTTTCCCAATCCTTCTACAACATTTTATGTTCATGTTTGGGTTTATGGGATAATGAAACTAAGTTTCCTGAACTTTGCAGTCCAAAAGACTAACATATTATAAATGATTTTGGAAAATAATAGTTGTCTGGATTGATGAAATGAGCAGTGATTTGCAGTTGTTCAGAGGTATGATTGATGAAAATAGCAATGATTTTGTAAATAAAAGATACACGGTCTTTGTTCAAACATGAGAATTTTAAATACCTTGGACAACGACCTATCTCGAATTTTCAATACCTTGGACAAGGATGGCTATGGCCATGACATGGTTACTCATTTAAACAAAGGCATACATACTCTACCCCCATGGGTTTTGAACCTGTGACCTCTTAGGAGGAAACACGTGCTCTTAACCATTAGGCCACTCAAGTTGTATTAGCATATACTTAGGTTATAGTTTGAGTTATTTTAAATTATTTTTTATTTAAGATTACTTTTGGTTATTTACTTTAATTTAATTAAATTTAAATTTTATATAGTTTTTGTTTATATTCTTAGATTTCATTCAAAGTTTTATTTATATTTAGTTTTACAAAATTGTTGGTTGTTTGGAGCTTTATTTAGATTTAGTTTAATATTTCGTTTTACAAAATTGTCGGTTGTTTGAATTGTAGGTGGATATGGAAAGTTTTGAGGCATAAAATCCTCAAAGGGTAAAGAAACTCAAAGGGTTCTAAAGGAACATGGGTTCTATTGTGAGAGATTTCTTTTGTGTTCCTTTGCACCTCTCGGTGCAATTGCTAATTTAAATTTGTTCTCAAGTTTTATTAGTACATTTTTTTTGAGAAATTGGGAATTGGACAAAACATCTCAATGAAACAATGTTGAGAAATTTGAAAGCTTTTTGAAAGTTTATTATAAAAAATATGGGTTGTTTTTATGTGTGATTTTTTGAAAAGTTTCTTGGTTTATTTACTGATTTGTTTAGAATCTGTGAGAGATTTATTGAGATCACAAGTTTGATGGGTGAACTCGCACAATGGAAGTGCCCTAATGATTTTCCAGGATGTTGAATCCATATATGTAGTAAAAAAAACTAGTTTAAAAAACAAAAAACAAGATTTCACCACAATATTTTATGTTGGATTCCCACAAAAAATCCACCAAAAATTCCAAAAAATTACACCTAAAACAATTCAAATATATGAAAATAAAAATTTATAATTTTAAATTATTATTAATTTTAATATTAATAAATACAAATTTTCATAATGTGAATATTTAAATTTTTAAAATATTGTAAAATTTTTTATTATATCTATTCAAAATATCTTTATAAAATTAAAATTAAAATACATCTAAATTTTAATTTAAAACTAAAAAATAATAATACTTGTTTTGTATTTGTAAATATTAATAGTTTTTAATCCATGTATGTTTTTCTTCAATTACTTGTTATAGGAGTTGTCTTTAGTGCGACTTTTTAGAGTTTCAGGTGTCAGAATTGGGTGGAAAAATTTAATCTCAAAATATAGAGTTTAATTTTGCAAAGATGATAAAATTTTATATCGTTATTTTGTTTCTATTTTTAGTTAATATTTATGGATATTAACCTTTCAATGTTTTGGTAAATTAATGAGGCCACAATTTTGCCTATAAAATAATAGAAATTTTAGCACATTTTTTTTAAAATTAGACAAAAAAATTTGGAAATTCATGTTACATGTCAAGCTTCAAGATTTTGGGTGCCCCACATATTCTTGATGATGCTAAATCCATTTCCACCATTAAAAAAACTATTCAAACACTCCTATCTGTGGGGTCTTGGTTAAATGGTGATGAGGTTGGCTGTTATAGCACTCATCAGGCTCAATTCCCTTCCCCGATCGAGGTGATGTATGTGGACACGTTGATGAAGATAGAGTTTAAAAAAAAAGTTTGAAAAAAGAGAAAAATGAAAGGTACTACCAAACTTACCAAAAAAAAAAAAAACTATTGAAACACTCTTAGAATTAAATTAAAAAATATATTGAATTCCAACAAAAATTAGTTAGAGAAATTATGACCTCGCTAGACAACTCTTAAATATTAACAAAAATTAAATCAATAATTTTGTAAATTTTGTAAATCAATAATAAATTAATTAATTAATTAATTTTGTAAATTTTAATATAATTAACTTAATAGTTTTAATGTTAGAGTTGGTGGAAAAATATAAAATTTTAATTTTGTAAATTTTAATACCATTCAAAATTGATATCTATTAATATTAAAAATAAAGTTTAACTATTAATATAATAAAATCTAATATACTATAATAAAAGTAATTGTAAAATGGTTTTGGACGTGTTTAAAATAAAATTTAAAATATATTATTATCTAGATATATTCGTTGTAAAATAAATTTCTATATTTTCTTAATATATAATATTTTCATTAGATTTCACACTTTTTAAAATTTAGTCAAAACTTTTAAACTTTCCAGAAATTCATATTTACATTTCCAATATTCCATAATAGAATAAATAAATAAAATCCAATTAAATAATAATCAAAACTTATTTAAAAAATAAATAAATAAAATTACAAATAGTCCTTTATTATTAAAAAATAAAAATAAAAAAATAAAAAAACCACCGAAAGTGGAACGGGATACCAAACTTAATTGGAAAGCAAGTCCTTTATGAAATTGGGACCATTACCTTTGGCCTCTCCACAACATAGAAAACGCTGAGATTCAAAATTGAATCCCAAACTCAAGTAAAGACAAAGTCTTTTTGGAAAGGAACGATGATGGAATTGCAATTTTGCTTTTAATATATTTTTAAAATTTAAAAATAAATTAATTTGATTAAAGAAAAAAAATTGTATTTTTTTAACACCATCATATATAATAAAGGGTAAATGGTACATTATATTATATTTAATATTTAAAGTAGTTATAGTCTTTTTCTAAAGTTTTAAATATGTTTTGTAATGTTATTATTATTACTATTATCTAATTTTAAGGTCATTGTTAAGTCAGACATTAAATTGGTGTATGAGACCTTTTTGTTTGTGAGACGTGGGATGCACCTTCACATAGCGATTTGAATGCTAAGTCTACTAAGGCATACATATATTATTATTTGAAAAT
This sequence comes from Pinus albicaulis, assembly GCA_034641835.2. NCBI lineage: Eukaryota > Viridiplantae > Streptophyta > Pinopsida > Pinales > Pinaceae > Pinus > Pinus albicaulis. Next base: position 567,511,538 of record CM076583.1, on the reverse strand, counting down.
GGTATAAATATTGTTTTTTTGGTTGGTATTTGGTATGTTCATAGGGAAACTTAACTTTTTGTTAAACAAAAGAGAACTTGTCCAAAAAGAATGTAGCCTCATTAAAACGAGCTTAATAACCTTAAAACTATCAATACTTAAAAAACTTTATCTTAAAAACAAGCATAACTATTAGGGTTAGATATTCAATTAGAGTTGGCTAAGATATGCTTTAACTAACAACAAAATTAGCAAAGAGCATCATGGAATCACGAAGAATAGAAGCATAACTATTAGGGTTAGATACTCAATTAGCATTGGCTAAGATATGCTATTACTAACAGCAAAAGAAGTAGAGAGCATCATGGAATCACTAAGAAGAGGTAGGGACATCAACGTCAATTGGCACTTGATCTCTTGAACTGTCTCATGGAATCAGGGCTTTGCCTTTCACAATAATAGCTTCAAATCAAATCATTCGCTTGTCCATGTTTTTGAACTCTAGTTGTAACTTGTCCATCATCATCAAAACTTCATCCTTATAATCATTTTTGGCCAATGAGACCCTTCCCAAGAGCGTTTTAATATGCTAATGGAGATAAATGGTATGCATGTATTGGTTTTGGCAGCCTCTGGTGTGGCTTGTGTATGGGATCCAAGCAACAACAATGGCTCAAACCTCAAAATAAGAGTGACATTCTCTATCAGTGATGATTTCCTCCTCAACATCCCCGAGCTCTTATTGGATTTCGAGGGGTTTGCATCTTGAAGAGACAGCCTGATGATTGGGGTTGTGCATAAGCTCGTAAATTTTCAATTAAGACTTTACCCTTGACGCCATGACGAGTTGTCTATTGATGATTTCTATTCATGAGGCAGCGGACCACTCCACCCAAGATTGGAAAGAAAAGTACATAAGTTGCAGAAAAGGGCTTTCTAAGAGTTGCTCCACTTGAACGAAGTTGAATATAACAAGGCACTCATTAATGCATTCCAATTGAGAATTAAATATTTCCAATGTGAGTGATTCTCACCACCCAAATTAGATTTTGTCAACCAAGGAACTCATAACATCACATGAACCTGTCGTAAGTCACCTCCAACATTCTCACCATAAAGGACCCTCGCCAATGAGAGTAAAAAATCATTAGAAAACACCCACATTGCAAAATACATTATTTGCTTTAAGAGCTTATGTGGTAAGGACATCAAAGCTTTTTGACCTACCATGATGCCAAAAACAACCACGAAAAAGAATAGAACAATGATAGACTAATGAGATGGCAAAGAGATAAACACAATGATGTTAGGCATGGTGAAGGAGCCAAAAACAAACTAAGAGAGCCAAGAAGACCAAAAGCCAAGGGGGTTGGACTTTCCTTCTAGAGACCGCGAGAAAAAAACTAGTGTTACAGGAGGCCAAGTCTAAGTTTACAAGGCTCAAATAAAGAACTCAAAGACAAATATGACCTTCGTGAAATGGGAAGGAAAGCAATGGATGCAACCAAATTCATCATCACAAAACCATATATCTCTTGATCGAGAAGCTTACCAAAGCTACCTGTTCAATTACTCAACCTTAGAGCACACGCTGGAGGAATTAGAGTCAATCTAACGCACATGCACTGTGTTAATGATAGCATGACCTTCCTAATACATGTATCAATCACGGGGAGAGGTGGTGAGCCCATTGAGTTTAATGACGAAGTGGGGTGAGAGATTGATCTGAATGTGATCGAATAAAGTGCTTAAGCAGTTTGATTAGTTTGTCCTTTAGAATTGAATTTTAACTGAAGTATGCTTTAATGAAAAATGACATAAACCAGCAGCATAAATGAATAAATAACAGCAATAATCAGAGAGAAGAAGAGGCAAACAATTTGATGACAGAGTTCGTCCCTCCTGGACTACATCTCCGGGTCCTCTTTTAAGTGGGCATCCGTTTTTATTATGATTGATCTTGAAGAATATTTACACTGAAATGGAACAGAATGACTGTGCTCGTAGGCACTTCTGAACCCTGTAAACAGAAAGTACTCTTCCTCGCCTTTCCGACACCTGTCTCCGTGCTCAATTCCGACCACCGACGGCTGAGCAATGTTGCAAACAAAATCGCCTCTAACCTTATGAAACTACACTCCAAATACACTATGCCTTCACAATAATCCAAGATGAACTTTATGAGCAAATGCTATGGCTTAAATAAGTTGTATCGAACCTCCATTTTCCTCATTTAGGAGTTGGTTGAGGAAAAATGGTGATAAGGATCTCAAATCCCTATCTTTACACAAACCTAGAGATTAAGTTCCCAAACCTTAAATTTGAAAACCCATATTTAAACATTATAATATAATCTTAGTCCAACGGTTATGCTAACCAAGCGGAGGATGACAACCAGCATGTGATCAGAGCGGGAGGATAGGGATAACACTGGCGGTCATGATCCATAACCCCGGCGGTTCTGGCAAGCTATGGTCAAATACCTGTCACATGGCATTTGGCGGGTTTAACAATTGTCAACATAACTTTTTCTCCACCGTGTTTCTCAAGTCTAGTCACATTTTCTGGCGGTTAATATTTTCCGACACGGTCAGAAGCTGGCGGTTTAGACTTTAACGCTGTGGTGGTTTGTTTATATTAAAGTTTTAAAACTTATTTATGTTTTAATATCCAATCATCCGAACCTTTATTAAAAAGGTTTATGGTATAGTTTTTGTAATGTGGTTTGAATATTTTCGTGCTAGGATTTATACCATAGGATTTTAAGGCTTAGGCTTAGATATAAAAGTCCATAGCGCTTAGGTCCTAGGTTTAATACAAAAAGGTTCTAGCACTTAGGAACACTTTTGCACTAGGAATTTTTACATAGGGTTAGAGTCTAGGTTTTGACACCATAGGTTTAGGTGTAGGTTTTTGACATATGTTTTAGGGTTTGCAATATGGTTTAGGACTTAGGCCATCACTTAGTTTTAGAGATAGTTTTTAATTCCTTAGGAGATAGACTTAGGGATTTAAACATAATGCTTAGATCCTTAGTACTAGGATTAGACCTTAGGATTAGGTCTTAGTACTTAGGATATTACATCATCGTTTTAGCCCAAAAATTCACCTTCTCGTCACACACATGACGATCATGCCATGAACCTTAAACCTTTACAAACCATGAACCTTAAACCTTTACAAACCATGACACTGAAGGACCTTTTCACTGGCGAATTGATGATTCTAAACACTGAATTGGACATCGAACTGCTGAAGTTGACTTGGAACTCTGTTGATTTGTACTGATCAAGATCCTCCTGGATCGGAGACACCTCAACCTCTTCTCACTCTATACCATCCTATTATTAATAAAAATTGCATTAAAGCTTATATTAAAGTTTATTTCAAAGCTTTTACATAAAAGCAAAAATCATTATTCACTACCAATTTATAATAAAGACTATATATATATTTTAGATAATATATCCTACTACTTTTTTATGGTATGGATTCTGGAAAATAAGCCCAAGATCTTAATAATTTTACAAAACCTAAAACTGAGTAGAAAGTATGATGACTGTCAGTTTTTTCCATAACTACATTGATTGGGTCTAAGTTTCGCTTGACAATTTCCATGTCTTCCATTTATTAGTGCATTGTTTCTTCTTCCTTCAACACCTTGCAATTGTAATTGATTGATTGCACTTGACTTGAAGCCCTTGATTGAGCTCCCTTGCTCAAAATTAATGACCATGGTCTTGAGAATGTTGCATTCCACCTCTAGAATAGCAATTTGACACTTCTATTGATCTCAAACATCAATGATTATTGCTCTCTATGTAGTAACTTGGTATTTGTTTGCATTTTTGTGTGGTTGTGTGGATCAAAGTTCTATTACCTTGAATAGACCGTATTATGGGAATTTCTAGGTCTAAAATGGGCATCCCGAGGAAATTATAAAATAATAGTGGAAATAATAAAATAATATTTGATTACATCATCAAATTTTAGAGGGAAAAAAGGAAAAAAAAAACTATATTTTCAACTTATCTCCCTATGGGTTTACTCAAATTTCAAGTGGAAACACTCATTGGATGCAAAATTTGATTCATCATGCAAGGAGCACCCATTTTGCATACTTTCGATGACCCTTGATACACGAAAGATAGAAATACATGAAAAACGTAATTGCAATCATGTTTTTTCATGTATTTCTCATTTTTTTGTGTAACAGGGCCCATTGAAAGTATGCAACATGAGTACTCCATGGATGAGGAATTAAAATTTTCATCCAATGAGTACTCGAGCTTGAAATTTGAGTAAAACCTTCGGGAGATAAGTTCAAAATGTGAGTTGAAAAAGTAGTTTTGTTATTTTATTATTTTTTAATATTTTTACTTTTTTACTCCAAAAATGGCGAATCATCCCCCATGGTTGACATCATCTCTCAAATCATATTGGTTCTTATAAATTTTATTTTGGTTGTACATTTTTCTTAGGAGACCCATTTTAGACCTCAAAATTCCCCTAATTCCTTAAGATTGCTTAAGACATGTTGAAACTCATGTAATTCTCGTTAATCCATCCAATTTGAGTTACAGTCAAAACTCCCAATCACTTTTAAGTTTTCCATGTTTCCCTCTACCTTGTTTATTTGGTTCACCTTCAGACCTTGAAATTCCCAATATTAATTTGTTCAAGAGTCAATAATATTTGAGCAACCACTCACCAAAATAAACTCACTTAAAAAACAAAGAGGAATTGAATAAAAAAGACAAGCTTTCATGTATAAAAAATATAAGAACACCTACAACATCCCCATATTTAGAGTTAGAAACAATCCATATAATTACAAGCCTCCCTAAGTTGGAAAAAGGTTAGCAGATTCACCTTCCAAACCTCGAAGACTTTGAATTGACTTGTTTTGAATGCTATATTATTTGTGTTGGTGTCAATTGGGGTTAACTGAGGTGGTTGGGTAGAATGGTTGTTATCCCTCTCACCTTGGTTCAATTCAGTGTGAGTGACATGATGATGAGAAAAAATCATTGTAATGGCTACATGCCTATGAATATTGTTATATTGACCCTCACTGTCATCCTCAAGATGAGAGATAGGATGATTTTCCTGGGAAATTTTTTTATTTATGTTGGCATACTGATCTGAAATGGGTGGATAACTTGTTATTCTTTTCAAGCACCTCCCACTCAGTTAAACAAATTAAGATCTAGCTTATACTTGACTGTGCGGAATTGAATTCTTGATTTAGTGTATGTGTTTTAAATTGTTTTAATGCTTAAGTGTGAGCAATTAAACATTTTTTTTTGTTGATATTAAGCATGTACAACAACCATAAAGTGTATCAAATAAGCATCAACACATAACAACAAATTTAATAAAGGATTTCACCCGAATATTGTGTGCTACGTCTCCTTAAGCCTTTGTCAACTGACTTGGCTCTTTGGGATTATGATGGGAAATTTCTTTTACTAGTTAATAACTCAAATCCAATGGGTATTTGGACTGTACCATTGGGTTTATAATATCATCATACCCCTAGAATGGTTGCAATCTCTCTAAAGATAGGCCTAGGTTCCCTTAGACTTGACCTCTTATGTCGGAACCCTTAAGCTTCCCTGAGCTTCTCTGTGGCACTAACTCCTTAAGAAATCCTTTTTTGTCCCTAAAACCTCACCTACTATCTCCAGCATATATTAGACACCCAAAATAGACTGATCATTTTCTCAAAATGAGCTCTAGCTCCTCAATCTAGGCCTCCATCCACTATTGTCCCTAGGTTATCTGAAACTTCCCTGTGGCTTCTAAACCTTCAGAAGTCTCCAAATGGTTATGTAAATCCCTTCCATGGATTCATAATTTCCAAAATACTTATAATAGACTATTCACTTACTTAAATTGGCCTCTGGCTGCTCTAGTTACGCCTCCAACACTTGGTGGCATCCCCTGGCTCTAGGTTCACTGAAAACTTCTCTGAAGCATATCGACCTTCAAAAGTCTTCAAAAGATTCTCCAAATCCTTCCATTGGATTCATAAGGTTCAAAATAGTCAGAATAGACTACTGGTTTGCTGAGAATGGTTACTGGCTGCTCTAGATAGGCCTCATTCTCCTAATGGCACCTGATGGCCCTTGGAACTTCTCTGAAGCATTTCAGCCTTCAGAAGTCCTCTATTAGAACTGAAAACCTCACCATTAGATTCATAATGTCTGAAAAATACAAAAAATACTATTTGTTTCCTGAGAAAGGCCTCTAGTTGCCCTGGTTAGGCCTCATTCCATTGTTGGCCCCTGGTGGCCCTGGTGGCCCCTTGAACTTCTCTGAAAAAAACTCACCCAGAATTTCTCTTATGGATCTGCAACCCTCACCAATGAGTTTAGAATGTCCACAAAATTCTAAAATGACTATTCACAGTCCAAGAATGGTTGAATAATGCTCAAGATAGAGCATAATCAATTTTGCCCAGTAACCCCTAAAACAACTACACTAAATGTGGAGGAACTACAGTTAGTTGGAGATAAAGTTGGCAAACCGCCCTAAATTTGGGTGCACTCCAAACTGACTGCCATTTTAGCCGCAACATTAAATTTAACCGTTGGGGTGTTGGGCACATGCCCCTAAATCTGCGGTCTTCATTAATTATGAAACGAAACCGGCGGTCATAACCGTGGTAAGGTTGTGTTAAACACCGGTTGTGGAGGATGGTCAATGTAACCCCGCGGAGAAGTTGTAAACCGTGGCATGTGACCGTATAACAATAAACTCGCGGAAGTTTTAAAATTGCGTTGGTTTAGCCCTTGGGCATGGGCTAAGGTCCTATGGGGGAGGGGTTGGCCCCTCCGCTCCCCCGCTTACCAAACGGTCAAACAATAAATTGAAGTCGACCACCAATATGGTTAAGAACCATTGTAGCGGATGCGGTTAAGACGTTGGCGTGCTATGCAGGAGGTTGCGCAATCGGCTCCTCCGACCCTCCACCAAAATTTTGAAATATTGTTCAAGGGCCACATGGCAGCCTCAAGGTTGGCCACGTGGCACCTTTTCATTGGTCCACAATACCATACATCCAATCCGACTGCACCACCTCTCAACCTGTGAATGGCATGGAAGGAATATTTTGGGGAATATTTTGTGGAATATTTCAAGGAATATTCCATTAATATTTTAGGAATATTCCTTGGAATACTCTTTTTGTTGACTATACAAATGCCCAGTCAAACCTGGTCAACTGTCAAAATTTGTAGTTTACTGGACTTTTCAAAACGCGATAACTTCTTCATACAGTGTCAATTTTTTGAACTGTTCACGACACCAAAATCAGGAAGACGAGATCTATCTAGTCACTCAGGTTCGACACACTTTCGAACACTTTGAAATTTGAGCTTGTATGAATTTACAGGGTAAGTTTTGGATGACAAGAGGCTTCTTCAAAGGTTTCTGGATCAGGATTTTCTAGAACTTGAGCCAATAAGGAAGAGGCTCTTTTGAACTAAGAACATGTACATCGTCAATCGACAGGGTCACCTGCAAGAGAACCTGTTGCGTCCGAAGTAGAGTTGACCCATCTTGAAAGAGGTGGAGTATAGGGAACAATTTCACGAGCTCGACAAGGATTTTCATCCTCATTGTCATCATCTAAACTAGAAGGAATGCTATTAAAAGTAGAAGAGAGAGAGAGAGAGATAGGTGGGACATATGCCGAATCAGGCTCACAGGCGAAAGGTGGCACACTGACTAAACTAGGCTCACAGGCTGATATATTTTCATCAAAATTTACATCTCTTCTAATGATTATATTTTTGAATTTGGGCTGAAGAAGTCTATATACTTTGACATCTTCAAAATATCCAACAAAAATACATTTTTCACTCTTAGGTTCCAAGGCTTTATGTTTCACATCTGGAATATGGGCCCAAGCATCACTTCCAAAAACAATAAAGTGACTTACATCTGGTTTGATTGAGCTCCAGCTATTACCGGAGTTATATTCTTTAAAACCTTAGTAGGAGTGTGATTTACTATGTAATTTGAGTTAATGGCTTCTACCCAAAAATGGAGAAAATTGAGACCAGATCCTTTAGATTGAAGCATACGATTAGCCATTTCTTTTAAGGTGCGATTCTTCCTTTCAGCTACACCATTTTGTTGTGGAGTATATGGAACAGTATGTTGCAATTGAATGCCATGCTCAGTGCAGAAGTTGATAAATTTGTTGTTAACATATTCTTCGCTATTGTCTGATCTTAACTTAAGAATTTGATGTCCAGATTGTTTCTCAACAAAGGCCTTAAAGGCCAAGAACATGTTAAAAACTTCACTCTTGAGTTTTTAAGAAATATACCCAAGTGCGTCTAGAAAATCATCCATGAAAGTTAAGAAGTACTTGCAACCAGAGAAAGAAACAACAGGAAGTGGACCACATAAATCACTGTGCACAAGCTGCAAAGGGGTTGAAGCATGCCAAGAGGCATGTTTGTCAAAACTATCCCAATGATGTTTTTCGAGTACACATCCGGAGCAAACACCATCTCGACAAGATACCATAGGAAGGCCCATCACCATCTTTTCCTTACATAGAGTTTGAAGAGAGCGATAGTTTAAGTGACCAAATCGCTCATGCAAAAGTTTGCTCACATCATAATTATGAGCAACAAAAACAGAGGGAAGACATGATGACCCAATGTTGTCAAACTTATACAACCTTGTGGAATCATCAGCAATGCCAGTAGCTAAAATATGTTTAGGATCTTTGAGGTCCTTGATTACAACATCATGAGGTGAGAATTCTACTATTTTCCCTTCACCTGAATGAGTTATCTGATAAATAGAGAGAAGGTTGCATAACAAGGTAGGAACACATAGTACATCATTAAACTGACCATTATCGAGATGAATGGTTCTAGATCCTACAACACTAAGAGATTTATCATCACCAACATAAATATGTTTGGTGTTACAATCATTTAAAGAAGAAAAATGGCTTTATTTTTGGCCATGTGATAAGAAGCTCTAGAATCAATGAGCCACTCATGAGAATGAGAAGAGGAAGATACATTTAATGCATAACCAGATCTTGATGCTTGACAACCACAAGCATAAAGTGCCATTCCTGAAGATGAAGGTGAAGAGTGCTCAAAATTGATGTTGTGCTTCTTCATTGCTGCTTCTAAGGCTTATATCTTCTTAAAACATTTGGACTCTATATGGCCATCACGATTGCAAAAGTTGCAATGTCTATCTATCTTCTTTCCTATGTTTTTATATGCCTTATCATTTTGGTGAGTTGCTTTTTCAGTTTGCAGCTGAAATTGATTAGGACCCTTGTTTGGTTTCAGACCATACTTTTTAGGATACTGCTTCTTGGGATTCTTTTGATATGATTGTTGTTGGGCTACTAAGGCTTTCTTAGAAGTGTTTCCAGGAGTGATAAGACCAAGGTGTAAGAGTTTTTCTTGATCTCTTATCAAAGAATCACAAAAGGAATCAAAAGAGGGATTCTTGTAGGTGGTTCCTGAAGAAATGATGGCTTCTCTAGTCGAATGGAAGGCAGAAACAAATATAGAGTATGCAGGGCCAAGCCTAGCAAGAATGCAATAGATGAGGCTACTATCTTCCTTTTTGACCTTACAACCTTCTAAAAGAAGTCTAAGGGTCTTGAATTTGGACAAAAAGTCTTCAATAGAGGAGAAATTATGGGGTCCAAAGTAAGCAACTCATTTTCAAGCTAATGGGCCCTGATTTGATTTTGAATGCCAGAGATAGTATTTAGCTTGTCCAAGGCTTCATGAGGGGTGTCAATGTCAAGGATATGAAATCGAAGATCTTGAGAAATGGACATTCCTATCAACCCTCGTGTTTGATCTTATTTATTTTCCCATTTGGCGACTTTATCATCATTAGAAGGTTTAGTTTCTACTCCTGTGGCTATTCTATAAAGCCATTTACTTCTAAGTATGTCTACCATGTGAGGTAGCCATTGGAAATAATTGGTGTTGTTAAGAATAATCATGCATGCACTTCTCTCTTCTTCTTCCTTCCTTTATTTATTTATTTATTTATTAACTGAAGCTGAGAAAAGCTGAAACTAACTACTCCAATGGAAAGATCTCAAAAAATTAGGCCGTTAAAAAAAAAAAAAAGGTTCAAAAAACGGCTTTTGGATGAAGAAGTTATGCCTTTTTGAAAAAACGAGTTGAAAATGCCGAATAATTACGGGAACGGGATGAAGTGTGACTTTAAAAAGAAAAAATGAAAAAAATTCCGCCCCTTTCAACAAACACTTTTTAGAAAAGAAGCTTGAGAAAGAGATTTGAACCCAAGACCTCTATTATCATAAACTAACTCCTCACCAAGTGAGATAGTAAAATGATTTTGTTATTGTTTGAAAGGAGGAGATTTTGTTTTGTTTTTTTTTTTTTTTGGTTCGGTGTGCGTGCCTTTTCTTGCACAAAAAAAACACAAAAAACCGAGCCCAAAAAAAAAAAAAAAAAATGCAAGCCTTACCGCAAAATGCTAGATTTTCTGGTTAGATTTACCGGCAACTATCAATTTTTTCACTATTTCTGATTTCCCGAGATCGCACAAAGACGCGATGAAAGAGCATACGTAGCAAAAAAAATTCTCTTTCCCTGTTTCTGATTTGTTGAGATCGCACGCAGCGTACAACAAAGAGCATACACAGAGAAGAGGGTATAGATCTGACAAATAAATAAAACCTATAAAACAAAAATAAACAAAGGGAACCGAAATAAGCAGAACTATTAACAAATATAACTGCAAAACAGATGCTTTATACCTCCAGATATAAACTATCATAACTTGGGCAGCTGGAAACCTTTTCGCATGAAACGAAATGCGTTCCTCATTGTAACAGACACTCTAGACACAACAAAGCAATTCTCCAAGCCCAAAAATGTTCAGAAATAGTAGATCTACAAAACGACATTCACATGTAGTCAAACTGGCTTCGGATTTTGATCAACAATGGATATGGCCCTCAAAATAGCTCTGATACCATGTAGGAATTTATAGGGTAAGTTCCGTAGATCAAAAACCAAATGTCACTGCTCACAAACAGATCACAAATCAGTACACCAGTATAATCACGTGGTTAAAACCCTCAAAGAGGGAAACAGTCCACGGCCTGAGCCAATGCGGCCACTTCAAGCAATTTATTAATATAAAAAGAAAAGTTACATATGTTTCTCTCATAAAACGGTTACCGGACAGATGACTCTCCATGCTCTTTAAATAGAGATCATGGACCAATCGGGTGCTAAGCCGCAGATCAAGTGTCGTTAATACCGAGGTGAGAGATAACCGTCGGATCACTACAAATCGTGACCGTCGGATTATAAGTTACAAATGTACATTGTAAAGAAACACACTTTACTTAACTCTACACTAGACTAAGTTATTCTTAACTATTTCCTATGTGTCGGAATATCCTAACGGAGCTACCACTTAGGTCCTTGATCTGAATCTGATTGCTCCTCCCCATTAGGAATATTTTGGACCCCAAAAGACTGATTACCTGTTCAGTAAATGAGAGTATAGAACCCTCACTTTCCAGCCTCCTTACACTTTGCCTTGCTTGGCTTAGTGACTTTGAGCCCCAAACTTAAAGGTAGACAACACTTCCCTTCTTGAATGCTCTTGTCCTGCTGTGAAGCACTGTATCTTCCTTGAACTCATTTAGAAATTTCTAGCGAGAAATTTTCAATTGAAGGTAGTTGAACATCATGCCCTTGATCATTGATGAAAGGTGGCTCAAACAAACGTAAGTTTTCAACATAAATGCATACATGACTGAAATTTGCATATGTACAAATGAATGTATGTCTTACTGAGTTAAGAAGTCAAACCACTTCTTACTAAGCCACTTCCATGGAAATTTTTGTTGCTGAAAATCTTCTTCTTGTGAAACATTTGTTCTCACATCAATGATGGAATCTTTGGTTCCAATTTTGCAAGTCTTTTTATCCTCTTGCTTCAAATGCTTGGGATGATTAGCTGGATGCAATGTCCAACATTGGGTAATTAAATGTCCCTTCTTCTGGCAATGTGTGCAAGCATTTTTCACCTTTTGAGCAAGTTGGCATCGCTTTAATTGTTTCCTGTATGGCTTCATCCTCTTTCAGCATTTTGAAACTTCATGGTTACACAGACCACAATAGGAACAACAACTCTTTCTTCCTTTCATGCATGCAGATTTTCCATGCTTAACATAAACATAATCAACTTGACTATGGGAAGAATTATACCTCAAATGTTGCCTTGCATGTCCAACTTTTTTACCTTCCCGAGGAGATGAACTTGTAGAGGTTCTAGCTTTCTTTTGAAGACCAACATTAGTGTTCATGTCTTGATAACTGTCAGAACTCTCTTGCTCACCATCAGCTGCATGTCTACAAACATCTTGCTGCAACATAGGCTTCAAACAATGGCATTCAACTTGAAAACAAACTGGACATGTTTGTGGTTTAGAACTTGCAACAAAAGTTCTTTTTGAAGTTGTCTTAAATGCCTTCATGGATGTAGAGTTTTCGTCATAAGATTGAACATAGCCTAGACCAAAATTCTTAGGCCTTTCCTCAACCAAAATAGGATCAATCATGCCTTGTGCATGTTTGCCTAGACCCTTTCCTTCATAGCCCATTTTTAACATCAAATTGGACCCTATACCTCTAGTGTGCTTTTCAAATGAACCTACACATCTATCTGAAGAGGAAATTGAAGACAAATTTGAGTGATTTACCTCTGCTTCAAGCATGTGTTTGGTTAAGGCCTCTTGGGCATGATGGAGCTGCATCTCCATCTCATGCATTCTTTGAAGACGTCCTTCTTTCTCTTGCTTCATAGCAACCGATTTCTCATGAAGTCTAGTGCTTTCTCTTCCATCTTCATACAGAATTTGCACCATATCCTTCAGGATGTATAAGTCTTGCTTCATCTCTTCATCAAAGAATCTTGTGAAAGAGGAGGATTTAGAAACCTCACTTGGTGAAGTTGTCATCCTTATGTAAATGAATTAAGGAACTTCAACAAAAAATCACAAAGCTTTCAAAAACAATTGACAAAGCTTCTCAATAATATGGTTGTAGATTCAAGCTGCCACTTTTGCAAACAATCTTCAAGAGGGATTGTGCTTCAAGGGTTGCCTTGAGGTCCTTTGGGTAAGGAGAATGCTTTCAACCTTCTTCCTTCTTGTCCTCTTCTGCACTTAGCTAACAGTAGCTCCCCTTCACCTCTAGTAGCAAACTCAAACTCGTAAGCATTAGTCAATTGCAAACAGTTAAATTCTTTGCACTATTAAACACCTTTCAAGTCAAACAAGCAACCTAGTGCTCTGTCAAGCAAGAAACCTAGTGCTTTTTCAAGCAAGCAAACCTAGTGCTCTGATACCACCTGATCACATACAACATAAAATGCCCTCTCAAAACCAAAGAGCACACAAATTAAAAAAAATAGTGAAAATTATCATAAAAGAGAGGTTAAAACATAAGCAAAATTCCCAGAGCCAATGCTTGAAACAATCTAGGCAAATGTGAACCTCCCTGAAATGGAAGGGAGTAGAGGAGGTGGCTCACTTGCAATTCAAATTACGATTAAAACACATACATAATCCAAACTAAACTTAGAAAACTCACCAAGCTTTCATGCAAACTTTAAAATTAGGTTCTCCACCTTTGAATTCCACACTAAAGAGGCATAATCCCACATTGATGAGTGAAGTTTCTTTTGATGCCTTCAAAATCATGTGAGACTAAGAAAATTGGCATGTGAAGGTGCGTCTTAGATCTCTTCCCATTATCGAGCTTCTATACAACTATGCTCCCTTGCTATTTTCCATATAAAGCCTCAATGGCATGCTATGTGCCTCAATCCTCATATTAAATTAATCATTTAGGGATAATATTAAAGTAATCATTTAGGGATTTTACACATTAATACTTGATACAAATGAATTTGGATGCTTCTTGCTTAGCTTGAACTAGCACTAATGGAATATAACCAATACTATTGACTTTGATGACCCCCGCATTTAGGGATTTTGCTTGATTAACAACTCATAACACATTAATACTTGATACAAATGAATTTGGATGCTTCTTTCTTAGCTTGAAATAGCACTAATGGTGATGTTCAATACCATCATAATACTTGATACAAACGAATTTGGTTGCTTCTTGCTTATCTTGAACTAGCACTAATACCAATAAATCAACCATGCTCCCTTGTTATTTGCCATATGAAGCCTTAATGGCATGCTATGTGCCTCAATCCACATATTAAAGTAATCATGGAATGAGTTGAATATAATCATGGAATGAGTTGAATATAACCAGTACTATTAACTTTGATGACCCCCACATTTAGGGATTTTTCTTGATTAACAACTTGTAACACATTAATACTTTATACAAATGTTTGGATGCTTTTTGCTTAGCTTGAACTAGCACTAATGGAATATAACCAATACTATTGACTTTGATGACCCCCACATTTAGGGATTTTGCTTGATTAACAACTCGTAACACATTATTACTTGATACAAATGAATTTGGATGCTTCTTGCTTGGCTTGAACTAGCACTAATGGCGATGTTCAATACCATCATAATACTTGATACAAATGAATTTGGTTGCTTCTTGCTTAGCTTGAACTAGCACTAATGGCAATAAATCAACTATGCTCCCTTGTTATTTTCCATATGAAGCCTTAATGGCATGCTATGTGCCTCAATCCTCATATTAAAGTAATCATGGAATGAGTTGAATATAACCAATACTATTAAGTTTGATGACCCCCACATTTAGGGATTTTTCTTGATTAACAACTCGTAACACACTAATACTTGATACAAATGAATTTGGATGCTTCTTGCTTAGCTTGAACTAACACAAATGGAATATAACCAATACTATTGACTTTTATGACCTCCACATTTAGGGATTTTGCTTCATTAACAACTCCTAACACATTAATACTTGATACAAATGAATTTGAATGCTTATTGGTTAGCTTAAACTAGCACTAATGCCAATAAATTATTAATTGAGTGACATTAAATAACATTTATATTCATTGGATAGAAAAATTAATAATTATCCTCAAACCTTACAATAAAATATAAACTTATTTATTAAATGAAATACCAAAATTCCATTAAAAAAATATTTCAATTATTTCTTCAAAACTCACAATAACCCCTAAACTTCATACAAAATATGTTTCAATTATTCTTCCAAAACTCATGACAACCACTTCCCTCCCACACTTGCCACCCATATATTTTTAAAATTTTTCAATATATTATTTAATTTTTTTTCGTAAAAATATATTATTTGAAAATTAAAATATAAGAATACATAACTTACTATATATTTTAATTTTTATATTAATAAAATATCGTTCTTGTCCATATCTTCACTCTATTATCATTGAATATCATAAAACAAATATACGAAGATTCCATCTTCACTTTAACCAACAAAACATGAAGTTAATTTTTTAACTTTATAAGATGGTTACACCTCACCTCCTTCTGCCCACAGCATCAGTCTCTCACCCACACAATTTATAGCCTTCATCTTTATGACTTGTATAAACACGGTTTTCTCTTCTCATTTCTTGGTCTCCAAAACAAATCCCAGAGAAATCTGATTCTGGGTTTACATAACAAAGCACAGAGAAATCTGAGAGCGTGTCTGAAGATCCTTGAATCTGCACCATCGCCAGGCGGTTCAATCTGTAAAAGCATAGATCTGGCGAAGACGGGTTCTTGCATCATCGAATCAGCCAAAGGCAGTGGCTAGATCTCGTCGTGTCCTGCGATTCAAACTCCATAACACCTAAAAGTAAAGCGAGAATGTCGGGATTCGACTCATATGTTGGTGGCGGAGACGAGCTCGCGGGAGGTCCAACTCGGCCCTTCGACGATGGCTACATCGGTTATGATCCTCGCTTGCCTTCACAGAGGTACGATTCCTCCTTTAGGTCGCCGGATCAATTCCCCGTCGACGATACTGACGCCGACGCTGATGAGTCCAAGGACGCCGACGACTTCGACAACGGAAACGCCTACGAGGTTCCTCCGGCACCCGTTTACCATTCAGAGGACGAGGCTCCCCCGCAGCAGCCAGACACTCCCCCCATGTTCAGTCAAAGCTTCGGATCATCCTCGCAGCATGTCGATTTTGGGGGCGATTACTCTCCCCAAGCCTCTGAGATCAACGGCAAGTCCTTTGAAGTGAATGGACTTTATGGCATGGCACCGCTCCCTTCCGATGGCCCAATTCTTCCCGCGCCCGAAGAAATGCAGGAGGAGGGTTTCATGCTTCGCGAATGGAGACGGTAACTCCCTACATCTTGAAATTTCTTTCTTTGCTATATGTCACTTACCGTAGACAAAAGTCATCGTCTGATCTGCTTATTTAATGCAAATTTTCAACAGTGATACCCCAGATTTAACCCTTATTTTCTCTGTTAGGGTAAAATTTAATAGTTTAATTGGAGATTTGCTTTATTTGATAAAATTCAGCATCCAGAACATTAGATGCGTTAACTGGTTTATTTTATCAAAAGAAATATAAGGGGTTGTTGATGAATCTGACTTAACAAACCAGGTCGACTTTCAGGACTAATATTAACGGCCATTTCCCACAGCTTCCTAAAACAAAATGAGTTTTGAGTTTAGTTAGTGATCCCCCTTTTTTACAGAGCTTCGTTTAAGGCATTATGTCGTATACAACAGATAGACTCTTAAAAAATGCATAACCTAGTCCAATTATCAATATGGGTCCGTGTGAAATGCCCATAATTGGGATAATTTATATTTTAACAAATCCTATCACAGGAGTTCCTTGCAAGCGTCCAGTTTCAAATATCTACGAGAAATGGACTGTTCTTTCCCATTTATCACCCCTGATTTTAATATTTTTGCTATATGTCGCCCTGATTGATGGTATTTTGCGGTGTCATACTGACTTTCTCTCAAGTTTTTCCGATTTTCCTAGATTTTGTTAGGTTGCTAATTTTCAGTTTTTAGATCAAAATATACGCTTGACTATATTTTCCAATAATTTCCGATATTGGCCCAATAACAACGTAGCACCGTACCTTTGTCACGTTTTTTTAAGGTACATTTATACATATTTTGATGTTATATCATTTATTTTTGACATTTCTAGGAGTTACGTTGGGGCTCCCACATTGTATTCATACTGGTTGTAGTCTTCAGTCCCATTGACCTGCTTTAATTATTTTATCGTATATGGTAAGCTTCTATCTGGACCGTCTGCATTATATTCCCCAAAATGATACTTGCAACATTGGTTTCAACATTGCATTAAGTTTCTCAGCTACTATTTAAAGAAGGGAAAACGGGGTAGGATTTTATTATAAATTAATTGAATGTAGGCATGTTTAGAAATCCAAAACTAAAGCTATGTGCATTTGAATTGTTAAAATCCTGAAACTGGAAGAAGGTGTTCAGGCTCGCTCAAACATGCCCTTTGTGAAATTATAGATAAAACTAAGATTCAAGAACTTAACTTGCCTTTATTACAGCAGTAAAATGGTTCTTAAAAGACCAGAACGATAGTCAGGGTCAATCAATCTCGACTTAAACGTGAATATCAATTTATATGGGTGATAATCTGTAACATTAGATATTTAGCTCAACTATTTTATTGAGTTTTATTTTTCTTTTATATTTTATAGAAAGGCCCCTATTCCCCCAGCCTTTCTACATCACATTTTCATAGCCTTGTAACCAAAGAGGAACTTTTATAAGGCTATAAGCTGAATTCCCAGGTGTTCAAGGGCCCAATTTCCATTTCTTTGCTGATCTTATCTGTTGCTTATGAATCTTGATGTTTATTGGCATTCCATTGATTTTTTAGACAAAAGATGTGGCCAATTATCAGCAAATTGTTGTTGATTATTAATTGGTTGCCATCATTACATATGTTCTCTTGTAAGGCAATCATCATTGCCTGTGAGATGTTGTCCTGAAATTTTTAAATATACAAACGTGTATATTATAAATTGCTTGCAATTGATAATTTCTTTTCACTTATTTCCTAATTTTGAAGACTTGACAATATGCTTGTTATGTCCATTGACTGATTTTATTCGAGATATCTTTCCTGTTCATATTCATTGGGTACCTTTAGCATGAGTGAAGTGCAACATCACATTGCCACTTATTCTGGTAGTGTGAAGCTATTGGCTTCCAACACCTTGCTAAGTGACCATCCTTATGCTTATGTATGTTAGGTCCCTTTTCTAGTGTTTGGGTGGGGATATGCCTATATTATTGAAGTTTGCGCTTAATTCCAAATTGGTTGTCTTATATTTCTCTGTTTTCTTAATTTTATTATAGCTCTTTTGTTATCTGCCGAGTCCAAATAATTTCATTATTCATCTTGAAATGTTATTTTTGTTGCTTATTTGTTTCAAAACTTAAAAGCCTACACATGAGCTTCTTTTTTGAATTGTCTAATTTCTGTGAAATGTAAATGATTCCATTGTAAGTCCAACAAATGAGATCTGCCACTGGACTATTGAATTGAAAAATAGTTCACCTTGTTTCCTAATTGTAATGTTTTTCATTACTAAAGTTATACAAATGCTATTGCTAGTAGTAGCATGGTGTCTTTAAGGATAGTTCTTATTTTATTTTATTTACTGGAACAAACTGGTTTTTAATTTTTTATTTTGCGAAATATATTAGTTTACAACAGTCACACCCTGGCTATCCTAGGCTGATTTATACTGATTAGCAATTCTTTGGCCGATTTCTCTCATTACTACCTCTCTTGTATACTAAGATTTAGTAACAGAAACAAGTCAAGTTTTACTGAGAATTGTAAAAAGCAGAAGCTGATAGAAGCTTACTACAAAAACTAGAGAGCTAACGATGCAGGATCCATATAACAATACAATTTGTGAAGATGCCTGGTTGGCGGGTCTGGCTGTTGGCTGGAATTTTTAATTATTTTCTCACTCTTCCCTTGAATAGGTTTCAATTGGGTTTGAACCCAGGACCTATGGCACCTCCCTGTTGGCAACATGCATTGGGTGGGTGTTTCAACTGATTGAGCCCTTTTTTTTTTGGACCAAAACTGGATAATTTATATTATCAAAACCTGTAGCTATGCTAGACAGCATCATTACGTCATACTATTTGTCCACTGATTTCAGGCAAGATAAGCTGTTCCTTGCACACAAAATACAAAGCATACGTATATCAGCTGGCAAAATTGTCGAGTACTTGTTGCTACTATAGATTCTACAGTAAATGTCTAATATACTAATAGCTTTAAAATACATCGAGTTAATGGAAAATATGACATCTGGTGGCCTCTTCCAGACCTATATTGGTTAGGACAGATTCCTGGTCCCCAGTCTCATATACATAGTGTCCTCTTCCTTTAGTTCCTCTTAACCTGAATTCACAGACATTTGCCAATTGGATGCCCTGGATTGAGCATCTTTGCGTGTATCACTCTGTTGCTATGATGTGATGATAATCTTTCTTCTTCAGAATGTCTCATCTTTTATGATTTTAGTAACCCTTTCAAATCTTTTGGTGAAAACTGAAAGGTCTCAAGAGTTTGGGTGGTAGTAATACCAACACTTCAGTGGTCTAGCAATTGAATTTGCATCATAACAAACTGTGTGGGCAAGTGCAAATTCTGCAGGCCCTAGTTCTTGAGGTCGTTGTATTTCTCATCACACATTTCCTCTTAATGTTACCGAATCATTGTCTTATGAAGTTCCCAATATCTATGTTTTGAGATGGATACCCGCTTCAATTTTGCCACGATAGTGTTCCTGTGAATCTGTGGTAGGTGTTGCGGCACTATCTTAACTCTCTGCTTCAATGTAATCTAATAAGCAATTATGAATATCAATCATGATATGGACGAGTCACTTAAGACCATTTTCCTCAAATTGTCAGAAATGTTTCTTTTCTAAAGTACATTTGTTTCTTGGTTACATTAATGCTTTTTCTTTAATTGCTTTATGTGTTCCCTAATTAATTTTTGCTGTTATTTTTTTAATCAGAAACCTAACTTTCAGTGTGTTATTATGGTCTTCAGTTGTGATCTGATTCAGTTTGATGTTAATTTTTTATTTCTATTTTTAAACTGGAATGAGAATTTCTGGATATTCAGTAACTTCGATCAGATGGCTGCCACTATTACACCAGATAACTATTTCATAAATGCCACTAATGGGCCAGTTAGAACATGTCTCTAGAGACTTGAACCCACAGCTGGGAAACAAACTGTTTACCAAACCACTCAGGCTGAGACCCTTTGACCAGTTTTTTGATTTTTTTAATGTTTGGTAGTTTGAACATTTTATTTGATTGATTCCTTGATTCCTCCAAAAATGCAGTTGGCATCTCTAAGCATTTTCTCTTCCTCTTTTGAGAGTTTATTGTAGTATTTCAAATACAACCTTTTTCTTTTTTTCTCAATTATATGTATTTCCTCTTCCTTTCTTTCTATTTCTCAGTTATGTATATATAATCTGTTTTTTTTTTTTTGTGTTTTTTGCTTTTTTGGCTGTCTGTTTCTTGAGAGACACGGATGATTTATTGAGAAACAGAGGCCATTTCTTGAGAAATGGTTTTCTGTCCAGTAAGAGGAAACAATTGCCAAAAACAGTATGTTTGGCGTTGTCTTTTTTTGGATGGTTTTTTCCAGAAATGACACTCCCCTCAGGTGCTGTATCTGGTAACAAGGCTCAAAACAATTCCCTTCACTGTGCTGTTTTGTTGGTAAATGGTAGAATCTTGTCATAGAAGACCATGTAGCTTCAAGGTTTTCAAATTATGTATGGCTAAACCATGGGATGTAGCTTTGAATATTATTCCATTCTTGCTTTTTCTGTATAATAGAATAGAGGATGATTGTCCTGTTAACCCATGACGTTTCCCAAGCCTTAGTTTAAACTTTATGGTTGGTTGACATGTTACAGAAATATGCATAGATTATGGCATGTATCACCTGTTTTTTCCATAAACATCTAACAAATAGAAGCATATCTGTAGTCCAGATAAGACTACAATAGTAGAAGCTATGCTTAAATGATTATGTGCAAAGAGTGGAATGAACTCTAGGTGCAGTACTAGTAATCCTCGGCTCTGACTTTTTTATTGGTCCATACATATAAACTCTCAATCCTTCTAAAATTTATAAATTTGGCAAAATAATTTGCTTCACGGTATACATTTCATTTTATACATTACAGTTGGTCACTTCATTGAACTGTAAAAGTTAACACAGTTGGGTTGCTTTTGCAATTTGCTAACCTTTCCTGCCTGGTAATCAGTGTCTTCTGCTGTCTGAATTGAGCTCCTCTTAGCCTAATAAATCCTTTATTTCTTTAGGTTAACACTCTGTATTTATACGGTTTGTTTTCCTTTTATAATCGCCCATCTGTATTTGCATCTTGTTTTCCTTCTTTGCAGGTTAGTTGACTGTACTATACTAGCAGATTGAACTTGGGCATTTATGCAGTTATATATATGTTGTTGAGTGGGAAAACATTTAAACTAGGTATTTAATATTTATACAAATTTGTTCATTTCTTCTGTTCTCCGACTCATTTCTCTTAAGATGGTTGCTGGTGTCATGGCATCTTCTATTGGTCACATATTCTCAGCAAGTAATAAGATTTCAAAATCAGCCTCCCTCTATCTCGCTGTCTATATTATTGTCTTATATTTAAATGTGTGTCTTCTCTTCTGAATCATTGTATGTTTTAGCAAGGACTCTGTTTTTACTGTTTACTTCCTGTAACATATGATGTATTTAGTATTAACAATTTGTTTATCAGCCTCACTTGTTCATCTGAGTTAACCTTGTTGATGTACTTCTTCCTCTCCTTTTTTTGTAAGGTTAGGCAGGTGGGACCACCCACGAGGAATTTGAACTGGTGACCTATTCCGAGGACTGCCTTAACATTCACTGTCAATCCAAAGCCCCATGGCCGTTGATGCACTTCTCTTAGTAGGACTTGAAGGCAATGTTTGTTTTAGCCTTGGGCATTTATGCAGTTATATATATGTTGTTGAGTGGGAAAACATTTAAACTAGGTATTTAATATTTATACAAATTTGTTCATTTCTTCTGTTCTCCGACTCATTTCTCTTAAGATGGTTGCTGGTGTCATGGCATCTTCTATTGGCCACATATTCTCAGCAAGTAATAAGATTTCAAAATCAGCCTCCCTCTTTCTCCCTGTCTATATTATTGTCATTATATTTAAATGTGTGTCTTCTCTTCTGAATCATTGTATGTTTTAGCAAGGACTCTGTTTTTACTGTTTACTTCCTGTAATATATGATGTATTTAGTATTAACAATTTGTTTATCAGCCTCACTTGTTCATCTGAGTTAATCTTGTTGATGTACTTCCTCCTCCTTTTTTTGTAAGGTTAGGCAGGTGGGACCACCCACGAGGAATTTGAACTGGTGACCTATTCCAAGGACTGCCTTAACATTCACCGTCAATCCAAAGCTCCATGGCCGTTGATGCACTTCTCTTAGTAGGACTTGAAGGCAATGTTTGTTTTAGACTAGGGCATAGAATCCTTCTCTATATTCTAACATTAACAAATCTTATTTTTTGTTACATAATTCTAAAACAAATCAAAATACATTGCGTAGTCTCTTTTGTGTTTGTAGAAATTATGGGGAGTCTTTATTTTTGAAAGAGAATAGCTCGAAATTTAGCGAAAGTTACATGAATGATGCAAATGGCTACTGCTTTCATGGAAAAGTTTAGCTTACTAGTAATTAATGTTGTATAATTGAAGCAAATACTTACGCTGTTGCTTTAGGGGATTTGAGAAGTTTTATTGTGTTGTAATTCTGTCCTCTGTTGTACTTATTGGTTCATGAAGCAATAGAAGCAGCATTTAAAAAAAAATGAGGCAAATCTTCATTCTTATTTTGGTGGTGGTTCCTAGGGATTATATATATAGAAGCACTCTCTACCTTGTCAGAAGTTACTCAGAACTAGTAATTGAGATCTTACCTAATTAGTGAAATAACTCCTGCAAACTAAGTCTTAAACAAAGGAATCATAATATACTTTACAGATAATACCTGAACCGTGGAAGTCAAAGCTTTGAAGAAATGTTTATCTCCCAGAAGGGTTGAAAAGAGAACAGTGGACTGCAAATGGTAGTTTTTCCTTCAGGTTCTTCATCTTTTTCTGAGAAACATTCTGCTTAAAGTAAACCCTAAATTGATGTAACTGGATTCAGAGAACTACATAAAATGTTGGGAACCTGTGCTCATGAACCCTCCACCCCCAACCAATGCACTGAAATTTGAAAATTGTGCAATGAAAGCAAGTTGATATTTCCTAAATCACTGTTGATAGGTTCCCTTTATCATAGGCTTTTTTCTTAATAACATGTTTAATGAAAATGAGTTTGTTTCTGATTCTACTATTCTCTCTTTTTTTGTGGGGTTTTTTTGGCTTGCAGTCAAAACGCTATTCGACTTGAAGAAAAGGAAAGAAGTGAGAAGGAGAGGATGGATCAAATTATGGATGAGGCAGAAGCATTTAGAGAAGAATTCTACAATAAGAGGAAGATCATCTGTGAGACCAATAAAAGTAACAACAGAGAAAAAGAAAAGGTGACCTGCATGTATATTCTGCATAAATCTGTTTTGTTGCGTATGCTTTTGCATCTTTTGTCATGTGATGAGGATAAAAAGACACTGTTTTAACTGTTTTTCGGCCTGTAGATAATCATGGTATATGATTCTCAAATTGTTTGCATACATCTGATCTGGAGCTTCCTTTAGTATGGTTGAGGTGACTTTCCTTTGCATCATAAGAAGTCTAAGCTGCTTAACTTGCACGTTGAAATTTGGCTTTCTTGCATGCAAGACTACATAATTCCTACAATTTCAATCTCCAATCATCTAATTCCTGCCTGTAGCATTCTAATGTGTGTCATTCTGAAGATTATCTAAAGACATATTCTTGGAATTAGACACATACATCCTATAACTTTGATGTTAAATGATATGGGTATGAGAACTTGCCGGCAAGTTAGCAACATTAACTTAGTACAAAGAAAATCATACAGGCATGTGGCAGTTGATAATACTCAATGACTTATGGAAGCCACAGGGCGTTTATTATTTAGTGAGACCCCTCCCCAGCCCCCCACTCTTCCCTGGACTAGATGGAGAGCAACTCAACTGCCAGCCATAATAGCCTTGTTGGCAACATGCCTTGGGTGGATGCCTCGCCCGACTGAGCTAACCCTTGGGGCTTTTTTATTTTGATTTTTCCAAGGTCCAATGAGTCGTGGTGAACTTGGGCCAGGTTTTCCTCGAATCCTCATTTCAGAAGTGACTTGACAAGAATATGCAAAATGCGAGTCATTGTCAAGTCTCACAACACTGCTATTATGTGGTGCTAGATGATCCAATTCTTGGTGGTTATTTAGAATCTAGATTATTGTTGAGTCTAGATTATTGTTGAATCTAGCTTGCCATCTGTTGCATCTTCAAACACAAATGAACTGTTTCTGTACATTGTTCTTATTCATGGCAAGCTAGATATCCATATCAAGTATTCTGTATCTATTCATATTATGTTTAGTTGCTTAAGACTTTAGTCATGAATGTGACAAGTACAATGAGGTCCCAATACGTACTTTAGTATGTGGAGAACTTTATTGACTGCTTGCTTTCTAGTACAGCTTTTCAAGATGCTCCTCATCTACATCTATTTAAAAATCAATAATTGTATAAATGATGTCATCTGTGATGTAATCATGTAAGCTAAGTATAGTTTACAATCCCCAGTTACTTAGAGTGCCTTGTATGGGTTGAAATTTGTGTGCCAGACTCATGAGCTTGACTCTGCTGACAAACAAAATGAATAAAATTGACTTGGGGTGATTGACATTTGGGTTCACTGAGTTAGACTTGAGTCAAATTTGGTCAACCTGAGTTTGACTCCCCAAAATGCCTATACATGCTCAAATACTGTGCCAAATGAGTCATTTTGACTTTTAGCTCTTTGAGAGTTTTTCCTGAGATGAACCAAAGTCTTGACTCTACTGCCTTGTCAAGTATTTCCTTGAGCAGAGGCTGGTAACATTGGTTGAAAGCCCTTGCCACACAGGATGAGGTTCACCAGTGAACAAGAAGTAGCTCAAGTGTTAGTTCCTTTATGTGGAGCACTTCTTCCAATTCCAAAACTCATACTATCATAGATAAATTCTACTGTAAATGAGATTAGCAATTAAATTGCTCAGAGGCATCTCTTTTTATCCTTAAAACTGAGTGGATGCATACATTATGCTCATTGAAAGTTGAATTTAGGAACATTGATCTTTCACACACAGTAATAAAGTGTGTTATCACATTTATGCTTTGACAATGCATGTTAATTGTATACAGCTTGCAGTATGCTTAAGGTTAATCGGATACAGCTTGCAGTATACCTTGTTTTAAAATGCCCATTGTTAATAACTAATTAAAGCATGCAATACCTTCATGTCAACTGTCATCGGCTAATATTTAACATTTGTTTCTAGCTTCATATGATTCTTTGACATGCTTTTTGGATTTATGCTTGCTAGATATGTAGGCCTGTCTTGAGACTGCTATAGAAATAGAAGCATCATGGTTTCCTTTTCCACATTGGCAATTTTGTGAGGCATGCATGTACTTTGATCTCTGCCTTAATTGATTATTGCTTATCTAGTGTATCACTTGGGCTTAAACTAGCTGTTATTTTGAATGAATTTTGTATAACCATCATCATGGTTTTCATGTTTCAAAAGTACAAGTTCTTCAATCTCATCGCGGGACATGTTCTTAAAGGGTCTTAGTATACAGGAATTTGTGATTGACATATTTGACTATGTTAATGCTGGTTTTCAATGTAGTTGGATTGTATCTAGCATTTGGTACATCTCTCCTGGAAACTACACTTCCAAACCATGCATCATTCAAGTCATTCATGTTTTAACTGTGCTATATGTTAGATGTGCTGCACATGTGGCAAGATCTTATTGGTCAGCTAGGATGTCAGTCATAGGTGTGTTTTTGGTAGGCATTCACCTGATGATTCTTATAAGCACACTTTTATTTAAGTATCCACATAAGGAGTGGAGAGTCTGTGGCTCAACTGAGTCTTCAAGAGAATGGATGATTTCGATGATGGACATATTCATTCTGTAAAATAAGATGACTATTAATTATGGTCACTAATGTGTCAAAAAGTTCTTGGCAGTGAACAATGCCGGCATCGTTTGCCTTTCCTCAGAGATTTAAAAGGATGGATTGTGCTTACTGGCAAAACAAATTATCATGCCTATGCTGATTACTGTTTGTTATCTGTAGGTTGTTTATGTTAAGGTGAATTTTGGTTTTGAACAACGGGTACTTAGCTGTACCTATTAGGTGGTTGCTGCCATGAGTAAAATCCATTTCCATGTGTTAAGGACCAAGTACAATGCTTGTTATTCATGATGTACACAAGGAGATGGAGTCAACATTGTGTTTTTTTCTTCTTTGAAAATTCTTAAATATAAACAATGAAGTTGGACATGACAGGCATTCCATTTCTCTGCAGTAGCAGGTTATCAGGTTCCAGATTATATACTTTAATAGACATTGAGGCAGTCAAAATTGAATATTAAGATATTTTGCAAATTATTTGCTGGAGTACTGTAAATGGTTAAGTTCTGTAGAATGCTACTTTTTCCCATCCCTTATCAAATTGTCTGTTTTATGTTGCATTTCCTTGGCTTTTATAGAATTGAATGAGTTATGTAGTTGTAAGAAAAGCTTATTTTGTCATTACTTATGATCTAGTTGTTGTTATGGGCAGGTTTACTTGGCTAATCAGGAGAAATTTCATGCCAATGCTGATAAGAATTACTGGAAGGCAGTTGCAGAGATTATACCTCATGAATTACCTTCTTTTGAGACAAAACGAGGTGGAAAAGACAAAGACAAGAGAAAGCCGAGTATAGTTGTTAATCAGGGACCGAAACCTGGAAAGCCCACTGATCTCTCACGAATGCGGCAAATCCTTTTGAAACTAAAGCATAACCCACCACCTCATATGAAAGCGCCACCTCCGCCACCACCTCCAGCTGCTGCTAATGGTTCTGCTCCTGCTTCATCTACAGGAACAACTCCACCTTCGGGAACTGCTCCAGTTACAGCTTCATCCACAACAACAGTTCCAGCAGCTATTTCAACAGCACCATCAGCCCAGCCAGTTATTGTTGGTTGATATTGTCGTGACATTAGTGCTGATTAGAAACAAAATTTAAATTGAGTGTCTGTCCAAGCTTTTCATGTTAGCTTAGCAGTCTGAGTCTCAGGTTTTGCTGTTTCTGGTGTATTCTCCTTCCACCATTCTATGGATTTAATTGATCTTCTGGAGAATTTAGTTGTCATCTTTAAATTTGTATCTTGTTGGAGCATGGCATGAGGTTAGTTGTGAACTGAGAATGGACATAGACATGAGGCACTCATTTACTTTTAAATTTTATTTGTATTTTTCCGTTGTTTGTGTTTTTGGTTAATTGACTTGCAAGTAGGTTGGCATGATCGACACAGGTAGTATAAGCAAAGTGGGGACTCAACTGTGTCATGAGGGCTCACTTGGCTAATCTAGGCAATGGTATTCAACAGCTGGTTCACAGTTTTGCCTTTGTTGTTTGCATAACACTTGCGTTGTACTACAATAAAAACTCTGAATTTATTCATGTGCCATGATACTGTATTGCTTCTAGGTCCTCAACATATGGTGTCTGACAAGTGTTGGCTCTCAGTAATGTGATGGTTTCTTATTTTCAAGGATCTATTAGTAAGCATTTGCTGAATTTGTTTCTAATTAACACAGGCAGTTACAGAAAAAGGAGCTATTCTTGCAGGGAATCACTTTCAATGTGTCGACATCTTTTATCTGCACAAGATTTGTAGTTGCTTCTCCTGTTTATTGTTATAATTGAAATACCTCTATAAATACTTTCACATTTGAGGATATGGATGGAATTAATGTTTATGATTAAAGTTCAAATTGGTTGAATTTATTATGACATTAAGCCTGATTTGTATTCCTTTAATGTATGCATGAAATGCTTGCTGCCACGAACAGCATTCTTTGACAATCCTCTTCTCTTGATGGTAATGAAAAGGCAATTTCTTAACCTGCTAATTGACTTATTAAGTTATTTACTATGCATAATGCTTCACATCATTTTTTGATTTTGACCTGGTGAAACACGTGGCTAAAACATAGCTCTATTCTTAATAAGCACTCTTGCACTCGTGGTGGATTGGCAAGTCTGTACTGGCAGCTCAAACATGTGAATTGTAAAAGCCAAATAATTTGCCTTTTCTGCCTTCAAGATAGGGCACCCTAACTGATACGGGTCTCTTCATTTTGCGCTTTGCCGTATCAAAATGTGGTTTTTTAGTGGAGTTAAAGTTGTTCCACCAATGTTAAATGTTTGATGTTATTTTGATACGCTTGGTTTCCTAGGAATGCAGAGGGTTGTTTTTGTTTTCTTTTAGAATAGTGCTTCACTTCAAATATTCCTTTTTACTTTCGTTTTGGAATAGTGATTCGTATAGTAAAGCCCCTTTGCAAGTTCCTTTTTTGTCATTTGCAAAATGTCTTGATTCAACCGCATTGTCTCATGGTGAGCTTTTGTATTTTCTACAAAGGTGACAATGCCCTCCAGAAAATTGTTAATTTAAATCTCTGTCCAGAAACAGATACTGAATTTTGTTTTAAGCATTGTTGTCGTGAAGCCATTTAGCAATTTTCTGATATTTCCCATTTTAAATTTACAGGGTTCCTCGTCACTCTTCACGAGTATTGCGTTTTGTGAACGATTGAGGGTTTTATAATTGATATTTTAATTGATGGTGGATTTCGAAATGTGGATATACTAATAATTTTAATGGTTTCTGCAAATTTAATCAAAATACGGTTTCTAATTTTAGATTACTGTGGAAAGGCATATCAGCATTTTTTTCTCCATATGTGAAATCTTCCGAACTGAAATGTAAGAAAGAAATTCTAATACTGGCCTGCCTTCCTAGTGTCTTAGTGGCAGAGCACATGGAGGTGGCAGATGTTTACATAATTATTTATTTATTATTTTCAGTGAAGGTGTATTGTAACTGATTTTCCATGGAAGAAAAGAGTTTTAGATGTGTTCTATTTATGTCGCTAATCATAAAGACATTCTTTGCATCATCTGGGTGTTGGATAAATTTTGCTCTACTTGTGAATAAATTTTCGGATAATTAAGCCGAGTTTATACTCAATTCTTAGGATAGATCCTATCCTTCTCTGGACGATTTTTCAGAGGGTGATTGTCTATGATGAAAGCATTAAATGGAAGGTGGTTGCACTAAATTTACATTATTAAAATTTCACAAAGACCTTTGAAGTTCATTGGAGCTGGGAAGGGTATACTTCTGTATACTTCTGTTTTACTATTTTGAAAGAATAACACTGTATTAGCATATTTAAGTTAGTTGGATTTGGGTTAACAAAGACCTTTGAAGTTCATTAGAGCTGGGAAGGGTTTATTTCTGTTTTACTATTTTGAAAGAATAACACTGAGCATATTCAAGTTCATTGGATTTGGGTTCGATGGACGGTTGCTCTATGAAAGCATAAAACTATAATTAGAAGGATAAAGTCAAATGGGATGTTGTCCATAATGGCTTTAAAAAACTGAAATAGAGTACATTTTTAGGGCTTTGTGAATGGTCAAAATCACAGAACTCTAATTTCTTACAGGAGTTTTAATTTCGACTTGCAAAACAAAATTAAAATCCGTGGGCTCTGAATATGACAAGTGGATATGGCTAATTTATTGACACAATGCCAGGCTCGATTATTTGAAACAATGAATCTCTGATGAAATAGGCAAACCTAGATTTGTCTGATAGACAAGATCCGAATATCGAGATAAAACATATAATAGATCCCCAGGTAGATCTCAAAAAAGCTTGGGGCAGAGAAAACTTGGAAAACAGAATCAACTGAGGACTTCATTCATTCAGAATATAGTTTTTGAGTTTTAGTGTACTTGAGAGAATATCGAGATAAAACATATAATAAATCCCGAGGTAGAGCTTAACAAAATTTGGGGCAGAGAAAACTTAGAAAACAGAATCAACGGAGGACGTTATTCATTCAGAATATAGTTTTTGAGTTTTAGTGTACTTGAGAGATTCTATTACACTCAAATTGGATCTGTCGGTCATTGTTCAGCCTATAGCGTTGGACTTAATCGTGAAGCTCCTTATGGTTTCTACTGAGGTAGAAAGGCTGTTTGTTTTTGTATCCATTGGACACTTTCTCATTGGATAGGATCAACTTGTTGACACAATGCCAGCCTCGATTATTTTAACCGCTGACCCTCTGATGAAATACTCAACCTAGAGTTGATTTATAGACGATATCTGAGTATCGAGATAAAAGAAATAATAAATCCCAAGATAGATCTCAACAAAGTTTGGGACGAAGTTTGGGGCAGAGAAACCTCGAGAAAACAGAATCAACTTAACTTTATTCATTCCAAATATAGTTGTTTTTGAGTTTTAGATGTACTTGAGAAAAGTGTTGATATGATTCTATTACCCCTCAAAAGCTTTGGACTTAATCGTGAAGCCTTCAAGGTTGTTTGTTTTTGTATCCATTGGACTCTTCTTGTCATCTCATTGTATGCGGTCAATGCCAGCCTCGATTACTTGAAATGATGACCTTCTGATGAGATACCCAACCTAGAGTGTTTTGATATACAAGATCTGAATATCGAGATAAAAGGTATAATAAATCCCAAGATAGATCCTTGAAAAACAGAATCTCAACAAAGTTTGGGGCAGAGAAAACTTGAAAAACAGAATCAGTTGAGGACTTTATTCATTAAAAATATAGTTGTTTTTGAGTTTTAGCTGTACTTGAGAGAGAACAAGTGTTGATATGATTCTATTACCCCTCAAATAGGATCAGTTTGTCATTCTTCACGCTATAGCTTTGGACTTAATCGTGAAGCTCCTCATGGTTTCTATTGAGGTATAAAGGTTTGTTTTTGTATCTATTGGATTCTTCTTGTCATCTAATTCATCTAATTGGATAGGGTCAACTTGTTGACACAATGCTAGCCTCCATTATTTGAAACGATGACCCTCTAATGAAAAAACCCAGCCTAGAGGTGTTTGATAGACAGGATCCGAGTATAGAGATAAAACATATAAATCCCGACATAGATCTCAATCCCAGAATCGAGATAAAACATAATCCCAACATAGATCTCAACAAAGTAGTTTGGGGTAGTTTGGGGCAGAGAAAACTTGAAAAATGTTGACATTTCATCCGAAAGGATTGGGATTATTGTAAATATTGTAAATTGAGAATTGAGATAAAACATAATCTCAACAAAGTAGTTTGGATTATTGTAAATATTGTGAAGTAGTTTGGGTCAGAGAAAACTTGAAAAATGTTGACACTTAATCGAAAGGATTGGGATTATTGTAAATATTGTAAATTGAGATTCGGATTATTGTAAATATTGTAAATTGAGAATCGAGATAAAACATAATCCCAACATAGATCTCAAAAAAGTAGTTTGAAGCAGAGAACTTGAAAAATGTTGAAAACCAAGAGACCAATCCCAAGTGTCTGTCCACTCATGTATATATTTCATGAATCTATCCACACATGTATGTAATGCAGTAAACAAGTTAATTTGTGGAGTTACCCTCCTGGTTTGACTTGACATGGTATCAGAGCAAGTCTTGTAACTCGTAAAACCCTTCCCTTATTCTATGTCTCTGCTTATTATTGAACGAACGCCCTGTATTTTCCTTGATTTAATCTCCTTGTCTGTTTGTTGTGTACAATGCCATTTTGCTATATAGTTCATGGCGTCGCCTGAGAGATACAAACTCCGATGCTGTGTGGGCCTATTTGTGTTGATTGGTAGAAGACTCAAGCCACACATCACTATTGGAAGGAGAACGAGTTCCCTTCTTAATCTGCTGGTCGAATCTTGAGAATAGAGGTCGTATTTTGGGAAAAGAGACAAGACCGAGTTCTGGTTCCTAATGGCTCAAGTTCTCCCTTGAAGGAAATATAATCTCCTTGTATCAACGCAACTATTTGCTACAATCTAGACGCGTTTCTCTGAGAATAGAGGACAAACCACATTACTCTTATCGTGGGAAGATTCACCTTAGTTCTGAGTTGAGATTCTCGCTGAAGGGACGAGATTCAATCACTGTTGAGAACCATATCAAATTCTGAGTGTGAAGCTGAACCTACCAAACCGAGGGACCGATTTTATGAAGTGGTTTATTGGCTGTGAAGAGCGTACAACTAGCTGGAAATGATCTTCAGTTTGGGTGTGTTGTGACTCTCTTCCTGGGCGGTTTGTGGACCGATACCTCATCTACGTTTGACTGGTATGCTGTGTGTTGAATATATATATATATATATATATATGGCCGGTGCTGCGTTGAATTGTGCATAGTTCGTATGCGAAGGTCCAGGTATAAGTCCAGGTATATATGCTGCCTGGAAATGGAAATTGTAACGTTGGTATGTGCAACATATATCAATTTCCATGGTAAATGGCGATTGAATATTATATGGTTGCCGTTGAATTGTGCATAGTTCGAATGCGAAGGTCCAGGTATATATCCTGCCTGGAAATTGAAACATTGGTATGTGCAACATATATCAATTTGCATGGTAAATGGTAATTGAATATTTTATGGTGGCCGTGGAATGTTATATAGTGCATGTATGGTATGTGACATGATTGTATGTGTTGGCGAATACTTTAATTGAGTACATATGGTATGAATATAGTAGGGTTAAAATGATATGGCTTAAAAGCTTGTGATGTTTATGGTGTGAGTATTAGTGGCTCTAATGATATGGCTTAAAAACTTGTGAGGTTTATGGTGCGAGTATTAGTGTAGAGTTGGACCATATTTTTTTCACTTTTAATTTGATTTTTTTTGATACATAATGCATTTTTTAATTTTTATTCTCTAAGAGAACTACCATGAGTGGTCTCGGAAGATAAAACATTCATTTTTAATTATGCTGTGAGTATTAGTGGCTCAAATGATATGGCTTAAAAGCCTCTGATGTTTATGGTGTGATATTAGTGCAGAGTTTTTATGGTGTGAGTATTAGTGCAGAGTTGGACCATATTTTTTTCACTTGTGATCTGATTTTTTTATACATAATGCCTTTTTTAATCTCTATTGTGGGAATAGTTTTCTCTGGCAAAGAGAACTATCATGACTCGTCTCGGAAGATAAAACACACTTATTTTCAATGATCTTTGGAAAGAAATTTATGGACAATGAGACAATGCACTTGGAAAACCCACTTCAGATAAGGAGCTTGCCATTTGGGAAAACAAGAACCACAATGCCTATGCCTTGATTGCAACATTAGAGAGGTGAGTCGTCATATTTCTCCATTTTCAAAAGCCTTTGAAGCCTTAA
This sequence comes from Pinus albicaulis, assembly GCA_034641835.2. NCBI lineage: Eukaryota > Viridiplantae > Streptophyta > Pinopsida > Pinales > Pinaceae > Pinus > Pinus albicaulis. Next base: position 567,477,994 of record CM076583.1, on the reverse strand, counting down.
AGAAATTGAAAGAATTGTATGACTTACACTCTGAACTTGAAGTTGTTCAATTGATGCTCAAGTTGTTCAATCTTGAGTTGAAAAATGATGACCTTCTTGTCTTAGCATCAAAAGTAAGATCGATTATGCATGATATACAAGCCATTGGTGTTGAAATAGACATTCCTCTCATAGCTTATGTCAAGGCACTATATCCCACTTATTCACATTATCTTGAGTCATTGCAAGCAAGTGACAACCTTAAGGAGTTACTTTTGACTCCCTTAAGAAGAAGTTTGCTGAGAGAGAGAAGGCTTTTGGGAAGAAGACAACTCCTCAGTGTATTGAAGATGATGTGTGCTTTGCACATAAGGAGAAGAATCATGCACAATATTCTTCTAGAGGAAAACGTGGTCGAGGAGGAAGAGGAATGAAGAAGTTTAGTGGCATGGGGGGAAGATATTTCCAAGGAGAAGTGTCTGATCTTCATTGCATACGATGCAATAGAGATGGACATGATGCTTCTACATGTAAGTTTCCTTGGACAAAATTGCAAGAAAAAAAATGAAGGAAAATGTAAAACACTTGACAAAGGGAAAGGTAAAGCACTTGAGTCCGCTCATTATGTTGTGACACATTGCAAATTTGGAGTAACTGAAGACTTATTCAATGCTTCACTTACTTCATGGAAAGATGCTTGGTTCCTTGATTCAGGAGCAACTTGCCACATGAATTTTAGGAGAGATTTCTTTGAAGAATTCATTGACAATGTTGATTGAGCTATATACTTTGCAGACAAGTCAAAACTCAAGCCATCAAGGCTTGGCACCATCAAACTCAAATTGTCTGGTCTTTGTCAGCCATTTTGCAGGACCTTTATGAGATGGCTCAAGCTGCTCAATTAACTGAGATGGGGTTGAATCAAGACTTAGTCTCCCAATTCTGTCAATCACATCACACAAAGTGTCATCACTCGATGGAGCTTCATGTGGGGGAGAGAGTGTTTTAGAAGAAGATTCCACAGATTGATCCAGTATAGGAATCCCCCCTTCAAGATGTGGAATCTCATTATCAAACCCTTGAAAATACTTTGCATGTTCAAATCTATCCAAGCAATCACATTTCCGCTCAACAACATTCTCAGTCTTGGAAGATTCAAGAAAGGCCACATCTCTAGATATTATAAACTTCTTATTCACTTCATCATATATACGGTATGCTTTGGAGGTATTTGAGTACCCCAAGAATATACATTTTCCACTCCTTGCACTGAGTTTGTTTCTCTATTCCTTTGGTATCAAGGCATAACAGGGGGAACCAAAAATGTTGAGATGTTTCATCGAAGGAATGTGACCATACCACATTTCATAGGGAGTCTTGTTTTTTTATAGCATTAGATGGACACCTATTCTTACTGCATCAGCCCAAAACATCAATTTAACATTCTAGAAAAACATCATGGAATGTACCATATTTAATATTGTCATGTTCATTCTTTCAGCGACTTTGTTATGTTGGGGATTATAAGACACGATTGTTTGATGTTTGATCCCATGTCGGCGAAGATAGTTTTCAAATTCATTTGATGTATATTCTTTTCCATTATTAGTACAAATAGATCCAATATGAGATTTTGCATCATTTTGTTGAAACCTTAGTTAAACTGAGAGGGAGGGGGTGGCGGTGCGGGGTAATCAATTTAACACATTCATGAACTTTTAAAACTTTCAATTAAACTTATTTACAATTTAACTTCATGATCAACTTTATATGTGAACAATCTTAATATATGAGTAGAAGTGTTAAGATAATGTAACAACAGACTTATTATGAGAGCAGCAAATATTAAGCAGATTGAATAACCATATCAACACATAAACATCACACACAGAGACTAAAATAAGATATAAGGAAACCTGAACACCTAAAAAGGAGAAAACCACATCTTATTATTGTTGTGATGCAAAGGCAAGCTCCAACTCCCTCTCACCACTGATTTTCTGTAGGCACCAACCTACAGGAGGCTCCAACCTCAATTCTGCAAGCTACAACTTGCAAGGAAGCTCCAGCTCCCTCACTTTTTCATAAGAGAAACACTTGTTGATTTACCTTGGATATCAGTTCTGTTTTGTACCTTCTTTACTACTGTCCTCCAATCTTCATATCTGTCTTATTTATTTCCTTTGCTTCAATTCTGCATTCTCATTTCTTTTACTAGCTTATTCAGACATATGTATTCATTTCAATTTTACAGTGGGATTTTGTTTTTCTCCGGAGACTTGCCAATTACATCACAAACAATGTAAAATCAATTAAAAACTTTTTCATTCAGTTACAATATGAATTTCAAATCAACCCATTCAACAACTCTGCTCACTCTATTATTCTCTCTCTCTCTCTTCTCTCGCTCTCTTTTTTTTTGTTGTTGTTGTAATTATTATTATTATTATTATTATTATTCCCCGCTCATTGTAGTTGTATAACTGCTGTATATACAATAGTCTTTTAATATAACACAACCAACTCTCGGCATTATAAAAAAAAACTTTTTAACAATAGAAAACACCCTTTCGGGCCCATTTCCTCATATCAAAGTCTATTGTGTAATGGTTCTGGCGTATGTTAAACCAACAATAAGTCTCCTCCCAGCGCACACACACACACACACACACACACACACACATATATGTCAACACTTCTACCACGTATCCAAACCACAACAGTGTAATATTTGTTCGGGCCCACATATATAAATTGGTTCTCTTCATTATTCATCGTCGCCTTGGTTCAAACCCAAAATCCATTTAACTTCCGGAACAAAACCTTTTGGATCAAATAGTTGGGTCCACCTCCAATGAGTATTATAAATAATCACTCATAAAACAACAACCCATACTATACTTATTCGAATCAATATTTGAATGTTACAATGAAACCAATTGCATATTCATTTAATTTGACCTTCGTAACTTTGATAGCAATAAAAGAGGGTCCCACACTTATCGACATATTCATCAACCTTTCGATTAAATAATTATCCATGCCTTAATCCTTTTTGCACGGCCAAAGGTACTTTGCTTCTTATAAATATACATATGGGCAATTAACATTACAAACCCCGACATCAACAAATATCGAACACAGACCTTGGCCAACCCATATAATTCATATATTAAGGTCCTATATAATCCTTTGATTTTCTTTAAAACCAAAGGCTCGATATATTATATATCCAACCATAATATATATATGTCAACACATATATATTTCGATTATCTTTCGCACATTTTATAATATGCCCGCATATAGTTCATTATACAAGGTTCGGCGTTGTATATATATATATATCAACATATTATAGCGTTTGGGCCCACAATATTTATAACATACCATCATAAATCATCGTGCCATCTAACGACTGTAAATTCATCGCACTACCAACCTTCAATCCAACGACAATCGCGCAATGTCGCGCAAATCAGATGCACAGGTGTTAATCGTTCTAACTCATGCAATGAATCGGTCCCACTCGTTAACTTACCCCTCGCTTCCAATGGTCGTGAGCTTATCGCTTCTTCAATCTCAATCCGACGATCCTTAACGAGTTTTGCATTTTTTATTGATACAAACATTAACACTTTAAAATTGCGCGATAAACGTTGTTTTGTAAAACCACCTTAGGACACGTGTCGATTAAAGACATAGATCGCGTTCGAAATGTGAAATCCACTTACCACTTTAAACACCGCGCGATACTGCTGGTTTTCTTTCCCAAAACTGCCCTTATTGTTTACTCCAGATTCTGTTCTGTTCGTGGTTCCGCTTCAAATTCTTCGCGCCTTCGTTATATATATATATATATATATATACTCCGCTCAAGGTTCCATTTCTTATTTCTTCAGCACTTTTATATATGAATTTTGCCTTAACATATAAACCCCTGTTTCATTCTTATTTTAATACGACACTACCATAGGTTTAACACCCGACTGCATCAGGTTTTCACTGCTCAATGCTTGGTTCCACCTCCTACCCTCAGGGTTCCATCTTAACCCTTCAACGTTTTATTATAAACATTCCGTTGCACTCTCGGCGCTTCCACATGTTAAATTAACAGTTCTATCAGAATTTACAATGCGCTCCAGGTTTGAATCTGGGATTCTACGAAACCCTCACTCTGTCTATATATGGAAGCTGTCATAGGATGAGATATAATAGGTGGTGGAACTATGTAAAGGTGTTAATAGTTTTTCAACTTCGCGCTGTGGCCCTGAATACTCCCCTAACAGTTCGTGCTTCTTCCTCTTCTGCATAGTCCAACTCTTTCTCTGTGAGCTCTTCTCTGTTGGAAGTTCTTTCAAATCTATAATGGAGTCACGATACACATACACACCCTCTGGGTCTTTGTATTCTTTGTATATTCCGCTGCCTTGTCTCTGTATTCTCTGTATATTTTGCTGCCCTGTCAAATGTAAATAAACTCTCACTCTGTCTCTACAAGCCTTATATATGATGTTGCAGAGCAAATAACTTCTCACTCTGTTCTTCTCATGCTCCAAACTGAGAGCCCTTTGTTCTCTTGTAAATGTCACTACACCATTCACCAAAACCCTGGGCCCCTTTTTATGTTTTCTCCTTTGCTCTGCTTCTGTCTTTGTCATCTCCTTTGCCATCAATGACAACATTTCCAATAGTCTCCCCTTTTGGCATTGATGGCAATACACTTCCTCTGCTAGGCCTTTTAACATATTCTTTGTCTGTAGCTTTTCCTCCCCCTTTGACATCAATGGCAAAGGGTTGATATTCTGATCTTGAGGACTTGTTCCATGCTCTTTGTGGCATTCCTTGTTAACTGGTCTCCCCCTGGAATGATGTTTTCTTTTCTGTTTTCCCCCTGAAACGATGCTTTCTCTTCATATCAGAGAGTAGCATCTGCAGACACTACCCCAAGTTTATCTCTCAAATATTCAAATGGTTCTCTAGCAAGAGGTTTTGTGAATATATCCACTGTTTTTTCTTTTGTTGGCACATATTCCAACTTCACTACCTTCTGTGCTACTTGTTCTCTGAGAAAATGGTACTTGATTGGAATGTGTTTAGTTTTTGAATGAAGTACAGGATTTTTTGATATACTTATTACACTTGTATTATCACATTTGATAGAGATAGCTTCATCAATGCTTACTTCATGTCTTGGAGGGTTTGTTTCACCCACATGACTTGTGCGCAACATGCTGCTGCTGCTGTATATAGAGAGATAGATGTTTGTTTCTTGCTTAGCCATGCCACCAGACTTTCTCCTAAATAGAATGCACCTCCACTTGTTCTTTTCATGTCATCCACACAACTGGCCCAAATATGATGTCAAAATGAAGTTTTTGCCTTTTGGATACCATAGCCCATGATTTTCAGTGCCTTGTAGATATCTGAATATTCTCTTAATTGCTAGTAAGTGATTTTGTTTTGGTGCTGCTTGATATCTTGTCACAAGTCCTACAGCCAGCACAATGTCTGGTCTAGAAGCTGTTAGGTATAACAGACTTCCAACCATGGATCTGTAAAGTTTTTGATCTACATCAGTTGTTCCATCATCTGCACAAAGCTTGCATCCAGTAATCATGGGAGTTGACACAGGTTTGCAGTCTTCCATTTTGAACCTTTTCAACATCTCTCTTAAGTAATTTTCTTGTGAGATGAATGTGTCTGTGTTCTTTTGTTGAATTTGAAGTCCTAGATAGAAGGTGAACTCCCCAATCATAGACATCTGAAACTCTGATTTCATCTCTTCAGCAAATCCTTTTGTTAACTCATCTTTGCTGCTTCCAAACATGATATCATCTACATACACTACTACAATCAAAAGTTCATTTTCATTTGCTTTTATGTACAAATTGCTGTCTACTCCTCCTTTCTTGAACCCTTGTTTTTGCAAGTATTTGTCCAGCCTTGAATACCATGCTCGAGGAGCTTGTTTCAGCCCATATAATGCTTTCTTTAATCCACACACATGGTTTGCATTATCTGTTAAGGAGAACCCTTTTGGTTGTTCCATGTAGACTTCTTCCTCTAAATCTCCATTTAGGAAGGCAGAATTCACATCCATTTGATATACCTTGAAGTCATGGTAGCAAGCAAAAGCTAAAAACATTTTGATAGCTTCCATTCTGGCTACAGGGGCAAATGTTTCATCATAATCAAGACCTTTAACCTGTGAATATCCCTTGCATACAAGTCTGGCTTTATTTTTGATTACCTTTCCTTGTTCATTCATCTTATTCTTGAATACCCATTTTGAGCCAATGACATTTTTCTCATTGGGTCTTGGAACTAGTTCCCAGATATTGTTCTTCTCAATTTGATCCAATTCTTTATTCATAGCATTCACCCAATGTTTGTCTTCGCTGGCTTTTTCAAACTTCTTTGGCTCTATTTGTGATAACATAACTAGGTATACCTTTTCTGTCTATTCAGTTAACTGTCTTCTTGTCTGTACACCTACACTCTTGTCCCCAATGATTTGATCTTCTGGATGTTTCTTTTGAGTGTATCTTGAGGGGCCTTTTGAGCTCAGTTCAGTATCTTCTGTTGTCTTGCTTATTTCATCATCATCTTGGTTCTCTTCTTCATGATCTTCTGGAGGATTGCTGCAACCTGTACTTTTTGTCTTGTCTAATAGTTCTTCATCAAATCTTACATCAATGCTTTCCACAATTTTGTGAAGTATTTTGTTGTAGCACATGTAACCTTTACTCTTGGATGCATATCCTAAAAATATTCCTTCATCTGCTCTTGCATCAAACTTTCCCAGATTTTCATCATTAATTTTTATGAAACACTTGCTTCCAAAGACTCTAAAGTGCTTGATTGATGCTAGTTTACCATGCCATAGTTCATAAGGAGTCTTGTCACTGTTTGGTCTTAAATGAGATTTTTTTAGAATATGCACAGCTGTGTGTACTGCTTCTGCCCAAAAGGTTTGAGGAATGTTACTTTCTTGCATCATGGCTCTGGCAATCTGTTGTACAGACCTGTTTTGTCTCTCTGCTACTCCATTTTGCTGAGGTGTACCTGCAATTTTGAACTGTTGTTTTATCCCATGCTCATTGCATAGGGTTGCAAAATCATAGTCTGTGAATTCACCTCCTCTGTCTGATCTGATACACTTTAGCTTGCATCATGTTTGATTTTCTGCCAATGCCTTGAATATCTTGAATTTTTCAAGTGCTTCCGATTTGTATTTGAGAAATGCAACCCATGTTATTCTAGAAAAATCATCTATTATTAGCATAAAATAGGATTCTCCACTTGGTGTTTTAGTTCTTGAAGGTCCACACAGATCCATGTGAACAAGTTGAAGAGCTCTGCTTGTAGATAGTTTCTCTTTGGTTTTGAAGGATGTGCGGGTCTGCTTACCTAGTTGACAGGATTTACATATGGTATTTGAAGGCTTCTTTATGACTGGCATATCTCTGACTGCATTTTTCTTGCTTAGAATTATGATATGATCAAAGTTTAGGTGTCTCAATCTTCTATGCCATAACCATGACTCCTCAAGTTTTCTTAGATGGCATGCTTCATTCTCTTCTTTCACTACGTAGACATTGATTTCTATTCGAACACCTTTGACCAGGGTATTTCCAGTGGTGCTTGATCTTACTTCACAGTCTTGTGCTCTAAAAAGAACTTCACAACGTTTATCACACATTTGACTGACACAGCAGATTTGCTTTCAGCGCATCCACAAATAGTACATCTTGGGCTTTTCCTCTGCCATTATCCAGACTAACTGAGCCTCTTCCTTTGATTTTCCCTGCTTTATCATTGTCAAAAGTAACATTTCCAGATTTCTTTTCATCAAAGGTTATAATATTGCTTCTATCTCCAGACATATGCTTTGAGCAACCATTGTCCAGATACCATTGGCGTTTCAGATCTTGGGCTACTAGAGCCAAGTCACATTTATTCACCTTTTTTTTCCACTGCAAGCATCCTTTTGTTTGGTACCTTTTTTGAGGTGATGGACCACATTCTCTGAGAGGACATTTGGAAGACATATGTCCACTTTTATTGCATACATAGCATTTGAGTATATCTTTAGCAGAATTATGAGTATGAGTAAACTCTCCATGATTCATAAACCTTCTTGAGGTTTTGAACATCAGTGTTTGTCCATATTTTCTGCATTCTATGATTTTATGGCCAAATTCTTTACAGTAAAAACAGTATCCATAAAAACAATTTGCATACCTGATGAAAGGTTGTCTTCTCCATTTGTTTGCTTGAGGAAATATTTTCACTGTCTGCATCCTTTGCTGGTTTGTATCAATTCTTATTGTATGACAATATGCAGCGATATGTCCCAGTTTGTGGCAGGCATAACAGGTGGCATCTTTCATAGGGGGAAAGAATCTCCTGTGATGGCTTCCAAATTTGACATATTCAGGAGTACATGAGCCTTTTTCAGTTGACAGTTTATTTATTTCATCCTTTTTCATTTGAGACTCCTTCTGGTTTCTATCTACTTCATTGCAGGTTTCTTCTTCTTTAGGAATCTTCTGAGCTGCTTTGATATTCTCATCTGCTTTTACAAAAATGATATTTTTGTTTTTTTTTCTTTGCCTTTGGTTGATTCTCCTTTATAGCCTATCCTAGTGTTTATCAGAGGAGATCTTTGAGCATCTAGAATTTCATTCAACTTACCAGAGCTTGTCATTTGAGAAGTATTTATTTTCCTCGGGGCATTTTCTAATTTCTTCCTTAAGCATACTACCTCTTCTTCCAATTTCTCTTGTTCCTGAGTTTTATCCTTAATTTGCTTAAGTAAAATGTCTTCTACCTTCTTGGCTTCTTCAAGCTCTACTTTCAACTAAATGAAGACTTTTGAATTTTTTTCTTCTCTTACATATTTGAGGAGAATGTCTTTTGGTTTTCTACACTTCAGTTTGAGTCTTTCAATTTCCTCCAAGGCACTTCTTAGCTCCCCCTCAAGGTCCACTTCACCTTCTTCCTCATCTTCTAGAAGGCATTCTTCCAGCGCTTCTATAGCCATCAATACAAAGTCAGATGTTCCTTCTTCACTTGAGAATTCAACTGAGTCTTCAGATGCACTGCTGTCTTGTTGAGCATAGAAAATTTTTCTATTGAATCTCTTCCCTTTCTGCCAGTTTTTTGATATGGTTTTCTCTGATTCCTGAGTCTGATTCTTTGTTTTCTTATAAGGACACTTAGTAGCATAGTGTCCAACTCTTCCACAATTGAAACATTTAAATGGAAGTTTACCTTTATATTTACCTGAGCCTTTATCCATTTTTCTGATAAATTTGGCCTCTTCTTCATCAGAGCAGGAGCATATATCTTCTTTTTCTTCTTTCTTCTTCTCTGTCTTAAAGGCTGCCTCCCTTACATTTGACTTTCTCCGTGGCAGTCTCATCTCATAGGTTGTTAGTTTTCCAAGTAGATGGTTTATGGTCAAGGTTTCCCAATCTGCTGTTTCTTCTATGCTAGAGACCTTGGGATTAAAACTGGATGGCAATGTCTTCATCATCATTCATCTTTAAAATTTCAAACTGGGCTCTATAGAATTGAAGTTTGGCTGTCTTCACCTTTTTGTCTCCCTCATGAATATTTTCTAGAGTTTCCCACATTTCTTTGGCAGTCTTACTGTGCATTACTTTGATAAATTCTGCCTCACATAGTCCATTAAAGATTGCATTCATGGCCTTTGCATTAGCCACAAAATCTTGTTTGGCTTCTTTTTCTGAGACATTTGCCTTTAGGTCATATCCGAATTCCACAGCAGCCCAAACTTCTATTCCTAAAGACATTATGTATGTTCTCATTCTGATTTTCCAGAAAGCATAATTTGCACCGGTGAAAAAAGGGGCTTTGTTAGTTGAGGATCCTTCTTGACTAGCCATCCTGGGGACCTAGGATCTCCTTTCAGTTGTTAAACTGCTAGAAAAGGAACCTGCTCCGATATCAATTGTTGAAACCTTAGTTAAACTGAGAGGGGGGTGGAGAGTGGGGAGGTGAATCACTTAACACATTCATGAACTTTTTAAACTTTAAATTAAACTTATTTACAATTTAACTTCATGATCAACTTTATATGTGAACAATCTTAATATATGAGCAGAAGTGTTAAGATAATGTAACAACAGACTTATAATGAGAGCAGCAAGTATTAAACATATTGAATAACCATATCAACACATAAACATCACACACAGAGACAACAGATATAAGTAGAAACCCATAAAGGGAGAAAACCACATCTTATTATTGTTGTGATGCAAAGGCAAGCTCCAACTCCCTCTCACCACTGATTTTCTGTAGGCACCAACCTACAAGAGGCTCCAACCTCAATTCTGCAAGCTACAACTTGCAAGGAAGCTCCAACTCCATCACTTTTTCATAAGAGAAACACTTGCCGATTTACCTTGGATATTAGCTCTGTTCTATACCTTCTTTACTATTGTCCTCTAGTGTTCATATCTGTCTTATTTATTTCCTCTGCTTCAATTCTGCATTCTCATTTTTTTTACCAGCATATTCAGAAATATGTATTCATTTCAATTTTACAGTGGGATTTTGTTTTTCTCCGGAGACTTTCCAATTACATCACAAACAATGTAAAATCAATTAAAAACCTTTTCATTCAGTTACAGTATGAATTTCAAATCAACCCATTCAACCACTCCGCTCACTCCATTAGGGGAATTTTGAGGTCTAAAACGGGCCTCTTAAGGAAATTATAAAATAATAGTGGAAAAAATCAAATAAGATTTGATGACATCATCAAATTTTAGAGGGAAAAAAGAAAAAGCTATTTTTTCAACTTGTATTTTCAACTTATCTCCCAACGTTTTTACTCAAATTTCGAGTGGGAGTACTCGTTGGATGAAAAATTTAATTCCTCATCCAAGGAGTACCCATGTTGCATACTTTCGATGGACCCTGCTACATGAAAAATGAGAAAAACATGAAAAACATGATTGCAATCACATTTTTTCATGTATTTCTCATTTTTCATGTAGCAGGGTCCATCGAAAGTATGCAATATGGGTACTCATTGGATGAGGAATTAAATTTTGCATCCAACGAGTACTCCTGCTCGAAATTTGAGTAAAAACTTTGGGAGATAAGTTGAAAATACAAGTTGAAAAAGCAGTTTTATTATTTTATTATTCTTTAATCTTTTTACCCTTTTACTTAAAAAATGGTGAATCATCCCCCATGGTTGACATCATCATCTTGAATCCTATTGGTTCTTATAAAGTTTATTTTGGTTGTACATTTTTCTTAGGAGGCCCATTTTAGACTCCAAAATTCCCCTAATGTATTTTTTTCTCTCTCTTTTTCCGTTCTCTCTGTCTTTTTCATTTTCCCTGCTCATTGCAGTTGTATAACTGCTGTATATACAACAATATTTTAATATAACACAACCAACTCTCGGCGTTATGAAAAAAATCTTTTTAACAATAGAAAGCACCCTTTCGGGCCCACTTCATCATATCAAAGTCTATTGTGTAATGGTTCTGGCGTATGTTAAACCAACAATAAGTCTCCGCCCAACACACACACACACACACACACACACACACATATATATATATGTCAACACTTTACCATGTATCCAAACCACAGCAGTGTAATATTTGTTCGGGTTCACATATATAAATTGGTTCTCTTCATTATTCATCATCGCCTTGGTTCAAACCCAAAATCCATTTAACTTCCGGAACAAAACCTTTTGGATCAAATAGTTGGGTCTACCTCCAATGAGTATTATAAATAATCGCTCATAAAACAACAACCCATACTATACTTATTCGAATCAATATTCGAATGTTACAATGAAACCAATTGCATATTCATTTAATTTTAACTTCGTAACTTTGATAGCAATAAAAGAGGGTCCCACATTTACTGGCATATTCATCAACCTTTCAATTAAATAATTACCCACGCCTTAATCCTTTTTGCATGGCCAAAGGCGCTTTGCTTCTTATAAATATACATATGGGCAATTAACATTACAAATCCCGACATCAACAAATACCGATCACAAACCTTGGCCAACCCATATAATTCATATATGAAGGTCCTATATAATCCTTCGATTTTCTTTAAAACCAAAGGCTCGATATATTATATATCCAACCATAATATATATATGTCAACACATATATATATTCCGATTACCTTTCGCACATTTTATAATACGCTCGCATACAGTTCATTATACAAGGTTCGACATTGTATATATATATCAACATATTATAGCATTCGGGGCCACAATACTTATAACACACCATCATAAATCATCGTGCCATCCAACGACTGTAGATTCATCGCGCTACCGGCCTTCAATCCAACGACAATCGCGCAATGTCGCACAAATCAGATGCACAGGTGTTAATCTCTAACTCACGCAATGAACCGGTCCCACTCATTAACTTACCCCTCGCATCCAACGGTCGTGAGCTTATCGCTCCTTCAATCTCAATCCGACGATCCTTAATGAGTTTCACATTTTTTATTGATACAAATGTTATCACTTTAAAATTGCGCGATAAATGTTGTTTTGTAAAACCACCTTAGGACACGTGTCGATTAAAGACAAATCACGTTTGAAATGTGAAATCCACTTACCACTTTAAACACCGCGCGATACTGCTGGTTTTCTTTCCCAAAACTACCCTTACTGTTTACTCCAGGTTCCATTCTGTTTGTGGTTCCGTTTCAAATTCTTTGCGCCTTCATTATATATATATATATATATACTCCGCTCGAGGTTCCATTTCTTATTTCTTCAGCACTTTTATATATGAACTCTGCCTTAACATATAAACCCCTGTTTCATTCTTATTTTAATATGGCACTACCATAGGTTTAACACCCGACTGCATTAGGTTTTTATTGCTCAATGCTTAGTTCCACCTCTTATCCTCAAGGTTCCATCTTAACCCTTCAACGTTTTATTATAAACATTTCGTTGCACTCTCGGCGCTTCCAGATGTTAAATTAACAGTTCTATTAGAATTTACAATGTGCATTCCAAGTTTGAATTTGGGATTCTATGAAACCCTCACTCTGTCTATATATGGAAGTTGTCATAGGATGACATATAACAGGTGGTGGAACTATGTAAAGGTGTTAATAGATTTTCAACTTCGCGTTGTGGCCATGAATATTCCCCTAACAGTTTGTGCTTCTTCCTCTTCTGCATAGTCCAACTCTTTCTCTGCGAGCTCTTCTCTGTTGGAAGTTATTTCAAATCTATAATGGAGTCACAATACACATACACACCCTCTGGGTCTTTGTATTCTCTGTCTATTCTACTGCCCTGTCTCTGTATTCTCTGTATATTCTGCTGCCCTGTCAAATGTAAATAAACTCTCACTATGTCTCTACAAGCCTTATATCTGCGACTGCAGAGCATATAACTTCTCACTCTATTCTTCTCTTGCTCCAAATTGAGAACCCTCTATTCTCCTGTAAATGTGACTACACCATTCACCGAAACCCTAGGCTCCTTTTTTTGTCTTCTCCTTTGCCTCTGCTGCTGTCTTTGTCATCTCCTTTGCCATCAATGAAAACATTTCCAACACATGTTTAATCCATGCATGAAAGTTCTTGAATGTTTCAAAAGCTTCAGATGCATCCTTCAATAAATAAACCCAACATATTTTGGTGTAGTCATCAATAAATGTCATCTTATATTTATTACCATTTGTAGAAGGAGCGGGCATTGGGCCACACAAATAAAAATGAATGAGTTCAAATTTTCCATGTGCTTTGGAATGAGAATCATGAAAAGATTCTTTGTTGTGTTTTCCCAAGATACAAACATCACATTGCTTAAGTTTCCTAGGAATTGTAGTAAAACGAGTAACACCATTTTTCTTTAACAAATGAAGGTTGTCATAGTTCAAGTATCCAAATATAGCATGTCATAAAAGACTTGATGGAAATGTACCTTCGTCATAGTGAGAACTATATGAAAAGTTTTGTGCATGAGCAAAGGTTCCTTGCAGCTTCAAAAGTCTTTCTTCTTCTATCCCATGCATGACAAGTGAGTGATTTGATGTTTTTCTGACCTCAACCTTTCCATCAAATATGTGAATGGAGTGTCCTTGCTAGCAAGATGTGGACCAAAGACAACAAGTTTCTCCTCAAGTTCGGGAGGTATAGAACATCATGTAAAAGAAAGTCTAGAAGACCAGACAATTTGAGCTTGATGGTGCCAAGCCTTGATGGCTTGAGTTTTGACTTGTCTGCAAAGTATATAGCTCAATCAACATTGTCAATGAATTCCTCAAAGAAATATCTCCTAAAATTCATGTGGCAAGTTGCTTTTGAATCAAGGAACCAAGCATCTTTCCATGAAGTAAGTGAAGCATTGAATAAGTCTTCAGTTACTCCAAATTTTCAATGTGTCACAACGTAATGAGCGGACTCGAGTGCTTTACCTTTCCCTTTGTCAAGTGTTTTAACTTTTCCTTCATTTTTTTCTTGCTCAATTTTGTCCCAATGAAGCTTACATGTAGAAGCATCATGTCCATCTCTATTGCATCGTATGCAATGAAGATCAGACATTTCTCCTTGGAAATATCTTCCCCCCATGCCACTAAACTTCTTCATTCCTCTTCCTCTTCAACCACGTCTTCCTCTAGAAGAATATTATGGATGATTCTTCTCCTTATGTGCAAGGAACATAGCTTCTTCAGTAGACTGAGGAGTTGTATTCTTCCCAAAAGCCTTCTCTCTCAAGAAAGACAAGAACAAGAAGCTCAACCAGACCGAATGGAGGTGATGTAGACAATCCTGATTCACTAGTTGATATGGATGTTTCTTATGATTGTAAACTAAATTTTTCTACATATTTTGAATCAACTTCCTTCAAATAAGCCACTTCTCACTATGAATGGAAAGAAGCAATGCATAAAGAATATGATGCTTTAATAAAGAATGGCACTTGAAAGCTAGTTGATCCTCCATTAGGAACCAAACCAATAGGCTGCAAGTGAGTCTTCAAGAACAAGTATAAATCAAATGGCTCACTTGACAAGCATAAATCCAGGATTGTGGCAAAAGGTTTTGCACAGAAGGAAGGCATCGACTATGAGGAGACTTTTACCCCCACAACAAAATGGGCTACCATCCAGACATTCTTTGCCTTGAAAACTTAGAACAGTTGGAAAGTCCATCAAATGGATGTAAAAAAAACTTTCTTGAATGGAGATATGAAAGAAAATGTTTTTATGTTCCAACTCGAAGGATTTGTTGTGAAGGGTCAGGAACAAAAAGTATGCAAGCTTCTAAAATCCTTGTATGGCCTCAAGCAAGCACCATGAGCCTGGTACGAGAAGTTAACTGAGCATCTTCTGAAACTCAACTTCAAACATTATGATCTTGATGATGCAAATTTGTTTTTCAAGAAAGTTGACAAAACAATTGTATATCTTGTGGTGTATATAGATGATCTTCTAATGACAAGGAACAATGAGAGCTACATTGCATCCATAAAGAAAGAACTGAGGAAAGGTTTTGAAATGACAAATTTGGGCGATGTTCACTACTATCTTGGTATTGAATTAACTCAACACCTGAAGTTTATATTCCTCTCCTAGAAGAAGTACATTGGAGATCTATTGAATAGGTTTGGCATGAATGAGTGCAATCCTTTGATTACTCCAATGGAATAGAACTTAAAGCTCACATCTGCTGAAGGAAAAGAATTTGAGGATGCAACAAAGTATAGAGAACTCATAGGAACTCTCAACTACCTAACTACTACTAGACCAAACATTTCATTTGCTGTTGGAATCCTTTCTAGGTTTATGAAAATGCCTTGTGAGGGTCATTGGTCCACCGCAAAAAGAGTTCTAAAGTACTTGAAGGGAACTCAAGAATTTTGACTCAGGTATACATAGGTGGGTGACTTCAGCTTGATTAGATAATTTGATTCAGATTTCGATGGAGATAAATAAATTGGGGTATCTACTTCAGGCTATGTTATGAGTCTTGGATCAGGAGCTATTTCCTAGAGTTCACGCAAGCAATCAGTTCCAAAATATTCCACAACTGAGGCAGAATATGTGGCAGCAACTGAAGCAACAAAGGAAATTGTGTGGCTCAAGAAAATTTTGGAGGATTTGCAGGAGAAACAAGTGCATTCAAATCCTATTTTGATTGATAAAACTTTTGCAATAAATTTGGCCAAGAACCCAAAGTTCCATGTTCGAACCAAACACATAAATATAAAATATCATCTGATTTGACATCATGTTGAGGCCAAGATAATCCACCTACGAAATTTTTCCACAAATGAGTATTTTGCAGACATCTTCACCAAAGTGCCTGGAAGGGAAAAATTTGAAAGATTCAGAATCATGCTTGGACTCACTAACATCCCTTCAGATTAAGGGTGGTGGGGGGGGGGGGAAATGTTGACACCTAATCTGAACAGATTGAGATTATTGTAAATAGTTTTATTTATGCATTAGAGAAAACCAAGAGACCTTGGAATTGGAATCCCAATATTCTCTCCACTCATGTATATATTCATGCACTGAGTAATGCAATAAAAAAGTTAATTTATGGAGTTACCTTCTTGGCCTAACAAAAAATAAAATCCACTAAAGACTTTATTCATTCAAAATATAGTTGTTTTTGAGTTTTACTATACTTGAGAAAAAACAAGTGTTGATATGATTCTATTACCCCTCAAATTGGATTGGTTTGTCATTGTTCACATTATAACTTTGGACTTAATCGTTAAGCTCCGCATGGTTCCAAAATATATTTGTTTATGAGTTTTACTGCACTTAAGAGAAAACAAGTGTTGATATGATTCTATTACCCCTCAAAGTGGACCAGTGTGTCATTGTTCATATTATAACTTTGGACTTAATCGTGAAGCTCCACATGGTTTCTACTGAGGTACAAAGGTTGTCAGTTTTTTCATTCCTTGGACTCTTCTTGTTATCTCATGTGGTTCAGAATTGCTTCCAATATTTCTCTTCTTGTCATCTCATGTGATTTTACTCTTAGTGTGAATCTCAAACAATGTGATTTCTTTCACAAATGACGTTTGTAAAAAAATATCACTGAGAGAAAGTTATCTCAAATATGAAGTAGACCAAATTTTTGTTAGATTTTACAAATATGCATTAGCATATAATAAATTTACACGATCTATCTCTTATAAAAACATAAATAATACAATAAATAAACAAAGCAAGAAAAGAGAAGGGAGAGACATGGATTACATGGTAAAACACTTGTGTGGGGAAACATCTTTGGGAGCAGAAGTGAGCTCCTAATCATACAAAGCTACACCCCTCATTAGCATTGGAGCACACTAGATATGTATACATCACACTCCATTAATGTACATTTTCTCACCTCAAACTAAATGTGTAGTCTAATTTATAGACGAAATAACCTTTTTCATTGGAATCAAGTTTTGCAATTTCAAGCAAGAATGTAATTTTTTGTTGCTTAAAATACATTTATGAATTTAGAAATGGATCCAACACCCTGAAAAACCCTTGGGCACTTAAATTCTTTAGATTAAACAACTTAAATTCAATTTTTTAAAAATCTCTCATGGATATTGGTTAAAATTAACTAGAAAAAATATCGTGAAAAAGGCCATTTCGTCTATAGTTAGATTATGCCCACACTAAATGGAGTCTCTTTTAACTCGTATATTAGACAATAAAAAGGAAAAAATTCCTATGATATGCGGGATAAATTTTTTTACAATATGATGAATTGTTGAAGCATAAATTAGTCAAAATACATCTAGGTAATCATTAATACATTCATATTTTAACATTCCTTCTTAATGATGATGGCTAGAATCATAGGAGGAAGATGCTTTTAACTAGCATTCTTCCTTGATGGTGACTCTCTGCATCCACAAGAAAATCGAAGAAAATTTTCCACTTTGATGGATTTGGTGAAGATATCCATAGCTTATTTTTCAGTGGGACATTACTCGAGACAAAAAACACCATTAGCTAGAAAATATCGAATCAATATCAAAATCAATGTGTTTGGCCCTTGAGAAAAAACACACCATTAGCTACTAGATCTTGAATGAATTTGAAGATCAATGTGTTTGGTCTTGGAGTGATATGCTAAATTGTAATAAAGCACTCCAATTGTCACATCTTAGCTTAGTGGGAGAGCACAATTTTCCTCAAATTGTTATCACTGCAAACACTATTTGACCATGATATAACGCTCCTGACATTCTTACCAGAAACCATCAATACTTATGAAATTTTTTGTCACCATTCTACATAGTAAAATCCACAAAAAACTTGATAGAAGTCAAGTCCCTAGTATTGATAACACTCATAATAGTCAAATCCAAAAAAAACTTGAGAGAAGTCCCTTACTTTGTAGCACTGAGAACACTCATAAATGTGCTCATGGTCAACAACTTGTACCGGGTCTACAATAAGCAAGTGAAATAGTGCACACAAAACTAGTAATTAAACACACTATCAAGGCCAAAGCATTAAGTGTGGATCTAATGAAACAATGCCACAATGAAGAGACAACTAAAGCAAATACCCTCGGTGAATAAAGTCACTCAAACTGAGTAAAGATTCGACCAAAGCTCAAATTACCTCCGTACACTATAAATCTCACAGGAATTGGCGAAAACAAAACCCTATGGCTCTAGAAAAAGAAAATAAGCTACTCATCCAATGCAAACTAAGTCAAACATGCAAATATACATCTGGTCTGCAAAATATTATAGAGATCACAAAGTAAAACCACTAATCAACTATTACAATGGCTCTCATAATACAACTCCATCAAAGATCTCCATCAAAGATGTGCAAGTTGTGTAGGGTCCAACAAGAAAATTCATGAGGCACAATAAAGAACCAACCATATTTGCACACCCTTGGTGAAGAAGGTTAGATTTGAAAGCCTAATTTCCAATTAACTGTTCCAACTATAGATGTGACAAAAAAAAGGTTATGCAACCAACCAACAAAATAGAAGAAAAGATAGATCAATGACTTAAAAATTATCCTCTTCGAGGGGGAAACCTCCTTTGCATTACATAAATGAACAATTCTTGGATGATACAAATGATAAGACCTCCTTGGTATATATAAGGGTCTAAGGGGTCAAAATATAATCAGAGCCTACATATCAATAATAATGCAAGGGCACAACAACAATTGTGAGATTCTATGGGGCACAACAATAACAACATGGGGGATACATGGGCCAACAATAACAATAGGGGATTCAATAAAAATAACAATAAGGGGAATATACAAGTATTATAGGGACCTAACATGCCCCTCTCCTTCAAAAAAGTGTTGTCCTCAACACTTGAGTAGTTATGAATGTTTCTGTATAAAATTATCATCCTCCCATGTGGAATCTTCAGTGGGTAAGTTCTTCCACTTAATGATATACTTTGAAATTAATCGATTACGTAGATGTCGTGTTCTTGTTTCCGTGACTGCTTCAGGCTCAAATATGATTTTTCCTCTTCATCAAGTCCTGGTAACACTTTTTGAACCGGGATATTGTCACCGATAACCTTCTTTAAGCATGAAACATAGAAAACTGGGTGTACTCGAGAAGATGTAAACAACTCCAATTTGTATTCCATAGTACCAATATTTTGCAACACCTTGTGAGGACGTAGTACTTGGATGATAATTTATTATCCTTCTTATCTTTCTTGAGGGACATTTGTTTGTATGGTTGTATTCGTAAAAATACCCAGTCCCCTACACTAAAATTTCTTCCATTGCGATGCTAATCTTCCCGTTGTTTCATTTGATTTTGTGCCAGAGTGAGGTTATCCTTTAAGATTTGTCATTAGAGGAAATTTCAGCCTAAAAGTGCCCATGAAATTTTCATGTAATTTCCATGTCATAATATGTAAACCAATCAAAATGATTTAAATTTAAAAAGAGGTATATATAAATATTGGAGGGAAAAGAAGAAAAAACTACTTTTTTTAATTGTATTTTTTACTTATCTCATTATAGGTTTACTCAAATTTTACGTTTAGACACTCATTAGATGTGGAATTAAATTCCACATCCAACAAGTACCCATTATGCATACTTTTGAGAAGACCCACATTGATAAAATTTGCAGATACATCAAAAAACGTGTAGCTTTTTAATTGTTTCCATAAATGCAGTAGCAACTGTACTAGCTTTAAATGATGAGATAATGCACAAAAGTGTGCATACCTGGTAAGTCTATCATCTACCACCATTATGACACTCTTTCCTTCAAACTTGGGTAAACTTGTGATAAAATCCATTGAGACCTCCTCCCGACACTGAATTGGAATGGAAAAAAGGTTATAACAGACCCGAGGTCTTAATTGTCTCAACTTTAGTTTGTTGGAAAACCAAATATTCTACCACAAACTTTGAATATCAGATTTAAGGCTATCCCAAAAAAATTTCTTCTTTACCCTGTGGTAAGTTTTTAAAAATCCAGAGTGCTCTCCTAAGGGGTAGGTGTGCAATTCCAAAAGAATCTTATGCTTGAGTTGGGAATTCTTACAAATACATAAACAATCTTTGTACCATAATGAATCAATTTTCCAACTAAATGTATCAAATGTACTGTGATCTTGCTGCAACTTTTGAATGAGTGTCCACACCTTTTTTTCATTCTTCCATTCATCCCTTGCTTCAGTTACCCAATCAATTTGGATAATAGAAATGACACAAAGAAATGCTTCCAAATCATCATCCTTTCTTAATAGTGCATTTTCAATAACATTTTGCTTCCCTTTTTTTAGATGATTTAAAATTCACAACCCAACATCCTCGTGATCCATTTTTATTTTTCCGCTTAAGATAATCTTTGTTCCAAAAAGTAATTAAGACTATCATGATCTATTTTTACCTTGAAGTGTCTTCCCATTAGGTAAGGTCTCCATTAATTTAGTGCATGCAGTATTGCCAACATATCCTTCTCATAAATAGGTCTTTGTAAATAGTTTCCTTTACTTGGACGACTTTCAAAAGCAATAGGTCTTTCTTCTTGCATCAAAACAACACCAATTCCATATCCTGAGCCATCACATTCCACCATAAAGGTTTTGGTGAAATCTAGCGTAGCTAAGACCTGTGCTTGGCACATTTCCTCTTTAAGATGTTCAAAGGACTTAGTTGCTTCTCGAGTCCAAGAAAATGCATATTTCTTCAGTAATGTTGTTATAGGTGCTTCTATTCTCCCATAATTCTTAACAAACTTGTGATAATACCTTGTCAACTTGAGAAATACTCGAAAATTCTTTATGGTTGTGGGGATTTTTCATTCCTTAATGGATTTAATTTTATTAGGGTCTACCTTAGCACCCTCATGAGATACAATATGACCCAAATATTCCACCTCTTGTACTCCAAACATTTGGAGGTTTTTGTATATAATTTTTTCTCCTCCAATAGTTTGAGCACCCTGTCAACATGTTGAACATGATCCTTCCAAGACTTTCTATAGATTAGTATATCATAAAAAATGCTAACACAAATTTTATAAGGAAGGGTTTGAAAATGAAATTCATCAAACCTTGAAATGTGGAAGGTGCATTAGTAAGGCCAAAAGGCATGAACAAAAATTCATAATGATCGTCATGAGCTATGAATAATGTTTTCAGTATGTCTTCAGTCTTCATTCTAATTTGATGATATCCTGTATGAAGATCCAACTTGGTAAAGTAAATTGCTCCATGTAATTCATCAAACAATTCATTAATGAAAAGAATGGGAAATTTATCTTTAATAGCGAGCTTGTTGAGCTCCCTATAATCCAGACACATACACCATGATCCATCCTTCTTGTGCACTAATAATACTAGAACAGAGAAATAATTTTGACTAGGTTGAATTATACCCGCCTCTAGCATCTCTGCAGCCATACGTTTAATTTCACTCTTTTGGGCATATAAATATCTGTAAGGTCTGATGTTTGGAGAAACACTTTTTGGAATCAAATTAATGGCATGATCATGATCACGAATAGGTGGGAATCCCGCGGGAGTCTCAAAAACCTTGGAATGATTATCCAAGGCTTTTTGGAGACATAGAGAAATAAATGATTTCAATGTTTGAACCTCTAGTGAGCATAATTTTGCAAGGATGCCCCGTTATTTCTTCAGAATCTTTGTCATGCCATTATAGCTAATTATATTTCTAGGTTTCCCTATGATACCCATTAATTCAAGTTCCTTTCCTTCCCAATTTTTTTTCAAGAAAAGTTATTGAAAATTAAAATCTATCGTCCCCAAAGATTGTAACCATTGAAATCCTAGTACAACATCAACACCACCATTGGAATGGAAAACATTGGACTATTCAATACATATCCCTCATGGTTAGCTTGATATAATGCACTTTCCAAAGAAATTTATAGTTCCTCCAAGTTTTCAACCATCAATTGACACTCTGGTGTTGGATATAGGAAGCAATTCAATTCTTTGGCTATCTTAAAATGAATAAAATTATGGGTACTATCCGAATCAATCATAACTATTACCTTTTTCTTCTTGATATATAATTTTATATTGAGAGTTTGAGGAGTGGTAATTATTTCCAATGCATTACAAGATGTGGTTGGATTTATTTCTTCTTTCTCTAGGGTTGGTTCTTGGTGTATATCCTCCTCTTTTGATGTTTCTTGTTCCTTTTCTTCCTCCTCTTCACATTCTATGAAGATTAATTTCGTCTCAGCACACTTATGACCTTTAATGTATTTGTTATCACAACTGTAACAAAGCCCCTTTGCTCTTTTTTCCTCCAATTGTTGTGGTGTCAACCTTGTAGGTTGTGGAAGACTAGGCGCATCAACACTTCCATCTTTATAGTTGTGAGTGGTAGACTTCCTGTTGCCATAATTTTTCTTTCAGATTTTCTTGCTACCCTGAATGCCTTCTCCAATGAATCAGGTTCCCAAAGGCGAACCTCATGTTGGATGTTATCTTTTAAAGTACTATGGAGACATCAATACTATGCTCCTTTAGAATATCGGTTACCCTAATATTCAATTTTTTGGAAGTCTTCAATGTGCTCTTCCATTGAACCCTTTTGTTTGAGATTTATGAATTGGATAAAGAAGGCATTTCTCTTTGTATCTTCATAATGTACTATCATTTCCTCCATAAAAAATGATCAGGTGACAAATTTTTTACGAGAACAAAGCTATCTATACCATACAAACTGATTGGGTTATACATATAAAGATGCAATATCCTGCAGATCAAAATATTGCTCCATATGTAGTATCCATGTTATTGGATCCTTGCCATCAAACTTCCTCATATCTATATTTGGAATGTGGTGGTTCTTAAACCCCATAGTGGAGTCTCTAAAATCATAATTCATATTCTTTTTGTCCTCATCGTGATTTTCATGGATTACCTTGTCACCACTAGGAAACCTTGCAACAAATTTGTCAAAACTTTCATATATGCTTTTAAACCATCCATGTTTCCTTTTAATTCTTCCTTTAAACAATCCATCTCCCCTTTAATTTCATCTTTGGTTTCTCTTTGTGAGAGTGAAATTTGTTGCACTTGGTCCCGTAATTTTGATATATCATGTTGCAATTATTCCTCTTCATGCGTCAGTGTAGAGCTTTATGAGAGCTTAATGGGTGTAGAATTATTTTATTTTGGAGGCATTTTAGAACCCAATACATATATCTATGCTTCAATATGCCATTGGAATCACTTCAAACTGATTTTCCAAACAAATGTTATGTAATTTTATTAAAAAAATACGCACATTTTTCTTGCTTTTAGGAGCTCGATCTTGAAACGGTTGTACCTTTGTAATTTTCGACCTCCAAGGTATGAAATTATGTCTTGTAGTAGCCCTTTGAGTCTTATTTTCAATGCCACAAGTCAGGAAAAAATTGGATTCTTCAAGATAAATTTATACCCAATATCCTACGATGCCTTGATTATGGACTGGTTTAGTAGATCGAACTTGTACGAAGTTCCATGTGTCACTGTTTCAACTTTCGGCCCTAAAATTATTGCACAAAAAACTATAGTCTATGCTCTTTCTGTCACTTATTATGAATACGATGCTTGAAGAGAAAGTTATGACTATTTTCCCTTGGTTGCTTGTTTATTACATAATTCTGGGCATGCAGAAACCCTAACTTCTTTGGCCCATATCTTCGAAAATATAGCAAACCGAGATCTAAAATTCGTACATGAAGTTCACTGAGATTTAGGATCCACGTGGTTCCAATTTAAGCTTCTGAAGCTTCGTAAAAATAACATTATAGCAAAAATTACAAGATGACCTGTTTGAAACAACAAAACCCTAGAATTCAAAGCTCTGATACCAAATGTTATGCAACCAACTCACAAAATAGAAGAAAATATAGATCAACGATTTAAAAATTATCCTCTTCAAGGGGAAACCTCCTTTAAATTACATAAATGAAAAATTATTGGATGATACAAATGATAAGACCTCCTTGGTATGTATAGGGGTCTAAGGGGTCACAATGTAATCAAATCCTACATATCAATAATAATGTAAGGGAACAACAATAACAATAGCGAGCTTCTATGGGGAAAAGCAATAACAACATGGGGGATACATGGGCCAACAATAACAACAGGGTCTACAATAAAAATAACAATAAGAGGAGTATACAAGTATTATAGGTACTTAACATTAGAGGAAATTCCAGCGTAAAAGTTCCCATGAAAGTTTCATGTAATTTCCATGTCATAATATGTAAAGCAATCAATATGCTTTAAATTTAAAAAGAGGTACATTTAAATATTTTGGAGGGAAAAGAAGAATAACTACTTTTTTGTAATTGTCTTTTTGGCTTATCTCCTTATAGCCTTACTAAAATTTGAAGTTTAGACACTCATTAGATGTGGAATTAAATTCCGCATCCAATGAGTACCCATTATGCATACTTTTGAGAAGACCCACCTTGATAAAAATTG
Source organism: Pinus albicaulis (assembly GCA_034641835.2). Taxonomy (NCBI): domain Eukaryota; kingdom Viridiplantae; phylum Streptophyta; class Pinopsida; order Pinales; family Pinaceae; genus Pinus; species Pinus albicaulis. The sequence continues at coordinate 567,453,018 of CM076583.1, read as the reverse complement.
CAGATACATTAAAAAAAAACGTGTTAAACACATTTTTTTAAATGTATATGCAATAAAAATTGCAGATACATTAAAAAAAAAACGTGTTAAACACATTTTTTTAAATGTATATGTAATAAAAATTGCAGATACATTAAAAAAAAAACGTGTTAAACACGTTTTTTTAAATGTATATGCAATTTTTATCAAGGCTAGTTTACTCAATGGGTACTAGTTGGATGTGGAATTTAATTCTGCATCTAATGAGTGTCTAAACTTGAAATTTGAGTAAATCAATATGGATATAAGTCGAAAATATAATTAAAAAATTAGTTTTTTTTTTTGTTTTCCCTCCAAAATTCATAACTCTTATTTTATTATTTTAACTATTATTTTATTATTTTTCTTTAGGAGGCCATTTTAGGCTGAAATTTCCTCTAATACAAAAATTGCTTTGAAAATAACCCAACATGTAAAGGAAATGACCATATACATCTAGACATTGCACAATTGAGTGAAATTCAGAGGGAAATTGGTTGTATGCTACAATTTTGAGTGAAATTTAGAGGGATTGCAACTATACATTACAATTTTGAGTCCATATGCTGCACACTTGAGTGAAATTCATAGGGAACTCGGTCATATGTTGCAATTTTGAGTAAAATTCAAAGGATTGCAATAGTACACTGCAAAATTGAAGAAATTTCTATTGTGGTTTTCGTACATAGACCACACACAAAAATCCCCCCCCCCCCCCAAGAAGAAAATTGGTTTAGATTTCGGGAAAATTAAGTAACATTGTAGAGAAATTGTGTAATTTGTAGAAAATTTGCTGAAAAAAATTGTACATACCTGATTTATGTAGATCCAAAGAGAAAACCTGAGTGAGCGACTACACTACAATTCTAAATAGCGTAGTCTAAAAAACCCACAGATTAGCTTGAAAAATAATGGAAATTTCGACAAGTTTATGACAAAATATGTTAGAAAATTTTGAAAATATGGGATACAACTTAGGATTTTGGGTGGCCCAAGGGTTCTTGATAGTGCTGAATCCAATTCTACCATTAAAAAATCGATTCAAACACTCTAACAATATGATTTTTTGAAATTTTTTTACTAGATTATGGCAAGAAAACTTTTGTCCAAGCGAATTTGTGGCATACAACGCCAGGTTCGATATGCTATCTAAAAGTGAGATTGCAGAAAAAAACAGGTTAGAAAATATGGTTATATAAATTAAGTGAGAAATGGTTGGGAAGGAAAATTTTGAAAAATCTAACCCAACCAACAAATTTCACTGGAAAAGCCCTTTTGATTCAAAAGTTACTAGAAAATGCAAATCTCGTGAAAAATGGTAATTACCAAACCTATATATATATATATATATATATATATATATATATATATATATATATCTCATTTGAAACTATTTCTATAAGAAAATAAGATCTCTTGGGTTTTCCACATGGAGGGGTTTTCCCCTGACTTGGAGCCTATATCTTGTGTTCATGTGATCTTCATTTATTTTTGGCATTAATTTGATGATAAGAACATAAGCATAAACAAAATACGAATAATATAATGTCAAAAATAATGTCAAAGGAAAGGTGAATTAATGTGTTTCCCTAATGAATTTTCCAACAAATCTAGGGCCTCCTTTATCTTTATCTAGTGATCAATTTAGGGGGATATAAATTTGTTTTTTATACCTGTTTATTCACAAAATTTTCATATTTTAATCTTAGCTATGTAATAGAGTATATGAAATAAGGGAATAGCTTCAAGCAAGTGCAATGAAAAAGTGAATAAATGAACATATTTTAAATATTTGGTAATAAAACAAATGCCTAAAAACAATAACGAAAAATTGAATGCTAAATGTAATGTTACCATTTTGAGTTATTTTCTTCCGATAGTTGTTCCAATTCCATATCTAAATTGATACTAATTGTCTTGCACATATTCATGAGACCAATGAGGAAAAATTAGATTATATTTGATCAAATATTAAATTAAATTTCATGAATAAATAATAATTAAAAATACTTGAGTGCATGAATACCTGAATGGGCTCCTCCCAGTTTCGAGAATAAATTATTGGAGTAGTTTAATATTGGAGCAAACTTCCCTCCACTCGATGAAGCAACAAGAAGTCAACATTGAATTTTTATTGCCCTATTGGATCAAGGGTGTTTTTCTCCAAGATTATCCAAATCCTAATTTATTATCTACTGAACAAGGCCAACCAAGTGAAGGTGGAAGCTCTCATTCCCCTGCCCCCCTCACATCACTCTCAATTCTCTAGTACCCAATCTATCTACTAGGAAATAATTGAAAGCAAGAAATTAAGATACATAAAGAAATAGATAGAAAACATGCATTCATTCATATGATTCGTAGATCCGCAAAATATTTCACCTCAATCAATTTTACCATAAAAAATATGTTTACATAATATGAAACAAGGTTGTCTACATACATAAGCATATAGCAATTATTCATTAACATATAACATTATTTCATTTATTCATTAATCATAGACACAAAATATTTCATCTCAGTAAATTTTATCATTAAAAATGAATTTTCACAATATGGTACATGATGTTTCTAATGATATAAATAGTACATTAATTTCTTTTTCTTTTTCTTTATCTTTGAAAGCCTCGCCGTGTACTCATGACATCGTCGAGGCTGCCACAAGAGGGGTGGATCATCAACTGTAACATGAAAAAAATGTTAAATTGATATATTTTATTATTATTATTACATTTATTTCATTAATAAAAAGAGCATTAGAGTTTTCATTACCTCGTTCACTAGTCGACATTGTTGGAGTGACTTCCTTGTGCTCCTCTTCTAGTATAGGGTCCTCATGTATGGCACTCTCTGCCATTGAAAGCTGACTTATGGTGTTCGTATGTTGTGGTGTGATATCTGTCGAAAAATCCTATATAAGAAAGAAAATGTTTTTTCGATTATATCATGTAAAAGTTATAAAACAAATATTCATAATTGAGCTCATGAAAAAAAAAAATCACTTCAAAATATGGTTATTACCTGATATCTCTGAAGATGTTGGTTTAACATGTTGATCCTATCGTTAATATCAATACTTTTATTTCTGATGCGAACCAAACAAACAAGTTCTGTGTTCATTCTAACCACAAGATTATTGACTATTACGATTGGGTCAGGAGAAGTGAACAACTAATCATCATCAAACCAATCATGATCACTTTTGTCATGTCCCTAAGACTACATTCTTCAACAAAAGGAAATATTTTTTGATTATATAAACAAATAATCAATCTCACATCAAGTTATTTCAATTATTTAAACAAATAATCTCCTACCTTATTTTCAAACCTTACCAACATGATTTTTGAAATATATCTTCACCAAAATAATTTTTTGATTTTTATTTTCCTGTCATAAACATTCATGGACGTAGTGAAATAAAGAAAACATTTTATTTTCATTTCATAAACATTCTTGGAAGTATGAAATAAATATATTTCAATAGTCTATCTTGCATATAATATAGATATCAAGGCAATAAGTAAACAAGAGATAGAGATGAAGCGTTGTTGATTACTATCAAACAAATTCTACCAAATAATGGCCATTAAACCTCATTTTATAGAATTTTGATCCTCTTAAAGGAGGCACCACTCCCGTGCAAAGTGTCTGCCTTGACTTATGATGAAGTGAAGTGAAGGAGAAACAAGTGAATTCTACTCTTCTTATGGTTGACAATACTTCTGCAATCAAGGTGGCCAAGAATCCCAAATTACATGAGAACACCAAGAATATAAATATAAAGTACAATCTCATTCAATATCATGTAGAGGGAAAAACTATTCATTTGAGAAATTGTTCCACAAATGATAAAATTGTTGAGATCTTCACCAAATCACTTAGAAGAGAATTTTGAAAATTTTAAAATGATGTTTGGAATAAAAAACACCCATTCAAAGTAAGTGGGAAATTTTATATACATAATCCTTTAGATTTTTTGTTTTTGTACATAATTTAGAGGTACGTGAAATGAAAAATCTTAAGCAAGAACAATAGTCCCACATGGAATGTGAAGAAAGTAAATAGAAATTGAACACATAAGGAATGGGAAACACCACAAGATCACAACTACATGATCCCTTGCTGGAATTTGTAACTAGTTCTGGTCTTCATAATTGTCATTTGACTCATGTCATGATGTAATTATTATGTAAAAATGAGAAAGGGAAATAATGTAATAAAAAAAAAAATTGTTTTTGGAGCATGGGTTTCATGCTCAAGTTATTTGTCATCAAGTCTCCTAGGTTTCTCATGAGTCAAAGAATACATGTAATTGTAAAAGACCCATTTGGGAACTTGTATACATTTTTTTTATTTGCATTTCAAGTTATAAAGGGTCTATTTAGTAATTAGGGTTTTGTAAGACTAGAATCTAAGGTTTTAAAGGTTTTTGCATCTAGGTATTTAAAATCTAACCCTAACCCTAATATGGAACCAGACAGAACTAATTCTAAATGAGTAAGCATGGATACTTTTATTAAACTCTTGTTTTTGTATGACATCATAGAAATAAGCATGTAGTATATCTAGAATCTACTTGACTGATTTGCTTTGTAAAAAAAATCTAGTCTTTCAAGAATAAGAAACCTCGAGGACCATCTTGCATAAGTGCTCATCCATATAGTGTCTAACATTATGTTAGAAGAAATCATTTTGTGCCTAAATTAGATCATCATGATCCTATGGGAGTCAACATTTAGGAAGACTCTTGGAAGAAGCATTATGATAATATTAGTATACATTCTATATGGTATGGAAATAATACTCTTAAAGGATGAAGTAATGTAGTTAGTCAAGTTTTAGGCTCATTTTATGTAGGATAGTTGGTCAAGGACATATATCTAGATGATTATATGAAAGATTGAATGCACGTTTAAATAAATTTTGGATAGGATTCATATACATAAAATCCTGTAAGAAATGTTTGGTCTTGAATTATGCATGATGAATATTTCATTTAATGCCTAAAAGGATGAATTTGGCTTACTCTAGAGTGGATAAAATGATAAAAAATTCTCAAATCAACATTAAAAAAAATGGTAACTTGGTAACCAAGTACAATCCTTGGGAACTCTTATGCAAGAATGAAGATTCGAGTGGAGATGGATCATGAGAATGTTGCTGAGAAATTTTTCATGAGGAGGTAAGTCTAATGTTAATATTTTTATTGGTTATTGGGTTAACATATTGTTTTACTAATTGGAAGAATGTTGCAGTAATTCATGATTAGTTGTATCAAATTCAACTATATGGAAAATATTGAGGGAAGCTCAATGATAGGCAACTATGAAGTCAAGATGTTCTCATCTTCGGTAGTAGTGTGAGAAGACAACCAGAAAGTCAAAGGAATCACTTTATTGAGGAAGCTTTGATTAGTTGAAAGTATGGGAAGGATGGATTGATGATGAAAATATGAAATTATTGAAATAGTTGAAAGCAGAAAATTAAGATACATAAATAAACAAATAAAAAACATTCATTCATTCATTCGTACATCCACAACATATTTCATCTCAATAAATTTTATCACAAAAAATATGTTTACATGATAAGAAACAAGGGCATTCTAATTTTTTCCAATGGAAAAATCACAAATTTTCATTAAGATAGTCAAAACTTACATGTGCACATGCCATGAGGAATTCAACATGTTAGTAAAAAATGTGATACTAAAAAAATAGGGCTCTAGATAAACAAGTACAATTTTTTTTTTTTTTTTTTTTTGCAGTCTCTTTCTAATTTTTATGTATTTCACAAGGACTTCATCTTGCCCTTCAACTATTATGGGCTTTGTATGCCTTGATTCAAACGTAGTTATACATATATGCTGCTCCAAGGGGGGCCGGAGCATCAAGTGCAATAATAAATAAATGTTAAATTAATATTTATAGTTATTATGATTTCAAGTGTTTTATCAATAAAAATATTAGTAGAGTGTTCTGTACCTGTTGTGGTTGTGGAGGGACGGAAAGTATTTTTAGACGTGGCCATATGTTCCTCTTGTCTGGCCTCATCCTGCACATGCTCTGGAGTAGAAACAAGAAATATTATAATTAATACACCATTTGTATTTAAATATTTTTAATTATAATTCATATAATTTTTTTTTTATAACACATGAAATACCTCCAGTACTAAGCTGAACATCAATTTCAAGAGGCACTCCATTGTCACTAGGCTCGTGTATTGTATCTACATTTATTTCCTACTTTTTACAATCAAGCACATTACTTTATGGCCAAAAGTAATAACCATAATAGATTGTATAAGTAATAATTTATAAATGCTCTTCATTGATTTTATTTACTTGAGTGTTAAGTTGGGTACCGAAAGGCTGTGTGGACCCCAAGCTTGTGATATGTTCAACTGCGGTTTGATAACCGCGATTGAAAGCAAACTTGATGTTTTCCTCTGTGAGAGACTCTTTGAATTGTGACCCCTATAGTTTTGCATGATAACATGAAAATTTCTTCTTCTGTGATATTAAATTAAAATTGTTAAGAATTTATAATTCGGATGCAAATTATTCTTTTTATATACCTACAATTTTTGCGACCAGTTTTGAGTAACCACCCGAGCCAAGATGATGCTTCCCATGTTTAGCTATTGTATCCATCGTGGCTTTGGATGTATCTGGAAGCCTATATTGACAATATTGAAAAATTTAATTAGATGTTGCAATGATGATAACTCATCGTAATTACATTCTTAAAAGTGCCTCATACCTTCCTGGTCTGGGTGGTGTCTTCCCTACTTTTCAAAGTGCCTTCTCGGTTGCATCTGCCATGAAGGATTTCCACTCCCTCTTTGGAATCAATGTACGATGCTCATATGACATGGTCCTTTCCAGATGGGACCTATATTGGTCACATAAATGTTTTAAATGTAATCCTACCTTGGAGGTAACTCCAGTTTTGTTGAAGGTACTCTTACCAAACATGATAGCTATCTTGTTCATAAATTTATCCTTCAACTTGGAACTTTGGTATTTCTAATTTGTGCGAATGGTGGGCCCAAAGAGTTCCAAGGTTAGGTCATATAAGCGCCTATAGAATACATCGTTTCCTCCAAAACGATATTATCATTAGCTTAAAATAATCACATAATATACGTGAATTTTAATTAGATTGTACTTAATCTTAGTGCCTTAAATACCTGGAAGCTTATCTAATTTCAGGGGTACATGGTCATCATCTACCAAAAACGTAATCGGTAGTGTTCCCATGCTATTAACAAAGGAAGATATAGGAAATATTGCTTCAAAATATACGATGGGATCATCTCTGCATCCAGAACATCATGTGCAGATCTTGGCGTATGTTGTTTAGGGGTGCGAATCCTAGAGTGTGTGGTTCAGAGGGTGTACCAGGCTCAGTGATTGGTGTGTCACTCACAAGAGGAGCATCAACGTTGCTACCAATGTTGACCCCCATTGTCGCATAATGAGGATTGTACTCCCCTAAAAAAATCTTGTAAAATAAATAGTTTTTTTTATAAAGGATGAGATAATTAAAATAATAAATAATTAAAATCATAAATACATAAATGAGATAATTAAATGAGGTGCTTACCCCATAATGATTAATTTGTCCCACTAGGGTTTTGATTTGGCATTTTATCTCTTATGTCTGTAGCTAAATCATAATTAAAGAAGTTAGTTTCTTGTTTAATTTCATTTGAAGCTTCCTTATTGTTTGGATTAGATTAGTGGACAAAAAAATTGCTTTGTCATTAAGCCCTTGCCTATGAGCATCTATGGACTGCTCTAAGGTTAGTGCATTCCCCTTGTCTCCTTGTTGATCAAATAAGTGTAATTTGTAATTCTTTTCCACCATACTCAACTATAAACATTTTATATCAATACAAATTTCCATTTTTTACATAAGAGGGGAAGTTTAGCTAGTTATATACTTTCTCGTAAATATTATGATATCTTGAAATTTAATTATAACACATTAAAAAAATAAATCGATTCATCCACAATTAATCATCATCATATTAATAATAAAACCACTACTGGTACGTGTCTAAATTTGGGTAAAATAGAATGCATACCGATCCCATTATAACAATGTTTGTATCTATTCGATTCAAATTGTAATCAATGAGAAACTCTTCCCCTGCATCTATTGATTTTATTGCACATACAAAAACACGGTTTCCTTCACGCCCCTCAAATATGAAATTGGGTTGCTTATTTGTGGTCATGGGTTGTGTACTATTTATAAACCATGCAATATTCCCTACTTCTTTTGGCCTTCCATCAATATACATAGTTGCACCTTTATTTTGATAATTGTCTTAGTAGTATATAATTTTCGGTCACACCATATCTTCGCATACTTTTGGTATATTGGAATAGTTGTACCCAATAATTGTAGACGTAATAGGGTTCGACATACTCCATCAATTTAGTCAATCTGCCATCCATAATATACCTTTATGCAATCCATGAAAAATATCTGAAAACCATGTAATGATGATGGGGCAATGCGTTATATTCTTTCATTGACAGAAAAATCAGTGTTTATTTTAGGAAGATCTTGGGTTGCCCATTGTTTCACTAGATGTTTGTACCTCAAGAGCACCTCGATGTCATATATTCTCTCATTATCATAATAATATGACCGCCATTTAGCAAGAAAAAATTCCATGCATCTATGGAATTTTCTTCTAATCTTTTCACTTCTAGTTGATCTTCGTTTTATAGATGACGTGGAAAATGTTTGGTCAATTTATTCTATCATACCTGCACTTCCATCACTCGACGAAGATAGATCTGACAAATAATTGTTTGGTTGAACATCCTATAAAACTCCATCAAATGAGGAAATTGTTATTGAGTTTAAATATTTTTGGTCCATTTCATCATCTAATTGCTTATAATTGTGCTCCTATAATCTTGAAGCTTCCTCTTGTCCTAATTACCAAATTTAATAAGTGAAATAATAATCATAATAAGCACATATAGGTAATCCAAAAGCTTTTCTATCATAGTTTCATTAAGTATTTATTTTGGAAGTCTCTCTAAATTGTATTTGGATCTTGCAATCTTGCTTGATAATTTGAAATTGGGATATATTGGTTACACATGATTGTTCTTGGAGCACTTTTCAAATTTGTGATCTCATTGAAGTAATTCCTAATTTGTTAATATTTCATTCTCATCCTAAACTATATCTTGCATTTCTCCTTGCATCTTGATAATTTACAGTTGGGAGTGTGAGCTTAATTCATAATTGCAAGTTTCACATTGCTATATCTTACCTTCCTTGCAGATTTTAATTTATTGCTCATTTTTATATTGTCCATTGGCGCTAACTCATATTTTTAGCATTTTTCTATTTAGTAACTTGAATACACTAATAATTGTTACCCATCCGAAAATTTCACAAGTGAAATTTCAAGACTTACGTTCTAACAATTAAGGCAACCTAAGACCACAGGAAAAGCCTCATTCTACAATAAATGACTATCATATAGTTCACATGAAGAAAAGTTACATTTATTACAATCCTTAGAGATTCATAAGTGAATATGAGAAGCAGGTTGCATCCATATTTGTATTCAAATTCAAATTGGTGAATAAAGTATGATTGGTTGGAAGAAATTGGTATCAAGCTTGAAGGATTATGAAGCTACAATTAATCACCTTGTGTAGAGAATTTCTCTTGAGAATATCTTGACAACAATGAAAGTTGCAGTATCTTCGAAGGCAGTCCTTTACCTCAACATATTTGGAGCAATCATTCTTAAAAAGCAACAAGAATATCATGGCATCTTAAAGAAACCATTGCAAAAAACTTCTTGTGATCTTGGAGGACTAAGGTATGTAGTCCTTGAGGTACGTATAATTGTTTTTATCCATATAAGGTCTAACCTAAATTGGATTAGGGTTTTGAGATTTCCATTTTTGGTTCTAGGGTTTGTAGTCTTCATATTTTTGGAAGTTGTTTGCATCTAAGTTTTTTTGCAAACCGTAGTTGGTATTTGGAAACCATAGTCATAAGAAAAGCCCTAACCATATTCTCTTATAGAAACCTTTTGACGGTGCTTGACGCTACCAAAATACATGGGATCTCCCCAATATGAGTTACCAATTAGACCTCACATCATTTGGTGTAGGGGTCCCATCCAGTTATAGGGTCTGGCCACCACTGCGAATGGTTTAGAGGTGCGCCTTGGTTACACCACATACAAAAGAGATCATAACAACTCTTTGGGGCAATGAGTATGTTAGCTTTGAGTGACACCAAATGTAGAATGAATAGGAAACTTATACGACTATAAAGAGAGTTGAGCCTTTGGTTAGGGAAGTAATAGTACTATTCTAAGAGAGACCTGTGAGCAGACGAGGAAAACTTGTTGATTAACTTGCAAATTAGTTCACAAGATAAACAAAAATAGTAAAATAATAACAACACCCATTCAAAAATATCCACATCTAAGCAATGAAATTATTCATTAGTCTTAGTATGTATTATGCCAACATGTACCACAAAAATATCAAGAATAGTCTTATGATATTCACGATACATGCATGAAGAATACATGACGAAGTGTCGGTTCGAGGAGCTTTTGATTATTAATGAAAGGTTCAAAGTACACTATTACATAGGTGAAACACTATATACAATAGTGTAACATGAAGCCAAAAATTACTTCTGCAAAGAATGATTTACCTCATATGAAACACAAGAGAATCCGAGGTAAAACTCTCAGAATCCAAGCCATTTACTTGAGTTAAGAGGAGCTATTTATAAAAAATGATAATGAATTTTGATTTTCCTCATGAACTTTAAACTTCTATGACCGATGTGATTACATATAATATTTCACATTCTATATATGACCTTTTACATTCCACATATGTCTTTTAACATTCCACACATGTCCAATGGAATCCATTACATCAAAATTACTACAAAATCCAAAATAAATATAGGACGATGGATATATAAGGAAAAAATACTAATAAGAAAAAGTACTTTCAAATAGATAATCCATTTTATTCTTCATGGAGTTCATTGGTGATGTGTGAATGCCATTCTATGAACTCTGTTTCTATAAATTTGACCCGAATTGGTAGCTTAACACCACAAACTGCATCTTAAATCCAATGCTTATGTCAATATAGGTCTGGAGCCAGATTGTACACTATTCCACAACCATCAAAATTTAATGTGAACTATTGCTAGTGCAATCACATGTTGTAGAATAACACTCTCGAAGCCTTTATGTTCTAATGCCTGCTTGATATGCTTGACAAACTGCTTCGCTTCTCACATGATGATATCATTGTATCTTGTTTATCCCAGTGGACCCACTAAATACAACCCATGATTTTGTGCTAGGGACTCCAAACCACTATGCAGTCGACTATAAGAAGCTAAAGTGTTAGTTGCTTGTTCTCCAAGACAAGTGTAATTATGGATATGGAGTCACAAATTTACTCTTTCCATCTCGATAGAAACCTTGTCCTTCCTAGCCAAATTCTTCCAAATATATGTGTATTTGGAACCCCACTCTTGTATCATATTGAAAACTCTGTTTGAAACATTCAAGAGCTTTAATATTTTTTGTGCTCTCTTTTGTATCCCATACATGGATTACACTACTTGATGTAAAAGAATCATTTCATCATACATTTACTTCATGGTATCTTCCATTGGTCCAAATTATTCTTGTATAGATGACTTCCATTCTAATGTGTTGATATTATTGGAAGATAATCACTAATTTTTTGCAGTGAGATGCTCCACTTATTCCTTTGTTGCAACTAATTCTTTCTTCAATCGTGCATTCTAATTTAAAAGATACTCTGAGTTATCCTGTGTTGCTATGGAAAAAGCAACACTAGATGCCATGACCACTTGGGGGTTCCTCTTAGTGTTTACAATTATCACCTTCTCATTGGATACAAAGACTATATTTTGTGGATCATTTGGTAAGAATCATCGTCTTTCTTGCAAGGTAATTTTATTCAGTTGATCAAAAGTGATATTATAGACATCCATGACTCTATCTACTGGTGGAGGGGTGATTCCCATCTCATCAAACGAGAGATGACCGTCGGTAAGAGGAGGTTCTGATGGAGAATATGGCTCATCATCCATGAGTTCAATGACATATTCTTCCTCAATCTCTTGGGTCATTAGTTATTCTTCTAAATTTTGTGTGGATTCCTCTTCCCGTGAGTTCCTCTACTACTCTTATTCTATTCTTCTTCTTTCTTCCTCTTCATCCTGTTTCTGTCTAAGCATGTCATCCTCCTTCCTCTTCCTCTCCTCTTCTCGTTACTTCTTTTCTTTTTCATCTTCAATAGCACCTTTTCTTAATGGATCAACTTCCCACTTTCTACTAATCTCTCATGTTGGATATTGCTTTATATTTTACTTGGAAGCTGTTGAGATGGCTTGTGCAGTTGCTACTTTCGGTTCCTTGTGCATCTATACATCTGGTATTTGTGAAACTTTGGATGTGGCTTACCTCATATCCTAGGTGAGTATTACTTAATGAATTGTACCCATTTTTCACCTTTTTATCCTTTACAGTAGTCATTGATACATATCCCAAAGAATACCCTATCCTGTCACAATGTTTCTTGCACACCTTCCTGGGGTCATACCTGTGAAAGCTCCTGACTCCAAATTGCAAGAGATTTATTTCTTGTATCCCAACATCTACTTCCTTGAGGCTCTTCAACCCATAAATTCCAATTATTAAAGGGAAAATGGGCCAAGGGGCATTCTTACTCCTCTGAAGCACTGTTGAAAGTCCATTATTCAACTGATAAGCAACTTCTTGCAGGACTACCTTGTTAGTCACACATCGTGGCATAACATGGGGTGAAGTTTGGAATCCAAAGCATCTAATAAATGTATGATCCATTGCAACAAACCAATATGAAATGTCCCATAGTGCCTCCTTCACTTGGTTGGTCATGCATGGAGGATCAATCTCATATATCAAATAAAAAAGGACCGCAAAGAAATTTTCTACTATCTTGTCATATACCCCTCTGAAACTTATCTCTGAAAACACCCTGTAATGGATATATACCGGGAACTTGTCCTCTGGGGTCTAGTTCCAATTCATCCCCGGAAATGCATACTGGGCATATATCCCATCTAACAAATAATATGACGTAACAATTATGTGCTTGATTTGATTGCAATGCTACTTTGGCCTGTCCAACATGTCACTGCAATTCGACGGACATGCTATCTTCTCAATTGAATATTTTTCCATGTGTAACAACCAAGTTGAGCATGTAAATCCAATTCTCTTCAAATACTTTTGCATTCTTCTGCCCATGCAAACTAAAACACAAAACAATAAGGTATTGATAAACCTTCCTCAACATTCTAGTTGGGTAAAATGCACTCAGTCGGTCTTAGTATTTGGTTGGCTCTTGACACTAAGGCTTCACGATTTCATCTGTGTTAATATTGGCTCATCTAGTATAGAATGCAATTTTGGAACACTCTGTGGGTTTCAACATCTTGTAATAAGTATGCATGTATTTTCCATACAAATTAGAAATCTCACCCCCACTCTCACTATGCGACACCAAATTTGTATCATCCATATGAGATAATATCCACTCTTTGGCATATGCACATGGCATCACTAGAAAGCTGCATGAAATTTTGTGTATTTGAGACTACTTAATGTTGTTGTAAACTTCCATACCCTACAAATATTGACGTAACTGCTTTTGCATGAATGTGTATTTCATGTCCCTCCATTATACTTAAACATAGTTATCTATAAATCACTATGTATATGAAAGGACGGGGACTATGGACTTTGTAACTTCCACTATCTCTATAAAACTTTCTTTTGAGACTTATTTTGAAGTCACACGATGGGAAATGGGAGCCATTGTTCCAAAATTTGATGAGATTGTAATGGGACATGAAACCCGAACACCTGCACGTGGAAGTACACTCATAGAAAAAAAATATTAGCTTTAATAAATCCTTTATCTATTATAAGTAATAATTCGACAAAAAATGTTCAAAGGAAAACCATATGTAGTTAAGAGCATAACCCTTTCATGAGTGAGCGTAGACAACTGTTCTGAAGTAAAAATGCATCAAGACAAGGGAGGGTGGATGAAAAAGCAACAATGAATAGATAAGACTGAGAGAGGCTTCAAGGTGCATTATTTGCTCAAAGGAAGGGTGAAAGAGGGCTTAAGGGTGCAGTGCACTGCAGAAATTTAATACAAAATATGTATTTTTTGGATTCTCCTGATCTAACAATAATATGCTACTGTTAAATACATAATCGCTTCTACAAAATCTTTGTGGAATTTGAAACACAATCGCCAATCACAATATCATGAATAAATATCAATCACACATAACACATATAATTTACTAGGGGAAATCATATAGCTAAAAAACCCACTATATTTTATTATGTATTATATCATGGATCATGAAACAATTACATACAAAGCTCCAATCCAAGAGCTCTTAGTACAATAACTAACTATCTCACACTGTCATACAAAAATTGGCAAGTTCTTTATCCAGTTTATTATCTCTAGACAACCTGCCTCCACTTCGCAATCCCAGCTGATAACAATCCCCGAATGAATGGAATCCTGCTTACCTTGACTGCGCAATCCTCATGGGCACATCCAATGTGTGTGTGGTTGCATGTGTGCAACCGATAATGTCACAACTGATAGTCAACTGTCCCTTTCACCTACATCTCAACTAGGCCTCCACTGGAGCTAACATGCATGTAGTTAATAGTAGTAAATATTCAGTTGCATGTGAGGCCACTAACTGTGAATTAATTAATAATTAATTCACTTGATCTCTCACTAGTGTATTCGCCATAACTACCACAACTGAGTTTAACTCACTTAACTGAGTTAAACTACTTTACAAATTTCATAGCTACACTTCCAACTCTGTTACAACTTCGAATCACTCAGTTACGACTAAGTCCACTTGCATGTCCCACCAACCAACCACTCAACTCGAAATTCCTATAGCTAACTGATTTTCCACTTCAATTAACTATTTCTAAGTGCTTATTGGGAATAGATTATTGTTTATTGTCCAACTAATATTAAGGGATAATAATAGTTGACATGCATATATAAATAGACATGCAATCTATAAATAGAACTTGCACATACATCTATAAATATACCTCATCTATAAATATAATTTTCTCATGCATCTATAAATAGACATCCACCTAAAAATATCCTGAGGCTCCATCCTAGTGTAGGTGCATAATTTTCACTAGGATCTTCTTGTTGAATCTCAACACTCCCTCTCAACAAGAAAGGGATTATCCTTCACCCTGATCCTGTCTCTATGATATTATAATTTTCTCCTGGTGAGTGCCTTCGTCAGAATATCTGCATCCTGATCTTCCATAGGAATGTACTGAAGCAACATGATCTTTCTCTACACACAATCTTTGATACGATGATACCGAATATCTATATGCTTAGATCGATCATGAAACACAAGATTAATCGAGAGTTTAATGCAACTCTGATTATCACAATGAATCACTGTCAGATCTAAATGAGAACCAAACAAACCAACAAAGATATTTCTCTTCCAGATAGCCTCACATGCAGCTTGAATCACTGCCATGTATTCCGCTTCCACTGAACTGAGTGCCACAGATCTCTGCTTCCTGCTGTACCAAGAAACAATTGTAGATCCACTTCTAAAGATCCCCCATGATGTGCTCTTTCTGTCCGATGGGCTACCTGCCCAATATGCATCCTTGAAGCCATGCAAATTCACCTCATCAATTTTTCTGTACCATAAACCATACTTAGATGTGCCTCTCAGCTATCTCAGGACATGCTTGCCTGCCTTCCAAAAGAGCTTGGTAGGCTTAAACATAATTTGAATCAGTTGGTTAACCGCATAGTAAATGTACGATCTTGCGTTCACTAGATACATTAGAGAACCCACTAACTATATATAGACAATAGCATCCACTACCTCTCCAAAAGTAGCATCCTCTTTCCTCCAGTTTCCTGGAAGAGGAGTATCCATGGGTTTGCAACCATCCCTATGAAACTCACCCAATATTTCCCTTGCATACTTTCCTTGAGACACAAAAATTTCACCATCTCGCTGCCATATTTCCAATCCAAGGAAATAATGAAGGAGGCCCATATCCTTCATCTCGAAATCCTTTGCAAGGTCCTCCTTGCATGAGTGTATCAACTTCTCATCACTAGCTAATATTAAATCATCAACATAAATAACAATGATTAAAAGGTTACCCTCGACCACAATTTTCTATAGGTTTGCATCCGCTTCACTTTTGGTGAAGCCCAGTCCAGTGAAATAGATTTCTATTCGAGTGTACCAAGCACGGGGTGCTTGCTTCAGCCCATACAACGCTCTTTTGTGTCGGCACACATGCGAATCACTGTTGAAGATCTCAAATCCTTTAGGCTGCTCTATGTACACCTCTTCCTCAATGATCCCATTGAGAAACAATGTCTTCACATCCATATGATGAATGCGCCATCCCATATGTGCTGAGAGAGAAAGGATGGTCCTTATGGAAGAATACCTTGCGATACGTGCAAAGGTTTCTTCATAATCTATCCCCTCGATCTGTGAGAAGCCTCGGGCCACAAATTTGGCATTTTATTTCTCAAAACTCCCATAAGAAACTTACTTTACCTTGTAGATCCATCTCGAACTTGCCACTGATTTATGAACCGGCCTTGGAACAATTTCCAAATCACTTTTTAAAAAAATGGAGTCATACTCCTCCACCATTGCATCTACCCATGTGGGATCCTGCACTTCTTCCTGAAAGGAAGATGGCTCAGTCACAATAAATTTTCTCATAAGAGCCATGTATCCAGTAAATCGGTTAGGATACTGTCTTTTTCTACACTGTGAAGTAGGGGCTCCTACACTATGTGCAACATCAAGTCTCAACCTATAAGCTTTTGTGGTATGCCTTCTACCGGTTTTGATGGTTGGCTCTGTGTGAGTGGACTCCTCCACTCCATGAACCTCCTCCTATGGCTGATCCACATCTAGAGACTCATATTTGGGAACCAAAATTTCCTCCTCTACATGCAAGTCCAGCTCCCTCTCAAGCGACAAATGCAAGGCTTTCCCCTCATCGAATTTTATATCCCGTCGCATCACAGTCATTCGACTGTTTGGAAAATACACATGATAATTATGGGGTGTTTCTGTGTACCCCACAAATATTCCAACTTCAGCAGTCAGCTCCAGCTTCTTCTTGGCATCCTTGGTCACATGCACATAAACAAATGAGCCAAAAATATTAAAGTGTGAAACATTCGGTCTCTCACCAGTGAAAGCTTCTTCAGGTGTACTCATGCCAAGTACTCTATGAGGACAACTATTTTGCACATAAACCGTAGTGTTGCATGCTTCCGCCCACAAATGCATTGGTAGGCCCTGATCATGCAACATATCTCATGGTGCACCCACGATCGTTCTGTTCTTCCTCTCCACGACCCCATTTTTTTGTGGGTAATGAGGCACTATGAGTTCTCTTCGAATTCCTTCTTTGCTGCAGACGTTCTTGAATTCGTTAGAGATATATTCTGCACCATTATCGCTCCTTAGAGCCTTCACTTGCTTCCCCGAATATTTCTCCACCAATGCCTTAAACTCACAAAACTTTGAGAATGTTTGATCCTCCTCCTGCATGAAGAATATCCAACATTTACAAGAAAATTCATCAACAAAAATAACGTACTACTTATGTTTTTCTATTGAAGCAACTGAGAATGGTCCAAAAACTTCTGTGTGAACTCTCTCAAGGATCCCCGAAGCACAATTCTCCTTTTCATGAAAGGTGGAATTTAAATACTTCCCCATGGTGAAACCATTGCACTGATCTAACTGAGAAAGTGTTCCCATTGTAAGTCCAATAGATATTTGCCTCATGACTTTCAAGGCTCCATGATGAAGATGGCCCAATCGCCTGTGCCATAATTCACCCTCATCCCGACTCACCACTTTTTCCACCTTGCCCACCATGACAACGTAACCATATACCTCAAGCTTGTAGATATTCTTAACTCGAATCCATATCCTTTTGGCTTGACCCATTGTTTTATGTCGCATGAAAGCTTTTACATCGCTAAAAACAACGTCATAGCCTTTGTCCTCCAACATTGCGACTTAGACCAAATTTTTCTTTAGACCTGGAACATGCATAACATATTTCTATTGAAATGGTTTATTTGAATCCCTCTGAAAGGTAATGGTACCAATTCTAGTCGCACTGTATCATCCATCGTTTCCAATCTCTATATGCATTTGGAGATATTTCTCCTCCAAGTCACTAAAAAGTTCCTTATCTCCCGTCATGTGAAAGGAAGTGCCACTATCAAAATACCACACCGATCCCAATGCAATTGAAACCATGCATGCGATCAAAGAGAAGTAAAGCTAAAATTGTGAGGCAAGGGCCTCTCCAACTGCAACTCCAACAACCTTCTTGTTCTTCTTGTTTTGCGAATAGTTAGTAGCAAGATGCCCATGTTCGTGACAGTGAAAACACTTCACCTTAAACATATCCAGCTTCTTGCCTTTAGACTTAGATTTAGAATGGAATTTCTTCCCCTTCCCCTTCTTCACCTTGGTAGACAAGGAAAAATTCTCTTCATCATCATGCTTTGATGAAGAGCCATCTCTGGTGTTTCGCTTGAACTCCTCCTGCACCAGATCCGACCACAGTCGTTCCCAATCTAGAAAATTTTCTCGTCCGTTGACAGAGTCTTCATAACTGTGCTGAATATTAGGAATTCCCAAGAGATCCAAGCTCACAAAATAATCATTAGGAATAGTTATTCCCACACTCCCCAGTTCATCCTGACATTGGACAAACTTTGTGAGATACTTTGGAATGTTGTTTCCCTTTTCCATCTTGATCTTCCTGAGTTTATCTTTGAGCGCCAATTTCCTATGGTCGCTGCTGCTTTGGAAAAGATCCATCAAAGACTTCCACATAGCATATGGTGTGGATTTCCCATGGAGGCTTGAGACAATGTGGTCTCGTACTCCATCCAATAGAATACTCTTCGCCTTTGCCACTTTCTTTTGCCATGCATCAATATTGGCAGCATATGACGAAGTAGGCTTAGGAACATCAGTGTCAATGAATTCCTTTAAGCCATTATCTTTGAGCACTGCCTTCATCTTGTCCTTCCAAGAAATGTAGTTCGAGCTGCCCTTGAGTGCATGCTCTAGCCTCAAGCCATTGAAAGCCATTTCGATCTTGAATCAACTGTAGCACCAACAAAGTATTTCTGCAAATTTGAATTCTTTCCACCAACAAACTCAGCTCCTGCTTCAAAATTACAATTTCTTGTACTCTAATACCATGTAGAAATTTATTGCAAAATATGTATTGCCTAGATTCTCCTGATCTAACAATAATATGTTACTTTTAAATACATAATTTCTTCTACAAAATATTTGCGGAATTTGAAACACAATCCCCAATCAAAATATCATGAAGAAAGATCAATCACACATAACACAGATAATTTACTCGAGGAAAGCATATAGCTAAAAACTCCACTATCTTCTATTATGTATTATATCATGGATCATGAAACAATTACTTAAAAAGCTCCAATCCAAGAGCTCTCAGTACAATAGTTAACTGTCTCACACTGTCATACAAAAATTTGCAAGTTCCTTAGCCAATTTACTGTCTTGAGACAACCTGCCTCCACTGCGCAATTCCAGCTGATAGCAATCCCTGAATGAATGGAATCCTGCTTACATTGACTACGCAATCCACATGGGCACATCCAATGTGTGTGTGGTTGCATGTGTGCAACCGATAATGTCACAACTGATTGTCAACTGTCCCTTTCACCTACATCTCAACTAGGTCTCCACTGGATCTGACATGCATGTAGTTAATAGTAGTAAATATTTAGTTGCATGTGAGGCCATTGATTGTGAATTAATTAATAATTAATTCACTTGATATATCACTAGTGTATATTCAGTTAAAACTAGTAGAACTGAGTTTAAGTCACTTTGAGTTAAACTACTTTAAAACTTTCATAACTACACTTCCAACTCTGTTACAACTTCGAATCACTCAGTTACAACTAAGTCCACTTGCATGTCCCACTAACCAACCACTCATCTCGAAATTCCTATAGCTAATTGATTTTCCACTTCAGTTGACTATTTCCAAGTGCTCATTGAGAATAGATTATTGTTTATTGTCCAAATAATATTAAGGGATAATAATAGTCGACATGCATCTATAAATAGACATGAAATATATAAATAGAAATTTCACATAAATCTATAAATATACCTCATCTATAAATAGAATTTTCTCATGTATCTATAAATAGACATCCATCTAAAAATATCTTGAGGCTCCATCCTAGTGTAGGTGCATAATTGTCACTAGGATCTTCTTGTTGAATCTCAGAATGCACAAGCTGAAGGCCCGAAGGAGATTCATTGTTGGTTGGAGTGCACTATGAGCTCAAGGAGGATAAAGAGGGCATAGGGCACAAGCCAAAGGTTCAAGGGATCAATCTTGATCCTTCCCAATGCACTGTGCATTCAAGTGGAATTGGTAGGGTGCAGGGTGTTATCACTCAGGGGGTTCATATAAGCTTTGTGATGATATTTTTACTGATGAAAATGTTTGTTTGAGGAAAATTTTATCATCTTGATCTTGAAGCTCATAGTCAATAAATGGAGAAATACTTTGAATGCATTCATTATCCAACATATCTGCTATTGGATCATGAAAAACTTTGAAATGTTGCTGCAATTTATATATGGGTTTTAATGGAACTTGATATATTTATAGGGGTTGTTCATCCTTTAAAAATTGAAATGCTTTAGAGTATAATGGTATAGAATTTTCTTTCAAAATTTCTGAACTTTCTTCTTCAATCCCATATTTGATGTGTATCATTTGATCACTGTATTTGAGCTGCTGAAATTGAACTTCCTTATCCCACAAACTAGCTAGTGATTGCTCTGTGAAGCTAGCTTGAATTTGGAGAACATAATTATTATCATACTGATCATACTTAGGGAAATCTTCAAAAGAAGGAATGTCATCAATCATACACATTAGAGCAGCAGGTTGATTTTCCAGAAATCCTGATATATCTTGATTAGATTGGTTGCATTCTATTTGAAAGTCATTATTTTGCTCAATAGGAGTACTATCACGCAATGGAACTTTTTGGGAAGGTAGAACAACATCAGCATCAACATGTTCTTCTATCTCTTCATGGATAAAAACTTTAGTACATACATCAACATTAGAATAAGTAGAAACAATTTCTTCACTATGTAAATATTTTGAGGATGGTTGCACGTTTAGAAGAAAATTGATTTCTTCTTCGGTGAGGGGGGATGGGAATATTTGAATTCTTGGATATGAATAACAATTTTTTTTTTCCTCTTATGTAAACTGATCATGAGGTTGAATATTTTATTTAACTTTATTCAAAACATTATATGAAACATCATTTGTTACTACATAGGGGCTTTGTGGATCTTGATTCATCTCCTGATCTATTTCATCTTTGATTAACTCCTCTTGACTATCATGACACTTATCTTGAGAATGAAAGTTATGGAATGCTTCTAATAAATCTTCAGGATGCCAATTTCCTAAATCCTTATCAATATTTTTAAGGTAATGTATGATATCTTCAAATTGATCACAACAATTTTCAGGTAATGATAAAGATGGAAAATTTCTTTGTAATGATCATAAAATACCTTATGAAAATCCTTTAAAGAAAATAAACTAGCAGGTTTGAGAGCTTCATACCATTCCCTTGCTTTTCCTTCTAAGGTTGCCATGAATAGCTTCATGAGGCGATCCTCATGCCAATCACGCTTCAATCTCCATGAGTGTATATGAAATTTAATGAGATGTAACAAAGGATCATCGATATTCTCATCTTGAAACATAGGAAGATTTTTATCCAAATTTACCTTTGGTAGTTTGTGTGGAAATCCAAGTATGTGATCTCTGCTCATGGGAGCATACCTGCGTTTTATTCTTTGGTCATATTTTAAATTAGTCATCAAGAAGGGCCACTGTATCTATACAACCAAGCTAGATCCTTCTATAAAATATAATATACATTGAAAAACTTTATTAATGAGAAAGAACATAATGTCTTGGATTAAGATCCAAGTTGAAAGCGTGATCTTTCCATATTGTTCTTTCAGGTTCATTCCTCCAGTGGAGTCTTGATTGTGAAATTGATTTGGAGTCGCCAGGTGGATGATTTTAACCTTTGTGTGCTGATCACTGTCCACCATCATAGATCAGATATGAACCTGTAAAATATTTCTGAAGAAAATATTAGTCTTCCCCAGCGGACTCGCCAATATGTTATCACTCATTAATCTTTGCAGTTTCAAGAGAGAACTCACCAAGGTAACCACAAACCTAATTTTAAAATATAGGATCTAGCCCTCCTAGGGTTCAGAGAGGGCTCTCTCTATAAGTTTTAACTTTGTTTTGTTTTATAAAATATTAGGCTAGTTATGATTGTACAATTGGTTTGGTCATATCCAACTTTAATTGGTTTTTGGTTTTAATTGGTTTGGTCATAGCAGGGTCATATCCAACTTTAATTACCAATTCTTCTAAGGATTTAATTCTAAGATCCTTAGCATATAATGAGGCTTTGTCTAGTTTCATCTGATCTTGCATGGTAGTGATAGTGTTCTCAAGTTTTTGAACACTCATGGACTTTATTGTAACAATGGAGTACAACATTTCTGAACTCTGCTTGTGAAACTCTATTTGAACTAATTCATGAATAATGTCTGTTGCTACTTCTAGATCAAATTTATTATAGTCAGCCACTGTCTTTAGAACTGGTAATGTGGGCTACAATACTGACATGATCAATTTTTTACTAGAATAATCAAAAGCTGATAGGAATCTCTTTTGGTTACTTGGTTTTTGTTTCAAAAACTGAGAATAGATTTCAATTCTGATCTCTTCATTCTTATATTTAATTTGTTTGTATCTTTCCCTGATATCCAAATCTTATTCCTCAGCTATTTGGGATGAGGAAGCTTCCATGCTTTGTTGTCTTTCTATCATTTGTGCATCCTCAGTATTAACCCGTTCTTCATTCTGATTGTTGGTGGGTGGCTCATTGATAATAACAGTAGCAACATCTGTCTTTGGAAAATCTGTATTAGTCTCCATAAATTCTGTTTCTTCCACATCAATTGTTACTTTTCCTTTACCTGCTGAATATAACTTGGGCCTTTTGTTATATATGAGCTTGAAATTAGTTTTAGTTTTAGTTTCTGCCACATAGGCTCCTTCTTCCCTTACTATTTTAGTGGACTTCTCTGGTTGATTTGCAGTCTCTAAGGGATGACTAGTATTACCTTTGTTCACTACATCTGTTAAAGTGTTTTTAGTCCATTCAATATGATTTGAAAACTTTTCTATTTCTGGTTTTGCTTCATGGATGAAGGGTGTTAACATGCATTTAACCCTTAGCTTACTCAGGATCCCTTGTGGATCATAATTCCAAGGAAATTTTTTTTCCAATTTAAATTCCAATAACTGCTTTGTTGCTTCATTCTCTGCATCCCTGTGATTGCATATGAATGGCCCTATCTGATTCTTTAATTTGAATTGTGTCTTCTTCTTAGCTGCCATGAAATTTATGGAATCATAGTTTAATATCTCCCTGATATACTTCAAGGCAAAGATCCTCATTGAAGGATGTTTGGGTAATTTGTAGGGTAACAAGTTTGACCCAAAGACTCTGATCTCAATACATTTTTCATATAAATACCAGTCAGCAACCTTACTCTGCTTTGAAAACTGCAATATATTTTTCATTTATTCATTTATTCTTGGCTGCTCTACTTTGGTTAACATTGTGATCACTGGATGTAAAAATAACTCTGAAAATTCTGAATATGTGAAATATGCACATTCTTTTCTGAGCAAAGATGTCCAGAAAATCATAGAAAGAGGATTTCCCTCTATGTCCATTTTTTGGAGAGTAACTGGAAATTTATTTGATTGGAAATATAAAAACATATGGAAGAGGAAAGAAATGTATTTGAACACTCCTTCAGTTGACAATTTGATCAATTGATCATGGATACTATCTGCAATATAACTAACATAATCAAAGATGACAGAAGGGGGTTGACCTGGAGTGAAAGTGGATAAGAAACCCAGGATGGATTCATCAGTGTGTTCATCAATAAAGTACCCCAGGATGAATGAAAGCATGGAAATCACCTACCTTGAACCTTCTGGGAATTTAGCAGTAGAATATGGGGGATTCAGTTTTGGAATTTCTACATGAGAGGGCATGAAAGTTTGGAAAATCATGAATCTCTTGGGGAAATCTAGGCCAATGTACAGTTGGGTTAAGGCTTATATAGATAATGGGACTGCTTGTGGGTCAGGTTGAAACTATAACATTTGATTAATAGATTGAGCAGTAATTGTGAAAATCAATTCTTTATTTGCATTGAATATGTCTCTTTGATCAGGTATATAATACTGCTGACACAATCTAATGACCTCTTGACATGGGTGAGTTAATGGGACAACATATTTGGGTAAATGAGATTCCCAAATATGGAATTCTCCATCATTATCTAATTATTTCTCACAACTCCAATTATGAATATCCAAAAAGTTAAATTCAACAAGGGGATTTGCTATCTTATAATCAGTATCAGCTAGTGGGATGTGTTCAACATCAACAACAGGTAGCTGAAGGGGATTTACCACTATGGCAGTCTTAGAAGTTATAGCAGGGGTAGGTTTAGGTACTTTGGAACCTTTAGGCTTGGTTGTACTCTACTTCTTAGGAATTTTGGCTACTTTTTGCAAGTTTAGACAGTTTGCAGGAGTATTTTACTTTAACAGAGGATTTCTTGGATAAATTTGGCAAAGTATAGCTTTTTCTTTGGGCTTTCTTTCCAATTAGGTCTGTGAAAGAGGTTTACAAGCTTTTGAGTGGTTTAAAACAAGTAACAAGTGTTTCTTGAGTCTCTCGCTAAGAAATAGGGCTAAAAATATCTTGAAATAGGTCACAGAGGCTTAGGATATCTTTAGAGATTTTCTGGTTTGATTTAAGGCTTGGAAATAGACCATCATTTTGAAAAAACTCACAATTTTCTCTCAAAATAGGGCATAGCAGTAAAACAGGGTTTCTAGAAAAAATTTGACAAGGTTTGGCCTGTTTTTTGGGCTTTTTGACAATTTCCTTCAATTAATTCTTAAACTCTAAGTGTGTTTTTGTTCTTTGAAATGTCTTTCAACTTGATTGCTGGTTCAAATTTCAGAAAAATACCTTTTGTATGCAGGTATTTTGGCTTCGGAACAGTTTTAGAGGTTTTTGAGTGAGTTGATAACTTCTGTAGATTTTCTGGAGCAACGTACAGTTCCTCGGCAGTCTTCAATGATCATAGGGTAAATCTTGCAGGCTTTTTGACAAGAAAATGGCGGAAAAATGATGTTTTTACAGTTGAGGAGGCGTGCATTGGGTTTATGCGCAGAAGAGAAAGGAATGAATTACATTTCCAAGGTATATTATGCATATTTAGGGCTTAATCAACGCTAGCATTTAATACAGGTCAAGTCATGAAGATGGGTGGTTTTCGGGCTCAAGGGGTTGAAACAAGAGTGGTTATCGCACAGCCTTTGTGCGGTAAGTGGTTTCGAGGCTAACCAACATGATCCAACAAAAAATGGGCATGTGGAGGAGAGAGGAAAACGCGAAACCTCTCATTTCGCACAGATTTGGACTGGGAGTGACCGCACAACTTTTCTATGCGATATGGTGTTTTCGCCATCGGATCTTGGGGTTAAATTCAAATGGTCCACATGTTTTTGGAATTTGCATCGTAATGGAGAGGTGCCAGGGTGTCATATGTATAGTAGGTTTTTTAAACTTTAAACCTTAATAATCATACGTTTAATTAAAGTTTGAACTTTGGGTTTAACATGATAATTCATCAGGGCAAGGTTTATGTTTTAATTTAAACCTTTGGATTTATATATTATGTGGCAGGGGTTTAAGGTTTATTGTTTAATTAAAACATTTATACAATGTTTCAATCAATGTATTGGAGTGAGCATTTATTATATAGTTTTATCAAGTGTAATTAAGACTTGTTTAAACTACATGGGGTGGGATATTTGTGTTATAGATATGTTTGGACCAATGGAATAATTTGTGTGGTGTTTTATATTTGCGCACATGGGATATAAAACATTGGTCTAAACTTAAAATAAAGGGTTTGGGGGTTTATTTTTAAATATAAGGGAATTAATAACATATGGGTAGATGTAGTTTAGTGATTTAATAAAATAGGTTAGAAGTTGGTAATTAATATGAAATAAAGGGCTAGTGTAATGGGCATAAAATACATGTTAACTCTAAGTAAAGTGCAAAAAATAAAGCATTGATTTATCTTTATTATATTTCACAATTTAACTTAGGATACACTTTTAACTTAGGATAAAATATATTTTGAGGGTTTATGGATGATTTTTTGGAAGGGAATGAGATTAGCTATTTAGGGTTTATATTTTACTAGGTAAAAATAGGTTTTTACTTAGGAAAAGGGATTATGATTTATGAATGAAGGGTAAATAATGATGAATGTGGGTCTAGTGTGGGAATTCGATATTTTTAACTAATCAGTCATTGAGCCTTGGGTCCGATGCCAACAAAAATCAGAGAAATGCTCCGAGCCTTTTTGATTGATAGTTTAGAACATTGAATATTTGGAGAGGAGGGAAAAGTAGTAATTTTTTCCTGATGATGTTTCATTACATGATTTCTCAACTACTTTATACCTACCCTTCTTTATTTCTAACATTTTTTCTTCATCTTTATAGGTGCATTTAGGCTTGCAACCTTAAAACATTTTTCTTTCAAAACATAAAACTATCTAAGTCTACCTTATTTCATCCGACGGCTCAACTTAAACTGTTGAGCTCCTCATTATTCTCTACCTATCTACTGATTTGTCAAGTTTAAACTGTTTGACAAATATTTATTCTCTATCTAAAACATGAAATTGAAAGCATGCAAATTTAAGATTAAACAATTTAACTAATCATGGATTATGGAATTTATTGACACTTTGCACATAATCATTATTCTTGTAGTAAAAGTAAAAGGAGTGTCATTTGGACTTGCTCACTTTCAGGTCTTATTTTATATCTTTTTTGTTTTTTTTGGGGTCTATATTTTTCTAAGTCCTTTGATCTTTCTTTTAGGACTTTTTAACCCCTTTTTGGATTTTTATTATTTTTCATTTTTTTTCAAAATATGGGAAAACAACTTGCAGAAAGCAAAGGTAAGTACACATTTACAAGACTATCAAATTCAGTTCAAAATTTATGAACCCTATTATTATAGGACCCTAACAGTGGCTCCAAATGGGGATGGCATTTCCTGGTGAAATGTCAAGAACTTTAAGACTAGTAGCTTGATCCGTTGGGCCAATCCAAAACATGCATATGCTGTGACTGAAAACACTTGAACTGAATTTACACCTTTTTATGCAAACTGAAATCCGATCTGAGACTAAACGGTGCTGCAACTTTCAAACCAAACTCCTAAATCATCAATATCTTAGGGCAATTTTCCATGGCTTCAAATCTTAATGAATTATTTCAAACTAGTTGAAAACTTAAAACTGAAAGAAGCTGAAATCCTACCTACTTACTCTAATCAGTTGTCCAACTGCTAGTTAGGTAAAATGAAACAACCAATGCAACCATTGAAGCATTATGTACTTTGATATGTTTTGTTGCATTTTCTTGTTGATTATCAAAACTGTAATTCTGCAACCTATTAGAAACTTGTCAACAAATGAGAGGATAAGGAAATACTTGATTTCCTTTGTTGGCTCTAGAAAATTTTCAAAAGGATCTTCTAAGATATATACACCAATGTTTAAGTGATCTAAACATCTGTACATCTGTTTTGGATGGCCTCCATGCCATGAAACTGAAATGTTATTTTCATCTTTATCTCCCTGCAAAATCAACGTATGATTGTTCTAAGATAATTTCATATTTTCAGATAAGCTTTGTGATGATATTTTTACTGATGAAGAATGTTTGTTTGAGGAAAATTTTATCATCTTGATCTTGAAGCTCATAATCAATAAATGGAGAAATACTTTGAAAGCATTCATTATCCAACATATTTGCTATTGGATCATGAAAAACTTTGAAATATTGCTGCAATTTATATATGGGTTTTAATGGAACTTCATAGATTTCTAGGGGTTGTTCATCCTTTAAAAACTGAAATGCTTTAGAGCATAATGGTATAGAACTTTCTTTCAAAATTTTTGAACTTTCTTCTTCACTCACATATTTGATGTGTATTGTCTGATCACTGTATTTGAGCTGCTGAAACTGAACTTCCTTATCCCACAAACTAGCTAGTGATTACTCTATGAAGCTAGCTTGAATTTGCAGAACAAAATTATCATCATACTGATCATACTTAGGAAAATCTTCAAAAGAAGGAATGTCATCAAACATACACATTAGAGCAACAGGTTGCTTTTCCAACAATCCTAATATATATTGATTAGATTGGTTGCATTCTACTTGAAAGTCATTATTTTTCCCAATAGGAGTACTATCAGGCAATGGGCCTTTTTGGGAAGGTATAACAACATGAGCATCACCCTGTTCTTCTGTCTCTTCATGGATAAAAACTTTAGTACATACATCAACATTAGAATAAGTAGAAACAATTTATTCATTATGTAAATATTTTGAGGATGGTTGCATGTTTAGAAGCAAATTGATTTCTTCTTCGGTGAGGGGGGGTGGGAATATTTGAATTCTTAGATTTGAATAACAATTGTTTTTTCTCTTATGTAAAAACTGATCATGAGGTTCAATATTTTCTTTAACTTCATTCAAAACATTATATGAAACATCATTTTTTACTAGAGAGGGGCTTTGTGGATCTTGATTCATCTCCTGATCTATTTCATCTTTGATTAACTCCTCTTGATTATCATGACACTTATCTTGAGAATGAAAGTTACAGACTGCTTCTAATAAATCTTCAGGATGCTAATTTCCTAAATATTCATCAATAGTATTAAGGTAATGTATGAGATCTTCAGCTTGATCACAACAATTTTCAGCTAATGATAAAGATGGAAAATCTTCTTTGTAATGCTCATAAAGTACCTTGTGAAAATCCTTTAAAGAAAATAAACTAGAAGCTTTCATACCATTCCCTTGCTTGTCCTTCTAAGGTTGCCATGAATAGCTTCATGAGGCAATCCTCATGCCAATCACCCTTGAATCTCCATGAGTGTATCTGAAATTTAAGGAGATGTAACAAAGGATCATCAATATTCTCATCTTGAAACATAGGAAGATTTTTATCCCAATTTACCTTTGGTAGTGTGTGTGGAAATCCAGGTATGTGATCTCTGCTCATGGGAGCATGCCTGCGTTTTATTCTTGGGTCATCTTGTAAATTAAAAATTATTAAAGAAGAACCCTTTGTATCTGCTCTACAGCAAGCTAGATCATACATAAAATACAATATACATTGAAAAAATTTCTTAATGAAAGAACATAAAATTTCTTGGATTAAGATCCAAGTTGAAAGCACAGTCTTTCCATTTTGTTCTTTGATTCGTCCTCCCGGTGGAGTCTTGATTATGAAATTGATTTGGAGTCGCCGAGGTGGATAATGATTTTACCATGTAATGTGTGATGGTGTCATAGATATCATAATCATAGTCAGATGAACACTGGTGGAAAATATTAGTGTTACGATGGACATGAATATTTATCATCGATGGTTCTGCAGGTTCAGAAAACTCTCAGGGGTATCCACAAAAGGCTTCTTTTAATTTCTGGATCTAGCATTTCTGGGGTTTAGAGAGGGCTCTCTTGGTTTTGTTTGTTTTCCTCATGATAATGCATAATTAGATTTTACAGACAGATTTGAACAGATGGACAGTGTAGAAAAAAATTTGCAAAGATGATTAGTGATAATCTTGACCTCATAGGTAAAATCCAAAAATGTTAAAAAAGTGAGATAAATTTAAAAGTAAAATGTTTTCGGGGCAAGATAGATAACCCTTAAAGATCTTGGAAAGTTGTTTTTATGGGGTGGTATGATCGGGATAAAGGGCACTCAAGAATCATTTGATCTGGAAAAGGAAGTAGTAGGAAGAGGTCAAATGAGAGAGGGAGCAATTAAGGGTTCCCTACACTGGAAATCAAAGGAAAACATATAAATGATAACTAGTTAAAAACATGGTGCTTTTAACAAATCCTGTAGTAATGCTCCTAGTTATACATTCATATTTAGAATAAACATAGATGGATGCATGTAACAAAGAAAGATAACAATGACAAGTAAGGAAATACTTCACTCCAAATAGCTCATCACAGGAATCTCGAAGTATGATGCCAATTTGTTTGATCCAGCATGCTACTCGAATTTTAACACACAAAAATCTTTGAAATCCAACAAGAAATGACTATAACAATCTCTGGCAATTTTATTCCACTCAAAATAATTCTAAAGATGAAGTATATAATCATATTTCTTTACAAAATATCCTAGAAAAATTCTAGGAATTATCTTAGGAAAATAAAATATCTTTACAACAATAATAGAGACAGCTGCTTAACAAATAAGCAAGCTGTCATATTTATTCAAAATAAATAGAAACTACTTAGAGGATAAGATGCAGCTGGCTACCTTGGTGTCCTCCTTGCTGGCTCTTAGATATTTTTTGGAATGTGATCTGCCTTGTCTGATATTCTTTCTCGGATTCTCTATATTAACTGATACTCTCTAAACTCTGATACTCTTTAACCATATTAAAAAATATTTACTGCTGTAAAAATCTGTTTTGATTGTAAATAAAAAACAGTTTTATTCCTTCTTTCATTTGTCTGTCTTTTATCCTTCATAATAAATCTGTGAGTGCTTGCCAATCCTCATCTTTAGGAATTTGTATTTTCTTTAATTTCATAAAGTTTTCATTAGCTTCAGTATATCTAGCAAAGGTTGGCTTGATGAAAAACAAGTATTTTATCTCATGTTGCAAGTAGAATAAGTCTTCAAAACTCTTGAGTAACACTTTTTCAGTTGGAATGCCTTGACCTGATGGTTTATTTACCTGTTCTTTTGCAAACTATCTAATATTCTTATCATAGTCATTCTGAAGCATCAATTTATCATTAATGACCATAATGTCAGACATTCCTTTTTGCCTCAAATTTGTAAATTTAACCATAAATTTGGTTATGGCAATATTCATACTTTCACACTTTTCTTCAAGTTGCCTCATCCAATTTTTCTTTGTAGTAACTTTCCTAATTTCTAGGATAGTTTCAGTTCTATTTTTAATCTTGAGTTCTTCTAACTCCTTAAATCTTGCTCTGGTTTGTCAGCTAGTTCAGTTTGAGTCTTTTGAATTTCTGCTTGAGCTTTTAGTAATAAATCTCTTTGCTAAAAAATTACCTGAATTGAAGGCCACACATCATGTATGGCTTCAATGACATTGTTCCAAAGGTTATTTTGGATGTATGATATTTTCTTTTTTAATGTCAATTCCTTCTACAATTTCTTCAACTATTCATTCAGTCTGATGACATTTTTTTCATGTGTATTTGCATTTATCAGAGCCAATTTATTTGACTTCTCAAGACTTTCTACCATCTTTGTCAACCTATTAATCTCATTTGTCTTTAAAGACATTTCTTCCTTTGCTTTCACTATTTTTTTGGCTTCATCTGTATGTTGAGTTTCTGTTGTAGATGATTTATTAGCTGAGGTTGTGGAAGAAGTCACTGGCACTGCAGTAGCCAGTGGTTCTTTGGGTGCCAAATTTTCAGCTAAAGTTGAAGGCACTGCTGTAGTGATTGCTGGAATAACTGTAGGAATCTATAGTACTTTCACTGTTTCCTTCTCTTGGACAAGCTTGTCCATCTGAATCTTTATCTCCTTAATATGTCCTGTAAGTTGTAAAATGATGTTCATCATATCATCTTTGTCATTCTGCTCTTGTATGATTTCTTTAGCCTGTGGATGTTCACCTGGAGGAAGCTTAAGCTGTTTCCTCAAGGCTGCAATGTCTTCATTCTTATTTTTCATAAATAACTCTGCTGCATTGACATTAGCAGGGTCATATCCAACTTTAATTACTAATTCTCTAAGGATTTAATTCTCAAATTCTTAGCATATAATGAAGCTTTGTCTAGTTTCATCTGATCTTGCATGTTAGTGATAATGTTCTCAAGTTTTTGAACACTCATGGCCTTTGTTGTAACAGTGGTGTACAAAATTTCTGAACTCTACCTGTGAAAATCTATTTGACTAATTCATGAGTACTGTCTGTTGCTACTTCTAGATCAAATTTATTATAGTTAGGCACTGTCTTTGAAACTGGTACTGTGGGCTGCAATACTGACATGATGAGTTTTTTACTATAATAATCAAATGCTGACAACAATATGTTTTGGTTACCTGGTTTTCATTTCAAAAACTAAGAATAGATTTCAATTTTGATCTCTTCATTCTTATATTTAATTTGTTTGTATGTTTCCCTGATATCCAAATCTTTTTCCTCAGCTGTTTGGGATGAGGAAGCTTCCATGATTTGTTGTCTTTCTATCATTTGTGCATCCTCAGTATTAACCTATTCTTCATTCTGATTATTGGTGGGTGGCTCATTGATAATCACAGTAGCAACATTTGTCTTTGGAAAATCTGTATTGGTCTCCATAAATTCTGTTTCTTCCACATAAATTGTTACTTTTACTTTACCTGTTGAATCTAACTTGGACCTTTTGTTATATATGAGCTTGAACTTAGTTTCAGTTGTAGTTTCTTCCACATAGGCTCCTTCTTCCCTTACTCTTTTAGTGGACTTCTCTGGCTGATTTGCAGTCTCTAAGGGATGACTAGTATTACCTTTGTTCACTGCATCTGTTAAAGTGTTTTCAGTCCATTCAATATGATTTGAAAAATTTTCTATTTCTGGTTTTTCTTTATGGATGAAGGGTGTTAACTTGCATTTAACCCCTAGCTTGCTCAGGATCCCTTGTGGATCATAATTCCAAGTAAAACCTTTTTCCAATTTGAATTCCAATAACTTCTTTGCTGCTTCATTCTCTGCATCCCTGTGATTACATATGAATGGCCCTATCTGATTCTTTAATTTGAGTTGTGTCTTCTTCTTAGCTGCCATGAAATTTATGGAATCAGAGTTTAGGATATGCCTAATATACTACAAGGCAAAGATTCTCATTGAAGGATGTTTGGGTAATTTGTAAGGTAACAAGTTTGACCCAAAGACTTTGATCTTAGTATATTTTTCATATAAATACCAGTCACCAACCTTACTCTGCTCTAACAACTGCAATATATTTTTCATTTCTTCATTTATTCTTGAATGCTCTGCTTTGGTTAACATTGTGATCACTGGATGTAAAAATAACTCCGAAAATTCTGAATATGTGAAGTCTCCACATTCTTTTCTGAGCAAAGATGTCCAGAAAATGATAGAAAGAGGATTTCCCTCTATGTGAATTTTTTGGAGAGTAACTATAAATTTATCTGATTGGAAATATAACAACATATGGAAGAGGAAAGAAGTGTATCTGAACACTCCTTCAGTTGATAATTTGATCAATTGATCATGGATACTATCTGCAATATAACCAGAATAACCAAAGATTACAGATGGGGGTTGACCTGGAGTGAAAGTGGTAAGAAACCCAGGATGGATTCATCAGTGTGTTCATTAATAAAGTACCCCAGGATGAATGAAAGCATGGAAATCTTCTACCTTGAACCTTCGGGGAATTTAGCAGTAGAATATGGGGGATTTGGTTTTGTAATTTCTACATGAGAGGGCATGAAAGCCTAGAAAATCATGAATCTCTTGGGGAAATCTAGGCCAATGTACAACTGGGGTAAGGCTTCTATAGATAATGGGACTGCTTGTGGGTCAGGTTGAAGCTGTAACATTTGATTGATAGATTGAGCAGTAATGGTGAAAATCAATTCTTTATTTGCATTGAATATGGCTCTTTGATAAGGTATATAATACTGCTGACACAATCTAATGACCTCCTGACATGGGTGAGTTAATGGAACAACACATTTTGGAAAATGAGATTCCAAAATCTGGACGTCTCCATAATTATCTAATGATTTCTCATAACTTAAATTATGAATATTTAGCAAGTTAAATTCAACGATGGGATCTGCTATCTTATAATCAATATTAGCTAGTGGGATGTGTTCAACATCAACAACAGGTGGTTGAAGAGGATTTACCACTATGGCAATCTTAGAAGTTATAGCAGGGTTAGGTTTAGGTACTTTGGAACCTTCAGGCTTAGTTGTACTTTGTTTCTTAGGCATTTTGGCTACTTTCTGCAAGTTTAGACAGTTTGCAGGAGTATTTTACTTTAACTGAGGATTTCTTGGATAAATTTGGCAAAGTATAGCTTTTTCTTTGGGATTTCTTTCCAATTATGTCTATGAAAGAGGTTTACAGGCTTTTGATTGGTTCAAAACAAGAAACAAGGGTTTCTTGAGTCTCTCACTTAGAAATAGGGCTGAAAATATTTTGAAATAGGTCATAGAGGCTTAAGATATATTTAGAGGTTTTCTGGTTTGATTTAAGGCTTGGACATAGACCATCAGTTTGAAAAAACTCACAATTTTCTCTCAAAATAGCACACAATAGTAAAATAGGGTTTCTGGAAAACATTTGACAGGGTTTGGCCTGTTTTTGGGTCTTTTTGACAATTTCCTTCAAATAATTCTTAAACTCTAAGTGTGTTTTTGCTCTTTGAAATGTCTTTCAACTTGATTGTTGGTTCAAATTTCAGAAAAATACCTTTTGTATGCAGGTGTTTGGGCTTCAGAACAGTTTCAGAGGTTTTTGAATGAGTTGATAACTTCTGTAGATTTTCTAGAGCAATGTACAGCTCCTCGGCAGTCTTCAATGGTCACAGGGTAAATCTTGCAGGCTTTTTGACAAGAAAATGGCGGAAAGATGATGTTTTTACAGTCGGGGAGGCATGCATTGGGTTTATGCGCAGAAGAGAAAGGAATGAACTACATTTCCAAGGTATATTATGCATATTTAGGGCTTAATCAACGCCAACATTTAATACAGGTCAAATCATGAAGGTGGCTGGTTTTCGGGCTCAAGGGGTTGAAACATGAGTGGTTATCGTGCAACCTTTGGGTCGTAAGTGGTTTCGGGGCTAACCCACGTGATCCAACAAAAAGTGGGCACGTGGAGGAGAGAGGAAAATGTGAAACCACTCATTTCACGCAGATTTGGACTGGGAGTGACCGCACAACTTTTCTATGCGATATGGTGTTTCGCCGTCGGATCTCGGGGTTAAATGCGAACAGTCCAGATCTTTTTGGAAGTTGCATCGTAATTGAGTGGGGTCGGGGTATCATATGTGTGGCGAGTTTTTTAAACTTTAAACCTTAATAATCATACGTTTAATTAAAGTTTGAACTTTGGGTTTAACATGATAATTCATCGGGGTAAGGTTTATGTTTTAATTTAAAACTTTGGCTTTATATACTATGTGGCGGGGATTTAAGGTTTATTGTTAAATTAAAACATTTATACAATGTTTCAATCAATGTATCGGAGTGAGCGTTTATTATATAGTTTTATCAAATGTAATTAACACTTGTTTAAACTACATGGGGCGGGATATTTGTGTTATAGATATGTTTAGACCAATGGAATAATTTGGGCGGTGTTTTATATTTGCGCACATGGGATATAAAACATTGGTCTAGACGTAAAATAAAGGGTTTGGGGGTTTATTTTAAAATATAAGGGAATTAATAACATACGGGTAGGTGTAGTTTAGGGATTTAATAAAATAGGTTAGAAGTTGGTAATTAATATGAAATAAAGGGCTAGTGTAATGGGCATAAAATACATGTTAACTCTAAGTAAAGTGCCAAAAATAAAGCATTTCTTTATCTTTATTATATTTTACAATTTAACTTAGGATACACTTTTAACTTAGGATAAAATATATTTTGAGGGTTTATGAATGATTTTTTAAAAGGGAATGAGATTATCTATTTAGGGTTTAGATTTTAATAAGTAAAAAAAGGTTTTTACTTAGGAAAAGGGATTATGATTTATGAATGAACGGTAAATGTTGATGAATGTGGGTCTAGTGTGGGAATTCGATATTTTTAACTAATTAGTCATCGAGCCTTGGGTCTGGTCACAAAAAAATTCAAAGAAATGATCTGAGCCTTTTTGACTGATAGTTTAGAACATTGGATATTTGGAGGGGAGGAAAAATTAATAATTTTTGCCCGATGATGTTTTATTACATGATTTCTCGACTGCTTTATACCTATGCATATTTATTTCTAACATTTTTTCTTCATCTTTATAGGTGCATTTAGGCTTGCAACCTTACAACATTTTTCTTTCAAAACATAAAACTATCTAAGTCTACCTTATTTCATCCGAGGGCTCAGATTAAACTGTTGAACTCCTCATTATTCTCTACCTATCTACTGATTTGTCAAGTTTAAACTGTTTGACAAATCTTTATTCTCTATCTAAAACATGAAATTGAAAGCATGAAAAGTTAATATTACAAAATTTCACTGATCATGGATTATGGCATTTATTGACACTCTACACATAATAATTATTCTTGTAGTAAAAGTAAAAGGAGTGGCATTTGGACTTTCTCACTTTCAGGTCTTATTTTATATCTTTTTTCTTTTTTTTGGGGTCTATATTTTTCTAAGTCCTTTGATCTTTCTTTTAGGACTTTTTACCCTCTTTTTGAATTTTTATTATTTTTCATTTTTTTTCAAAATATGGGAAAACAACTTGCAGAAATCAAGGTATGTACATATTTACAAGACTATCAAAGTCAATTCAAAATTTATGAACCCTATTATTATAGGACCCTAATAGTGGCTCCACATGGGGATAGCATTTCCTGGTGAAATGTCAAGAACTTTAAGACTAGTAGCTTGATCCATTGGGCCAATCCCAAACATGCATATGCTGTGACTGAAAACTCAAACTAAATTTACACCTTTTTCTACAAAATGAAATCTGATATGAGACTAAAAGGTGTTGCAACCTTCAAACCAAACTCCTAAATCATCAATATCTTAGGGCCATTTTCCTTGGCTTCAAATCTTAATGAATTATTTCAAACTAGCTGAAAACTTAAAACTGAAATAAGCTGAAATCCTACTTACTTACTCTAATCAGTTGTCCAACTGCTAGTTAGGTAAAATGAAACAACCAATGCAACCATTCAAGCATTATGTACTTTGATATGTTTTTTTGCATTTTCTTGTTGATTATCAAAACTGTAATTCTACGACCTATTAGAAACTTGTCAACAAATGAGAGGATAAGGAAATACTTGATTTCCTTTGTTGACTGTAGAAACTTTTCAAAAGGATCTTCTAAGATATATACACCAATGTTTAAGCGATCTAAACAACTATACATCTGTTTTGGATGGCCTCCATGCCATGAAACTGAAATTTTATTTTCATCTTTATCTCCCTTCAAAATCAATGTATGATTGTTCTGAGATAATTTCAGATTTTCCGATAAGCTTTGTGATGATATTTTTACTGATGAAAATGTTTGTTTGAGGAAAATTTTATCATCTTGATCTTGAATCTCATAGTCAGTAAATGGAGAAAGACTTTGAATGCATTCATTATCCAACATATCTGCTATTGGATCATGAAAAACTTTGAAAGATTGTTGCAATTTATATATGGGTTTTAATGGAACTTCATAGATTTCTAGGGGTTGTTCATCCTTTAAAAACTGAAATGCTTTAGAGCATAATGGTATAGAACTTTCTTTCAAAATTTCTGAACTTTCTTCTTCACTCCCATATTCGATGTGTATTGTCTGATCACTGTATTTGAGCTGTTGAAACTGAACTTCCTTATCCCACAAACTAGCTAGTGATTGCTCTGTGAATCTAGCTTGAATTTGCAGAACAAAATTATCATCATACTGATCATACTTAGGAAAATCTTCAAAATAAGGAATGTCATCAAACATACACATTAGAGAAACAGGTTGGTTTTCCAGCAATCATGATATATATTGATTATATTGGTTGCATTCCATTTGAAAGTCATTATTTTTCCCGATAGGAGTACTATTAGGCAATGGGCCTTTTTGGGAAGGTAGAACAACATGAGCATCAACCTGTTCTTCTGTCTCCTCGTGGATAAAAAATTTAGTACATACATCAACATTAGAATAAGTAGAAACAATTTCTTCATTATGTAAATATTTTGAGGATGGTTGCATGTTTAGAAGCAAATTGATTTCTTCTTCGGTGAGGGGGGTGTTAATCTTTGAATTCTTGGATTTGAATAACAATTGTTTTTTATCTTATGTAAAAACTGATCATGAGGTTGAATATTTTCTTTAAATTCATTCAAAACATTATATGAAACATCATTTGTTACTAGAGAGGGGCTTTGTGGATCTTGATTCATCTCCTGATCTATTTCATCTTTGATTAACTCCTCTTGATTATCATGACACTTATCTTGAGAATGGAATTTATGGACTGCTTCAAATAAATCTTCAGGATGCCAATTTCCTAAATCTTCATCAATATTTTTAAGGTAATGTATGAGATCTTCAGCTTGATCGCAATAATTTTCACCTAATGATAAATATGGAAAATCTTCTTTATAATGCCCATAAAGTACCTTGTGAAAATCCTTTAAAGAAAATAAACTAGCAGTTTTGAGAGCTTCATACCATTCCCTTGCTTGTCCTTATAAGGTTGCCATGAATAGCTTCATGAGGCAATCCTCATGCCAATCACCCTTCAATCTCCATGAGTGTATATGAAATTTAATGAGATGTAACAAATGATCATCGATATTCTCATCTTGAAACATAGGAAGATTTTTATCCCAATTTACCTTTGGTAGTTTGTGTGGAAATACAAGTATGTGATCTCAGCTCATGGGAGCATACCTGCATTTTATTCTTGGGTCATCTTGTAAATTAGTCATAAAGAAAGGCCACTGTATCTATACAACCAAGCTGGATCCTTCTATAAAATACAATATACATTGAAAAACTTTCTTAATGAGAAAGAACATAATGTCTTGGATTAAGATCCAATTTTAAAGCCAAATATTTCCATATTGTTATTTCAGGTTCATTCCTCCAGTGGAGTCTTGATTGTGAAATTGATTTGGAGTCGCCAGGTGGATGATTTTAACCTTTGTGTGTCTAATCACTATCCACCATCATAGATCAGATCTGAACCTGTAAAATATTTCTGAAGAAAATATTAATCTTCCCCAACGGAGTCGCCAATATGTTATGACTCAGTGATTTCTGCAGGTTCAAGAGAGAACTCTCTGAGGTAACCACAAACCTACTTTTAAACTCTAGGACTTAGCCTTCCTAGGATTTAGAGAGGGCTCTCTCTATAAGTTTTTAACTTTGTCTTTTTTATAAAATATTAGGCTAGGTATGATTGTACAATTGGTTTTGGTTTTAATTGGTTTGGTGGGAAAAATTACTAGAAGAGATGGATAGTGGGAAATCTATTTGTCCATTGGGGTAAGCAGTCAAAATCAAGCAAAAAGGACTAGGATCAAGGCCAAAAAGTCAAATTTTTTCAGGGCAAGATAGATAACCCTTGAAGATCTTGGAAAGTTTTTTTAATGGGGTAGTA
This sequence comes from Pinus albicaulis, assembly GCA_034641835.2. Lineage (NCBI taxonomy): Eukaryota > Viridiplantae > Streptophyta > Pinopsida > Pinales > Pinaceae > Pinus > Pinus albicaulis. Next base: position 567,413,142 of record CM076583.1, on the reverse strand, counting down.
TGATCAGGATAAAGGGCACTTAAGAATCCTTTGATCCAGAAAAGGAAGTAGTAGGAAGAGGTCAAACGAGAGAGGGAGCAATTAAGGGTTCCCTACACTGGAAATCAGAGGAAAACATATAAATGATAACTAGTTAAAAATAGGGTGCTTTTAAAAAATCATGTAGTAATGCTCCTAGTTATACATTCAGATTTAGAATAAACATAGATGGATGCATGTAACAAAGAAAGATAACAATGACAAGTAAGGAAATACTTCACTCCAAATAGATCATCACAGGAATCCTGAAGTATGATGCCAATTGGTTTGATCCAGCCTGCTACTCGAATTTTGACACACAAAAAGCTTTGGAGTCCAACAAGAAATGACTATAACAATATCCAACAATATTCCAGACAAAATACTTCTAAATATGAAGTATTTATATATATTTCTTTACAAAATTTCCTAGAAAACTTCTAGGAATTATCTTTGGAAAATAAAATATCTTTACAACAATAATAGAGACAGTTGCTTAACAAATAAGCAAGCTGTCCTATTTATTCAAAAGAAATAGAAACTGTTTAGAGGATAAGATGTAGCTGGCTGCCTTGGTGTCCTACTTGCTGGCTCTTAGATATTTTTTGGAATGTGATCTTCCTTGTCTGATACTCTTTCTTGGATTCTCTTTATTCACTGATACTTTCTAAGCTCTGATACTCTTTAACCATAATAAAAAACTGTTTACTGATGTAAAAATCTGTTTTGATTGTAAATCAGAAAACAATTTTCTTCCTTCTTTCATCTGTCTGTCTTTTATCCTTCATAATAAATTTGTGAGTGATTTCCAATCCTAATATTTAAGAATTTTCATTTTCTTTAGTTTCATAAAATTTTCATCAGCTTTAGTATATCTAGAAAATGTTGGCTTGATGACAAACAAGTGTTTTATCTCATGTTGCATGTAGAATAAGTCTTCAAAACTCTTGAGTAACACTTTTATAGTTGGAATGCCTTGACCTGGTGGTTTATTTACCTGTTCTTTTGCAAACTCTCTATATTCTTATCATAGTCATTATGAGGCATCAATTTATCATTAATGACCATAATGTCAGGCAGTGATTTTTGCCTGAAATTTGTAATTTTAACCATAAACCTGGTTATGGTAGTATTCATACTTTCACACTTTTCTTCAAGTTGCCTCATCAGATTTTTCTTTGTAGTAACTTTCTTAATTTCTAGGATAGTTTCAGTTCTATCTGTAATCTTGAGTTCTTCTAACTCCTGTCTGTTTTTGTTTTTAAGGAAGGTGATTAGCCTTAAAGCTTTCTTTGGTTTGTGAGCCAGTTCAGTTTGAGTCTTTTGAATTTCTTCTTGTGCTTTTAGTAATAACTCTCTTTGCTAAAAAATTACTTGAGTTGAAGGCCACACATCCTGGATGGCTTCAATGACATTGTTCCAAAGGTTATTTTTGATGTATGATATTTTCTCCTTTAATGTCAATTCCTTCTGCAATTTCTTCAACTCTTCATTCATTCTGATGGCATTTTGTTCATGTGTCTTTGCATTTATCTGAGCCAATTTATTTGAATTCTCAAGATTTTTTACCATATTTGTCAACTTGTTAATCTCATTTGTCTTTAAAGACATTTCTTCCATTGCTTTCACTATTTTGCTGGCTTCATATGTATGTTGAATTTATGTTGTAGATGATTTAGTAGCTGAGGTTGTGGAATAAGTCACTGGCACTGCAGTAGCCAGTGGTTCTTTGGGTGCCAAATTTTCAGCTAAAGTTGAAGGAAATGCTGCAGTGATTACTAGAATAACTGTAGGAATCTATGGAACTTTCACTGTTTCCTTTTCTTGGAAAAGCTTGTCCATCTGAATCTTCATCTCCTTAATCTGTCTTGTAAGTTGTAATATGATGTTCATCATATCATCTTTTTCATTCTTCTCTTGTATGATTTCTTTAGCCTGTGGATGTTCACTTGGAGGAAGCTTAAGCTGTTTCCTCAAGGCTGCAATGTCTTCATTCTTCTTTTTTAATAATAACTCTGCTGCATTGACATTAGCAGGGTCATATCCAACTTTAATTACCAATCCTTCTAAGGATTTAATTCTCAGATCCTTAGCATATAATGAGGCTTTGTCTAGTTTCATATGATCTTGCATGTTAGTGATAGTGTTCTCAAGTTTTTGAACATTCATGGCCTTTTTTGTAACAGTGGAATACAACATTTTTGAACTCTACCTGTGAAACTATATTTGATATAATTCATGAATACTGTCTGTTGCTACTTGTAGATCAAATTTATTATAGTCAACCACTGTCTTTGGAACTGGTACTGTGGGCTGTGATACTGACATGATCAGTTTTTTACTAGAATAATCAAATGCTGAAAGAAATCTGTTTTGGTTACCTGGTTTTTGTTTAAAAAACCGAGAATAGATTTCAGTTTTGATCTCTTCATTCTTATATTTAATTTGTTTGTATCTTTCCTTGATATCCAAATATTTTTCCTCAGCTGTTTGGGATGAGGAAGCTTCCATGCTTTGTTGTCTTTCTATCATTTGTGCTTCCTTAGTATTAACCTGTTCTTCATTCTAATTATTGGTGGGTGGCTCATTGATAATCACAATAGAAAATCTGTCTTTGGAAAATCTATATTGGTCTCCATAAATTCTGTTTCTTCCACATCAATTGTTACTTTTCCTTTACTTGCTGAATCTAACTTGGGCCTTTTGCTATATATGAGCTTGAAATTAGTTTTAGTTGTAGTTTCTGCCACATAGGCTCCTTCTTCCCTTACTCTTTTAGTGGACTTCTCTGGCTGATTTGCGGTCTCTAAGGGATGACTAGTATTACCTTTGTTCACTGCATCTGTTAAAGTGTTTTCAGTCCATTCAATCTGATTTGAAAACTTTTCTATTTATGGTTTTTCTTCATGGATGAAGGGTGTTAACTTGCATTTAACCCTTAGCTTGCTCAGGATCCCTTGTGGATCATAATTCCAAGTAAAACTTTTTTCCAATTTGAATTCCAATAACTGCTTTGCTGCTTCATTCTCTGCATCCCTGTGATTGCATATGAATGGCCCTATTTGATTCTTTAATTTTAATTGTGTCTTCTTATTAGCTGCCATGAAATTTATGGAATCAGAATTTAGGATTTGCCTGATATACTCCAAGGCAAAGATCCTCATTGAAGGATGTTTGGGTAATTTGTAAGGTAACAAGTTTGACCCAAAGACTCTGATCTCAGTATATTTTTCATATAAATACCAGTCACCAACCTTACTCTACTCCGACAACTACAATATATTTTTCATTTCTTCATTTATTCTTGGCTGCTCTGCTTTGGTTAAAATTGTGATCATTGGATGTAAAAATAACTCTAAAAATTATGAATATGTGAAATCTGCCCATTCTTTTATGAGCAAAGATGTCTAGAAAATGACAGAAAGAGGATTTCCCTCTATGTCCATTTTTGGAGAGTAACTAGAAATTTATCTGATTGGAAATATATAAACATATGGAAGATGAAAGAAGTGTATCTGAACACTCCTTCATTTGACAATTTGATCCATTGATCATGGATACTATCTACAATATAACCAACATAATCAAAGATTATAGATGGGGGTTGACCTGGAGTGAAAGTGGATAAGAAACCTTGGATGGATTCATCAGTGTGTTCATCAGTAAAGTACCCTAGGATGAATGAAAGCATGGAAATCACCTCCCTTGAACCTTCTGGGAATTTAGCAATAGAATACGGGGGATTTAGTTTTGGAATTTATAAATGAGAGGGCATGAAAGTATGGAAAATCATGAATCTCTTGGGGAAATCTAGGCCAATGTATAGCTGGGTTAAGGCTTCTATAGATAATGCGACTGCTTGTGTGTTAGGTTGAAGCTATAACATTTGATTGATAGATTGAGTAGTAATGGTGAAAAGCAATTCTTTATTTGCATTGTCTATGGCTCTTTGATCAGGTATATAATACTGCTGACACAATCTAATTACCTCCTGACATAGGTGAGTTAATGGGACAACATATTTGGGTAAATGAGATTCCCAAATATGGAATTCTTCATCATTATCTAAATATTTCTGATAACTCCAATTATGAATATCCAACAAGTTAAATTCAACAATGGGATCTGCTATCTTATAATCAGTATTGGCTAGTGGGATGTGTTCAAAATAAAAAACAGGTGGTTGAAGAGGATTTACCACGATGGTAGTCTTAGAAGTTATAGCAGGGGTAGGTTTAAGTACTTTGGAACCTTCAGGCTTGCTTGTACTCTGCTTCTTAGGCATTTTGGCTACTTTCTGCAATTTTAGACAGTTTGCAGGAGTATTTTACTTTAACAGAGGATCTCTTGGATAAATTTGGCAAAGTATAGCTTTTTCTTTGGGCTTTCTTTCCAATTAGGTCTATGAAAGAGGTTTACAGGCTTTTGATTGGTTTAAAACAAGAAATAAGGGTTTCTTGAGTCTCTCGCTGAGAAATAGGGTTGAAAATCTCTTGAAATAGGTCACAGAGGCTTAGGATATCTTCAGAGATTTTCTGGTTTGATTTAAGGCTTGGAAATAGGCCATCAGTTTGAAAAAAATCACAATTTTCTCTCAAAATAGCACACAACAGTAAAATAGGGTTTCTAGAGAAAATTTGTCAAGGTTTAGCCTGTTTTTGGGGCCTTTTGACAATTTCCTTCAATTAATTCTTAAACTCTAAGTGTGTTTTTGTTCTTTGAAATGTCTTTCAACTTGATTGTTGGTTCAAATTTTAGAAAAATACCTTTTGTATGCAGGTATTTGGGCTTCAGAATAGTTTCAAAGGTTTTTGAATGAGTTGATAACTTCTGTAGATTTTCTGGAGCAATGTACAACTCCTCGGCAGTCTTCAATGGTCACAGGGTAAATCTTACAGGATTTTTGACAAGAAAATGGTGGAAAAATGATGTTTTTACAGTCGGGAGGCATGCACTGGGTTTATACGCAGAAGAGAAAGGAATGAATTACATTTCCAAGGTATATTATGCATATTTAGGGCTTAATCAATGCCGACATTTAATACAGGTTAAGTCATGAAGATGGGTGGTTTTTGGGCTCAAGGGGTTGAAACAGGAGTGGTTATCACATATCCTTTGGGCGTTAAGTGGTTTCGGGGCTAACCCATGTGATGCAACAAAAAATGGGCACTTGGAGGAGAGAGGAAAACGCAAAACCGCTCATTTCACGCAGATTTGGACTGGGAGTGACCACACAAATTTTCTATGTGATATGGTGTGTTCTCTGTCAGATCTCGGGGTCAAATTCGAATGGTCCAAATATTTTTGGAAGTTGCATCGTAATTGAGTGGGGCCGGGGTATCATACGTGTGGCGGGTTTTTTAAACTTTAATCCTTAATAATCATACGTTTAATTAAAGTTTGAACTTTGGGTTTAACATGATAATTCATCGAGGTAAGGTTTATGTTTTAATTTAAACCTTTGGCTTTATATATTACGTGGTGGGGGTTTAAGGTTTATTGTTAAATTAAAACATTTATACAATGTTTCAATCAATGTATCGGAGTGAGCATTTATTATATAGTTTTATCAAATGTAATTAAATCTTGTTTAAACTACACGGGCTCGGATATTTGTGTTATAGATATGTTTAGACCAATGTAATCATTTGGGCGGTGTTTCATATTTGCACACATGGGATATAAAACATTGGTATAAAATTAAAATAAAGGTTTGGGGGTTTTATTTTAAATATAAGGAAATTAATAACATATTGGTAGGTGTAGCTTAGGGATTTAATAAAATAGGTTAGAAGTTGGTAATTAATATGAAATAAAGGGCTAGTGTAATGGGCATAAAATACATGTTAACTCTAAGTAAAGTGCCAAAAATAAAGCATTGATTTATCTTTATTATATTTCACAATTTAACTTAGGATACACTTTTAACTTAGGATAAAATATATTTTGAGGGTTTATGAATGATTTTTTGAAAGAAAATGAGATTAGCTATTTAGGGTTTAGCTTTTACTAAGTAAAAATAGGTTTTTACATAGGAAAATGGATTACGATTTATGAATGAAGGGTAAATGTTGATGAATGTGGTTCTGGTGTGGGAATTCAATATTTTTAACTAATCAGTCATCAAGCCTTGGGTCCGGTCCCAACAAAAGTCAGAGAAATGCTCTGAGCCTTTTTGGCTGATAGTTTAGAACATTGAATATTTGGAGGGGAGGGAAAATTGATATTTTTTTCCTTATGATGTTTTATTACATGATTTCTCAGTTGATAATTTTTGCCTTATGATGTTTTATTACATGATTTCTCAGCTGCTTTCTACCTACCCACCTTTATTCCTAACATTTTTTCTTCATCTTTATAGGTGCATTTAGGCTTGCAACCTTAAAACATTTTTCTTTCAAAACATAAAACTATCTAAGTCTACCTTATTTCATCCGAGGGCTCAGATTAAACTGTTGATTTCCTCATTATTCTCTACCTATCTATTGATTTGCCAAGTTTAAACTGTTTGACAAATCTTTATTCTCTATCTAAAACATGAAATTGAAAGCATGAAAAGTTAATATTAAACAATTTAACTAATCATGGATTATGGCATTTATTGACACTCTGCACATAATCATTATTCTTGCAGTAAAAGTAAAAGGAGTGGCATTTGAACTTGCTCACTTTCAGGTCTTATTTTATATATTTTTTCTTTTTTTTGGGGTCTATATTTTTCTAAGTCCTTTGATCTTTCTTTTAGGACTTTTTACCCTCATTTTGGCTTTTTCTTATTTTTCATTTTTTTTCAAAATATGGGAAAACAAATTGCAGAAAGTAAGGTATGGAAATATTTACAAGACTATCAAAGTCAATTAAAAATTTATGAACCCTATTATTTTAGGACCCTAACGACGGCTCCACATGGGGATGGCATTTACTAGTGAAATGTTAAGAACTTTAAGACTAGTAGCTTGATCCATTGGCCAATCCCAGACATGCATATGTTGTGACTCAAAACTCTTGAACTGAATTTACACCTTTTTCGGCAAACTGAAATCTTATCCGAGACTAAAAGGTATTGAAAAATTCAAACCAAACTCCTAAATCATCAATATCTTAGGGCCATTTTCCTTGGCTTCAAATCTTAATGAATTATTTCAAAATAGCTGAAAACTGAAAACTGAAATAAGCTGAAATCCTACCTACTTACTCTAATTAGCTGTCCAACTTTTGGTTAGGTAAAATGAAACAACCAATGCAACCATTCAAGCATTATGTACTTTGATAGATTTTTTTTTATTTTCTTGTTGATTATCAAAACTGTAATTTTGCAATCTATTAGAAAATTGTCAACAAATGAGAGGATAAGGAAATACTTGATTTCCTTTGTTGACTCTAGAAACTTTTCAGAAGGATCTTCTAATATATATATACCAATGTTTAACCGATCTAAAAAACTGTACATTTGTTTTGGATGGCCTCCATGCCATGAAACTGAAATGTTATTTTCATCTTTATCCCCCTGAAAAATCAACCTATGATTGTTCTGAGATAATTTCAGATTTTCAGATAAGCTTTCTGATGATATTTTTACTGATGAAAATGTTTGTTTGAGGAAACTTTTATCATCTTGATCTTGAAGTTCATAGTCAATAAATTGAGAAAGACTTTGAATGCATTCATTATCCAACATATCTGCTATTGGATCATGAAAAACTTTGAAAGATTGCTGCAATTATTTATGGGTTTTAATGGAACTTCATAGATTTCTAGGGGTTGTTCATCCTTTAAAAACTGAAATGATTTAGAGCATAATGGTATAGAACTTTCTTTCAAAATTTCTAAACTTTCTTCTTCACTCCCATATTTGATTTGTATTGTCTGATCACTGTATTTGAGCTGCTGAAACTGAACTTCCTTCTCCCACAAAATAGCTAGTGATTGCTCTGTGAAGATAACTTGAATTTGGAGATCGTAATTATCATCATATTGATCATACTTAGGCAAATCTTCAAAAGAAGGAATGTCATCAATCATAGACATTAGAGCAGCAGGTTTCTTTTTCAGCAATCCTGATATATCTTGATTAGATTTGTTGCATTATATTTGAAAGTCATTATTTTGCTCAATAGGAGTACTATCAGGAAATGGGCCTTTTTGGGAAGGTAGAACAACATGAGTATTAATATGTTCTTCTGTCTCTTCATGGATAAAAACTTTAGTACATACATCAACATTAGAATAAGTAGAAACAATTTCTTCATTATGTAAATATTTTGAGGATGGTTGCATGTTTAGAAGCAAATTGATTTCTTCTTCGGTGAGGCGGGGTGGGAATATTTTAATTCTCAGATATGAATAACAATTGTTTTTTCTCTTATGTAAAAATTGATCATGAGGTTGAATATTTTCTTTAACTTCATTCAAAACATTATATGAAACATCATTTGTTACTACAGAGGGGCTTTGTGGATCTTGATTCATCTCCTGATCTATTTCATATTTGATTAACTCCTCTTGATTATCATGACACTTACCTTGAGAATGAAAGTTATGGACTGCTTCTAATAAATCTTCAATATTCCAATTTCCTAAATCTTCATCAATATCTAGCTTGATCACAACAATTTTCAGCTAATGATAAAGATGGAAAATCTTCTTTGTAATGCTCATAAAATACCTTGTGAAAATCCTTTAAAGAAAATAAAATAGCAGTTTTGAGAGCTTCATACCATTCCCTTGCTTGTCCTTCTAAGCTTGCCATGAATAGATTCATGAGGCAATCCTCATTCCAATCACCCTTCAATCTCCATGAGTGTATATGAAATTTAATGAGATGTAACAAAGGGTCATCGATATTCTTATCTTGAAACATATGAAGATTTTTATCCCAATTTACCTTTGGTAGTTTGCGTGGAAATCCAGGTATGCTATTTCTACTCATGGGAACATACCTGCGTTTTATTCTGGGGTCATCTTGTAAATTAGTCATAAAGAAGGGCCACTGTATCTATACAACCAAGCTATATCCTTCTATAAAATACAATATACATTGAAAAACTTTCTTAATGAGAAATAACTTAATGTCTTGGATTAACATCCAAGTTGAAAGCCTAATCTTTCCATATTGTTCTTTCAGGTTTATTCCTCCAGTGGAGTCTTGATGTGAAATTTATTTGGAGTCACCAGGTGGATGATTTTAACCTTTGTGTGTTTGATCATTGTCCACCATCATAGATCAGATCTAAACCTGTAAAATATTTCTGAAGAAAATGTTAGTATTCCCCAGCAGAGTCGCCAATATGTTATCACTCAATAATTTCTCTAGGTTCAAGAGAGAAATCACCGAGGTAACCACAAACCTACTTTTAAAATATAGGATCTAGCCTTCCTAGGGTTCAGAGAGGGCTCTCTCTATAAGTTTTAACTTTGTTTTGTTTTATAAAATATTAGGCTAGTTATGATTGTATAATTGGTTTTGGTTTTAATTAGTTTCGTGGGAAAAATTACTAGAAGAGATGGATTGTGGGAAATCTATTTGTCCATTGGGCTAAGGAGTCAAAATCAAGCAAATAGGACTAGGATCAAGGCCAAAAAGTCAAATGTTTTCAGGGTAAGATAGATAACCCTTGAAGATCTTGGAAAGTTGTTTTTATGGGGTGGTATGCTCGGGATAAAGGGCACTTAAGAATCCTTTGATCCAGAAAAGGAAGTAGTAGGAAGAGGTTAAATGAGAGAGGGAGCAATTAAGGGTTCCCTACATTGGAAATTAGAGGAAAACATATAAATGATAACTAGTTAAAAACAGGGTGCTTTTAAAAAATCCTGTAGTAATGCTCCTAGTTATACATTCAGATTTAGAATAAACATAGATGGATGCATGTAACAAAGAAAGATAACAATGAAAAGTAAGGAAATACTTCACTCCAAATAGCTCATCACAGTAATCCTGAAGTATGATGCCAATTGGTTTGATTCAGCCTGCTACTCGAATTTTGACACACAAAAAGCTTTGAAGTCCAACAAGAAATTACTATAACAATCTCCAACACTTTTATTCCACACAAAATACTTCTAAAGATGAAGTATTTATAAATATTTCTTTACAAAATATCCTAGAAAACTTCTAGGAATTATCTTAGGAAAATAAAATATCTTTACAACAATAATAGAGACAACTCCTTAACAAATAAGCAAGCTGTCCTATTTATTCAAAAGAAATAGAAACTGTTTAGAGGATAAGATGCAACTGGCTACCTTGGTGTCCTCCTTGTTGGCTTTTAGATATTTTTTGGAATGTGATCTGCCTTATCTGATACTCTTTCTCGGATTCTCTTTATTCACTGATACTCTCTAAACTCTGATACTCTTTAACCATAATAAAGAACTGTTTACTGCTGTAAAAATCTTTTTTGATTGTAAATAAAAAAACAGTTTTCTTCCTTCTTTCATCTGTCTGTCTTTTATCCTTCATAATAAATCCGTGAGTGATTTACAATCCTCATCTTTAGGAATTTGTATTTTCTTTAATTTCCTAAAATTTTCATCAGCTTCAGTATATCTAGCAAAGGTTGGCTTGATGAAAAACAAGTGTTTTATTTCATGTTGCAAGTAGAATAAGTCTTCAAAACTCTTGAGTAACACTTTTCCAGTTGGAATGCCTTGACCTGATGGTTTATTTACCTATTCTTTTTCAAACTCCCTAATCTTCTTATCATAGTCATTCTGAGGCATAAATTTATCATTAATGACCATAATGTTAGGCAATCCTTTTTGCCCCAAATTTGTAAATTTAACCATAAACCTGGTTATGGTAGTATTCATAATTTCATACTTTTCTTCAAGTTGCCTCATCAGATTTTTCTTTGTAGTATCTTTCCTAATTTCTAGGATAGTTTCAGTTCTATCTGTAATGTTGAGTTCTTCTAACTCCTGTTTATTTTTGCTGTTAAGGAAGGTGATTAGCCTTAAAGCTTGCTCTGGTTAAATAACCAATTCAGTTTGAGTCTTTTGAATTTCTGCCTGTGCTTTTAGTAAAAACTCTCTTTGCTAAAAAATTACCTGAATTGAAGGCCGCACATCATGGATGGCTTCAATGACATTGTTCCAAAGGTGATTTTTGATGTATGATATATTCTCCTTTAATGTCAATTCCTTATGCAATTTCTTCAACTCTTCATTCAGTCCGATGACATTTTGTTTATGTGTATTTGCATTTGTCTGAGCCAATTTATTTGACTTCTCAAGATTTTCTACCATCTTTGTCAACCTGTTAATCTCGTTTGTCTTTAAAGGCATTTCTTCCATTGCTTTCACTATTTTTCTAGCTTCATATGTATGTTGAATTGCTGTTGTATATGATTTAGTAGCTGAGGTTGTGGAAGAAGTCACTGGCACTGCAGGAGCTAGTGGTTCTTTGGGTGTCAAATTTTCAGCTAAAGTTGAAGGCACTGCTGCATTGATTACTGGAATAACTGTAGGAATCTCTGGTACTTTCACTGTTTCCTTATCTTGGACAAGCTTGTCCATCTGAATCTCCATCTTTTTAATATGTCCTGTAAGTTGTAAGATGATGTTCATCATATCATCTTTGTCATTCTGATCTTGAATGATTTCTTTAGCCTGTGGATGTTCACTTGGAGGAAGCTTAAGCTGTTTCCTCAAGGCTGAAATGTCTTCATTGTTCTTTTTCAATAATAACTCTGTTGCATTGAAATTAGCAGGGTCATATCCATCTTTAATTACCAATTCTTCTAAGGATTTAATTCTCAGATCCTTAGCATATAATGAGGCTTTGTCTAGTTTCATATGATCTTGCATGTTAGTGATAATGTTCTCAAGTTTTAAAACATTCATGGCCTTTTTTGCAACAATGTAGTACAACATTTTTGAACTCTGCCTGTGAAACTCTGTTTGATCTAATTCATGAATACTGTCTATTGCTACTTCTAGATCAAATTTATTATAGTCAACCACTGTCTTTGGAACTGGTACTGTGGGCTGCAATACTGACATGATCAATTTTTTACTAGAATAATCAAATGTTGACATGAATCTGTTTTGGTTGCTTGGTTTTACTCAAATTTCAAGTGGGAGTACTCGTTGGATGCAAAATTTAATTCCTCATCCAAGGAGTACCCATGTTTCATTCTTTCGTTGGACCCTGCCTCATGAAAAATGATAAATACATGAAAAACGTGTTTGAAATCATGTTTTTCATGTATTTCTAATTTTTCATGTAGCAGGGTCCATCAAAATTATGAAACATGGGTACTCCTTGGATGAAAAATCAAATTCCTCATCCAATAAGTTTTTCTGCTCAAAATTTGAGTAAACCCATAGGGAGATAAGTTGAAAATACAAGTTGAAAAAATAGTTTTTTATTTTTTTCGTCTAAAATTTGATGATGTAATCTAATCTTATTTTATTATTTCCACTATTATTTTATAATTTCTTTAGGAGGCCCATTTTAAACCTCAAAATTCACCTAATGGCGCTCCACTAGGGCCCAATTACTTAGCTTGAAGGAGTGAAATAAAATATAACGTATTGCATGTCACCTTGGAGTGCACTTTTTGATCAACGAGGGCGCAATTTCTTCCAACAGTTCCTCTTATAACTGCTGTGTGAAAAAAAAAGTGATTTTCTTAGAAAACCTGTGCTTTTCCCACTTTTTTGTGTGTGATACATGTCAAAAAAAGTTGGTTACTGAGTCAAGAAAAGATATGCATTCTTCTATCTTTAGATAAGATGATGCAAACACTCCTAAAGATAAGGTTACGACACTTGGGAAACATAGACTTAGGAGGAAACAACACTTAGGGAAAACACTTGGATAATCAAGGAAACAACGTGACGACATTGAGTAGCTTGGAATGACAGTTCATGTAGGCTCCAAAATTTAATTAGGAATTTTTTGGAGGGTCGTTGTCACAACGATAACAAAACCATATATTTTGGTCCCTATGGTTTGTATGGAGTCTAGGGTTAAATGAAAAACCCTAGTGAGGGTAGAGTTGGATTTGATATTCAAACCATAGGGTTTAAGTTTCTAAAAGTGATATCAAAAGAATTAGTGTTTTTATCTTAAATCTCTATGAATTCTCCCTCACTAAAGTATCCATAGATTGTAAAATCATGATAATGCTCCTATATTTGTATATTTTTCTTGATGGTACTTGCCAATGAATGTTATGTTGAAAAGTGTAACTTTTATTGGTCTTCATAATTGCTATTTGGATCATGACATGATGTAATTCTTATGTACTTTTCAAAATAAGAAAATAAATATTTTTGTAAAAGAAAATTGATTTATTTTTAGTATAGGTTTCATGCTCAAGGTCATTGGTCATTAGGTCATAGAACCCATTGAGTGCTCCTAGGGTTTTGTCATGAGTCATGGTCATTTTTATATTGAAAAATACCCAATTTTCCATGTTGAAAAGTTAAGTAGCAAAGGTCGAAATTTTTCATCAAATACATGAAGAAAAGTTCACCTTCAATTCAACTCACTCACCTCCATAAGTCAGCTCCATGAGAAGTCATAATGTTGGCCCTATTAGGGATAATTAGATGCCATTTGATGCCTATTAATAAGTGATTGTTGGAATAATTTAAAATACCATCAAGCTCATCAAATTCGGTCTGCAACTGAAAATATTTCGTTCTTCTATTACAGGGTATATGTATAAGTGTGAAGAAGCTTCAGAAATTTATAATGACTACAATTTGGTTATCCTCAATGTTCATTGATATAATTACTTGGATTGATTCTATATTATTTTGTGTTGATACTCTTGTGGCTGAGAATTACAGAGAGCATCGTTCTCCATTTTGTGATCACTTCTAAATTTGACTGAGTACATTTTATAGGAAATTAGTTGGTTATTACAGTGGTGACTTGAGCCCTCCTTGACAGTAACTTCAAGACTTCAATTTGACCCTCTTATTCAAATTGTTCTTGGTGGAAAAAGGTGACATCTCAACCAACAATTATGAAGTCAGCCTAGAGAGGCCTAGTCAATCCCTTGGAAGACTATATACAGAGGAAGAATTAGACCTACTATAAGAGAAAATAAAAACACACACATCTCTAGTATGATCTACAAGCAAGAGAAGAGTGCAAGGACTTAGAAGAGGAATAAGGGTCTAGAAAAGAAGAAAATTACTCTTGGGAAGTCTAAAATATCTAAATTTATTCTTGAAAACTCACACGTGTGAGATATCTAAATCTTTTAGGGTTTCCATAGGTCTGAAAGGTGCAAGAAGACTATAGCCTCAGTTTGAAGGCTTAAAATCTTACTGTGAATAAGATATCCAAAATTCAAGAGAAGCAACATCTTTTAACCTTGGAAAATGGACATTAGTATTGTATTCTAGAAGATTTATCTTTGAATATATTATGAGAGAATCTCGAATCAACATCACATGCTTCAGGACCATATTTTGAGGAAATGAAGCTGTACAATAAGACTGAATTAGAATGTTTATCAAAAAGTGTAACAATTGATATCCTCAAGAAGAATACCTTAAATTAGAGTTTTGAGGATTCTTTTTGAAATATAGTGGAATAACTTCTTGAAGGAAGTATCAAGAAATTTGGGACTAGTTTGAAACAAATTCTCTTGTGAAATAATCGTACCATTAGATTGAGGAAGAAAATACCCAGCAAAAGGTTTTGTTACATTAGCCTAGGTTAAGATCCCATGACCATTCTTAGCTTTGGTTAAGTTAGGAATCACTAGCTTGTTTAAAGAAATATAACTTTAGGGGAGAAACCAAATGATATGAATATTTTATTAATAATACATACACTAACCTGGAATCACCACTACACCAGGAACACCCAAAATTTACCTTACGCCCACTGTATGTCTGAAGAGCTATGAAGCTCTTGCCATAAAATTATTCCAAAGAAAGGTTCTTTAAAGAAAAACATCAAGTATCTTGGACCAATTTTGAGCTATACATCAAATGTTAGGTCCCTATATTACGAATGTATTCGCCTATTGTTGTTAGTGTAACCCTCTTATTATTATTGTTGTACCCCTGTAACCCCCATATTGTTGTTATTGTGCCCTTACATTATTATTGTTAGGTCGGCTAGGAATATATTGTGACCCCATGGAATCTTATATATAAAAGGAGGTTTTTTCATTTGTATCATCCAATAATTGTTCATTTATGTAATGTAAAGGAGGTTTCCCCCTCGAAGTGGCTAAATTCTAAGGCGTTGATCTCTTTTTTCTTCTATTTTTGGAGCTGTTTTCATAACATCAAAGGATCTTGAAAACATTAAGATGAGTGGAAGAAATACTTGATCATGTCCAGATCTATAGAATAGCAAGAGGGATACTCCATTGTAAAAAATATAAGAATAACCTTACCCCATATTTTCCATTCCTCTCTGCCTCTGTGATAGTTGGAAATAATGTTAATACTGAGAGGGGGAGGGGGTGAATCAGTATAAAGGATAATTTAAAATTTTATGCCAATTTGTGTTCAACATTCAAGCTTGGCATTCCATATGTGAGAAACCATCAACAAATCATAACAACAACCATATGAATCAACACAAGCACACACATAATGAGAAACAAACACATGATACAAAAAGGTTTAACATGGAAACCCTTCCAGGAGAAAAACCACCAAAGATTGTTTGTTATTTGATGTAAAAATGGGCTTGTACTTTATTACATCAAAATGTTTGTGAGCCTCCACTCACAGAAAGCACCGATTCCATTTGATTGTTCGCTGTCACCCACTAGAAGGAATAACCAACATCATTATTTTGTAGACATCTGAATAACTTACCAAAAGCACCTAATGAAGCACCAAATTCATGGATTTATTGCAAGAACAAAATTACATCTCCTTGGATTTATGCAAGTGCCAAATTCTAGGAGCCACCAACCCCAAAGCTTTCTTCAGACATCCACTAGAGATGGAAGCACCAACTCCCTAGTTTGCAGGCTCCAACCCACACTCAATAATGAAATTTACTGTTCACTGTAATTTTCATCCACTCTGCTTGATTCCAACTCTTTGTTCTCCTCTACCTGCTAGTTCTCTGTTCTGCTCAAAAACCTTCATTCATACTAAAAAACATACACTCATACTTGGCCCTTGCAGCACTATGTCTTTTGCACATTATGCAACAACACTCAACATTCTGTTCTCTACTCTTGATCCTCTTCCTTAGTAAATTTTGACCTATTTCATCTACATAAGCACTATTGGCCTCTCTCTGTAGCGCACTCACACATAGAGCTCTCCACACATCTCACACAACAATGTTGCACCCCCCCCCCCCCGAATTGCACAACTGCAATCCTCAGTTTTTTTTCATTGCAAAACAATGATCGATGATTTCTTTACTGACATCCACACTGCCCAAGGGCGTGCACCATAATGGCTACCCATGCTGCATAGGAGAGGTATACATTTTTAATCTCATACATGCAACAAGGCTCTCCATTTTTTCGTTCCATCAAATGGCTTGGCCAGTACAATTTAATTTATCTCCGAGAATGGGATTTGTTCACTCAACCAATTTAACCAGATTAAATCATAGAATGGGCACCTGAGCATTTATCCTTTTTGAATAGATTATTAGTCAAAACTGTGCACTTAAGTAAGGCTCTCAATACTCATTAATTTGACCACAATGTTCAACTTGTACTTCATGAATGACTCTTTTGGTTTGTGATCAGAGATTTTATACCTAGCCATATTTTCCATTTAATTTTTTACCACATGTAAGAAAGATTAAACATAGCTATTATGGAGCCAACTGCTACCTCTGCAAATCATGGTCATATCAGTCTCCATCTAGACTTCTTGGCAGTACAACTATGATAAGCCTCAATGTATGGCATAAATCCCAGTTATAGTGCATTCTTCTAGATAACTACTGAACCATTCAAGCCTTCTTCTCTGAGCTATAGCAAACTACAAATAAGATATAAGTTGTAGGACTAACCCATAATGCTAAAGATTTGTCGAATCATTCATCTACATTTTCTAAGCCCTTAGATTTGTAGTGGACCCAAAATATGGCATAAGTGCCAAACTTGGCCCATGATGCCAAAGAGTTTTTGATTCATTCATCCTTGGAACCATACACCTCTAGTTCCATTATACATATTTTTTATTTTTCAAACAACCCTTGGTCACAAAACACGCAAAATTGTCACTTAGATGTTCACTGCACCCCATTCATATACATATTCCCTTAATAAGTTGGATCCCAAATGCCCGAATACCCGTGTATATTTTTAATAGCACTTATTAAGATATTACATGCTTGTGAGATTACAGCATGACCCACTTGTTTGTTCCGTTGATAATGCTCGCTCCTCTTACTTTGCGTGTAGTTATGGAAACGAGCGTTGTGACCAAGTTCATAACATACCCAAGACTCCCTCTACCCGTAACTTTTATTGAGTGAAATTAATTGAAATTAAAGGCTATAGTATCCAGGTATGGCCCACAATATCCACACCAACACTCCATGTCATGCCTCCTGTAATGAAGACCTACGGGTTGGCGCACTTTCCACCTGTAGGCCTCTTGTAATTATAACTTCTGCTAGCTGACCCCACTAGAAATTCCTGATTCTCAACTAAAATTTCTTCTTGGATTTCAACCTTTTGGAAATATCTGATACAGATTCCGTCAATTGATGGTCCATTAGTTGTTTTTACCTACTAGCCTGGCTCCACATTATCTGAGGTCACTTATCAATACAGTTCCAGGATTTCAGGATTTTGACCTTCCGGAAATTGTTCTCGCGAGGCCGACTCCAAAATTTCCCGTGTCACTTATTAATAAAGTGTTTGGCTTCCGAGCTTCCAGAAATTATTCCCGCTAGCCCAACTGCAGAATATTAGGAATTTAGACCACTACAACTATGACTTTGGGGGTATTTAATTTGACAAACAATAAATTTTGATTCAAGAGGAGTTTGAAGACTTCAACATACCATTGGAAATATATTTCCAAGCACTATCCAACTATGCCACTTCCATGAGAATTGTAAAAATTCCTTCAAATATTGGGACTCTCGACCATCATAATAATCATATTATGGCTTCTTCGATAAGCTTACTACTATGATGATTATCTATAATATATTTCAACATCCATGGGACTCCCCCTTAAATTGACACACCATTCACATCAATTCCGACATCTGCTACCACCAACCTCAAGGCTAGTATGGTTGACATCAATGGCAACACAGTTGCTGCCAATAGCCATCTATACAATGCCAACTATCCAAAAACCCCCCCTTTGGAATTTATGGCAACATCTCATCACTTATTTACATTGGTGGCCAATCCTCATGCTTCTTCCATATTTATCCTTGCATGAGACACCAATGGATTTATCTCCTCTGCTTGGTGTTGAGAAATCAACGCTTATAGAAATTTGGGTTTGATTCCTCTTTCTTGATAATTTCTTGTGACTTATGTTGGATTATTTTACTTATTTATTAGTTTATCTTCCATCAAGTAATTACAAAATTATAAGTATATTAAGACCATACGAACAACAGACACAAGATATAGGCATTCAGCTAAGGAAAAACCCCTTTAAGGGAAAAACCCAGTACAACTCTTCCACTAGTAGATTCAAATAAAGACGAGATAATCCAAGATCTTGTATACCTAGACAAATCCCTCCTCCAATCACCAAGTCAACCGGCCTTCCCTTCAATAGGTGATCCCTGTCAAAGTCTCCAAGTGACAACTTCCCAGTAGTCGCTTCAATCTAGCATTTTGGCCCCTAGCTTCAAAATTTCTGACACGCAATAGGTTCATAATTTCAACCCCAACAACTGCCCATAAAATTTTCACGTGTTAGAGATAGATAGCCCAAGAAATAATTTTAGGTATTCCCAACTTATTTCATCCTTATGCAAATACTTCACTATCTTTTATGCTTCTCTTCCTTGAAGATCGAACTTGTTGAGCGAGTGTTCCAAATAGGTCGAACTGCCTCTCTATATATAACCTTTCTGTTGGGTCAAATTTCCCTAATGTATGCTGAATTCATGGGGACATGGTAGACTTGGTGTGGAGGTAAAAATAACCTTTTTGACTAAAAAATAATTCTTTTTACATGAACCAAAAGCCCAAGAAGGGTATAATAAAAATGGAAATGACTCTAATGACTCAATACAAAACCTAGAAGCCTTCAATGGAGGATTTAACCTAGAAAAAATTGACCCAAGCATGAAACCCATGATTTAATAAGTCATTTTCTTTAATAATAAAATTTCTTTTAAAAAGTGTAATTATGAAGACCGATACTAGTTACATTCTTCAAGACTTGGGCCATCACAACTTACTCTCCAATAAGCTTCTCTACCCCTTTGAAATCAATGGAAAAGGGCTAAAATCTACTTCTTCCCCCCCTTACAATCACTCATTGTCAATGACAGAAGGTCTGGCTACTAATGTGAATTCTTCTTTGAAAATTTCTACTTATTCTAGGGCTGATATATTCATGATGGGGCACTTGAATTTTTTAAACTAAACTCAACTATAGACACCATAAAAAAGAACATATGCAAGACTAAACACCAAAAAATAGGTCCTTGATGTACAAATTATACAAACAATATGTATACCAATGGATTCAATCCGATCATGCGATATTCTAAAGCAAGATATTGAATTATTCTACAAATTAATTGAGGAAAATAAACACGATCGCCAATCACAACAAGTAAAAGAAAGAAGCAAAAAAATCCACAACACAAATATTTTTCCAGGGGAAAGCTTACTGCTCAAAACCCCTCTATCTTCTATTGTATATTCACCAAGGAGTCATGAAACAATTACAATGCACTCTTCTCACAAGAGTCTATTGCACTCTGTTAATCATCTCACACTAATCCGGACAAAATCAACTATCACTTAGCCAATTTTCAGTCTCTTCTCAGCTTTCCTTGCTTGCGCAATTCATGTGGAATGCAATCCCTATTCTTTAGGAATTTCAACCTTCCAAAACTGCGTAATGCTGATGGGAAATCCTATGGTTGTATTACTGCATGTGGGCAGTTTGATAATAATACAACTGATAGTTAACATCCCTTTAACCTCTGTCTCAACCGGGTCTTTATTAGAACTGACATGCATGCAACTATTAATAGTAGATCATCAGTTGCTTGACATATCATTGCATGTGAATTAAATCTGATTTAATTCACTCAACCTCTCACTAGTGCAACAATCAGTTACAACTAGTTAAAATGATTTTAACTCAATTAACTGAGTTAACTAGTTTCTCAAGCATTAAACTAATGCACTAACAACAACTTGGACTCAAAAACTAATAGAATCACTCTTCATGCCTCACCAACGACCCTCAACTCAAATTCCATGAGCTAACTGAATTTATCACACTTGGTTAACTATTACAAGTGATTATGAGATAATATTACAATTTATTGTCCAATTTAATTAAGGGAAAATTAAACTAGACACACATTTCTTGTTGAATTTTCAACAGTCCCTCTCAACAAGAAAGGGATTATCAGCTACCTCGATCCTGCCTTTGTGGTATTCGAATTTTATCTTGGCAAGCGCCTTCGTCAAAATATCTGCATCCTAATATTCTATGGGAATGTACTGAAGTAACATGATGCATCTCTGAGATGGTGGTACCAGATGTCTATATTCTTGGACCTACCATGGAATACCAGATTAACTGAGAGTTTTATGCAACTTTAGTTATCACAATGTATCACCTTTAGATCCATCTGATGACCAAATAAACCAAAAATAATCTTTCTTATCTAGATGGCCTCACATGCAGCCTGACTGGCTACCATGTACTCTGCCTCAAATGAACTGAGTGCAACTGATCTCTACTTCCTGCTGTACCAAGAAATTGCTGTCGATCCTATGCTGAAGATCCCTCCTGATGTGCTCTTTCTATCTGATGGAATGCCTGCCCAATCTGCATCGGTGAAGCCTTGAAGCTTCACTCCCTCTGTCGTCTGTAACATAATCCAATTACTCTGTAGTGCCCCCGAGATATCTCAAGACATACTTCCTCGCCTTCCAAAATAGCTTGGTTGTATTAACCATAGCTTGACTAAGTTGATTAAATACGTATAACATGTCTGGTCGTGTGTTCACCAAGTACATGAGTGAACCCACAAGCTGCCTGTAAACAGTAGCGTCCACTACCTCACCTGAATTAGCATCCTCCTTCCTCCAATTTCTTGCAAGAGGAGTCTCCATTGGTTTACAGCTCTCCGTGTGGAACATCCTCAGAATCTCTTTGGCATACTTACCTTGAGAAAAAAATAGCTCCCCATCCTGCTGCCATATTTCCAAACCAAGGAAATAGTGAAGGAGTCCCATGTCCTTCATCTCAAACTCTCTTGCAAGATCCTCTTTGCAAGAATTTATGAAATACTCATCACCTATCAAAATAAGATCATAAACATAAAGTACGATGATCAAAAGCTTACCTTCAACCACAATCTGGTATAGGTTTGCATATGCTTCACTCTTTGTGAAGCCTAACCTTGTGAAATAGCTGTCAATCCTAGTGTACCAAGCATGAGGTGCTTGCTTCAGCCCATACAGTGCTCTCGTGAGTCTACACACATGCGACTCACTGTCAAATATCTCAAAAACTTCTGGCCGCTCAATGTACAATTCTTACTCAATAACTCCATTGAGAAATGCAGTCTTCACATCCATCTTATGTATCTGCCACCCCATCTGCATTGAGAGTGTAAAGATAGATCTAATCAATGAGTACCTTGAAACTGGTGCAAAAGTCTCCTCACAGTCAATCCCCTCAAATTTTGAGAATCCCCGAGCTACAAATCTAGCCTTTTACTTCTCCACACTCCCATATGCTGCTTGATTCACCTTATAGATCCATAAAGATCCAACCACTGAATTTTCAACTAGTCTTGGGACAACTTCCCATGCACTTTTCTTGACAATGGAGTCACACTCCTAAAAAATGGCGTCAACCCAAATTGGTTGCTGCACTGCTTCCTCAAAATATGATGGTTTTGTCACAATACACTTGCTCATAAGATCCATGTATCCAGTAAACCTGTCTGGAGACTGTCACTATCTGTGAAGTGAAGTATGTGCTCCTACATGTTCTGCCACATCAAGTCTCAATCTGTCAGCTTCGGTGGTGCGCCTTCTACCATGTCTAGTTGATGGATCTGCATGAGTGGTTTCTACCACTCCATGATCCTCCACATGTGGCTGCTCCACATATTAAGGTTCATCATTTGGAACCAATAGTTCCTAATGTGCATGCAAATCAAGCTCCCTCTCAAGGTACAATCACATGGATTTATCCTCATCAAAATTTACATCCCGTCTAAAAACAGTCATCCTGCTTTTTGGTAAATACCCCCGATGGTTGTGGGGAGTATCAGTGTACCCCAAAAATATCCCAATCTCAGCTGTTTGTTCTAGCTTCTTCCTAGAATCTTTGGTTAGATGGAAATAGACAGATGAGCCAAAAATTTTAAAATATGAAACATCAGGTTTCTTACCAGAAAAATACTCCTCTGGTGTACTCATGCCAAGTATCCGATGAGGACTACAGATCTACACAAATAAATCTGTGTTGCATGCCTCTACCCACAGATGCAACATTAGGCCCTGATCATGTAACATCACTGGTGTGACACCCATAATTATTCTGTTCTTTCTTTTTTCAACCCCATTCTATTATGGGTATGAGGTGTAATCAACTCTCTCCGAATTCCTTCTTTGGCACATAAGTTATTGGATTCAATGGATATGTAATCACCACCATTTTCGCTCCTTAGAGCCTTCACATGCTTCCTTGTATATTTCTCCATGAGTGCTTTGAAATCACAAAATTTTGAGAATATATGATCTTTGTTCTGCATGAAGTAGATCCAACACTTTCTAGAAAAATCATCAACAAAAATTGCATAATACTCGTGCTTTGCTATCGAAGCTGTAGAGAATTGTCCACATACATCTGAGTGAACTCTCTCAAGGATTCCCACTACTCAGTTCTTCTTCTCATGAAAAGTGGCTTTTGCATACTTTCCCATGGTACATCCCTTACATGTGTCTATCTGCACAAGAGTACCTTTTTGGAATCCCCGTAGAAATTTGCTGCATGACCTTCAAAGCACCATGGTGTAGATGGCCCAATATCCTATGCCATAAATCATCCTCATCCTAGCTCACCACTTTTTCTGCTTCACCCATCAATGCTGCACAACTATCTACATCAAGTTTGTAGAGATTCTTCACATGAATCCCAATATTCTTAACTTGTCCCATGGCTTTGCGACGAAGGAGTTATTTCCCTCACTGAAAACCACATCATATCCTCTATCCTCCAACGTAGAAACTGAAACTAAATTATTTTTCAAGCCTGGTGTTAGAGTCAGAATATGCATTCTACCACCTGTTTAGTCAATTTAGTGTTCCTAAATTGCTTCCATTAATTATCAACCAGGGCTTGTAACTTTGATGAAGTGTAGTGAACTATATGTGCCTAAGTGTCCTTTTCCTTACTTCGTTGTTTTGATGTTTTTCTTATTGTTTTGGGGGTTTTGTGTTTTTAGTCCTTAGTGCGTTATCTTAGTTTGAAAAGTGAGATAAATATTCATGGCATTTTTCAACTTAACTTGTTCTCTTAAGATCTCATTCTCATTTTTGATGTGCCTATTCAGTATCTCCAATTCATACTTATCTTTCTTTAGGGTTTCTATTGGAGGTTCTTGTGGACTGATAGGTTTCTCTTGATTCTTTGAGGCATTTCTTTCCAAGGATTCCACATAGTCATAGATTTTTTGCTGGACTGGATCTATATCAGGAGTCCTCCTACTAGGGCCATCTTCAAAATGTTGTAGAGGAGAGTTTTGAGGACTAAGTGTAGGAGATCTATTAACTGATGTTTGAATTAGAGTCTTCATACTCAATATTTATAATTCCTACCTCCTTTATCAATGTATTTTTCATTATTCCTCTGAGTCTAGAACTTATCCTTAGCTTTGGTGGACTCCCCTTTTCTTCATCAGTATACTCAATTGCTGTTTTTTCTTTTCTTTTGGTCCTAATCTGTTTTCTAATTTCTGCTAACTTTTCAAAAATTATTTCTTCATCTTCTTCCCGTGACGGAGTGTCAAGTTTATTTTCAATAGCCATATCAGTTTTTCTTCTTCTACTTCTCCTAAAATTTTCTTCTTTAGATGGTGTTTCTGCATGTTCTTGAAAATGATTTCTTACAAGAAATTCTTCCGAATTATCTCCTATACTCTCCAGGTGGAATTCAATCAGTATCTTTATTAAACCATGGTGATGCAGAGTGGTTTCTAAAAACTGAACTTTCTTTTGGACATTCGAAGCCATTATTTTCAAGCTATTGAGTAAAAAGAAAGGTAAATTTATCTCACCATCCTCTAGAAAATTCATTAGTAACCTGATATGATAAACATACATTGTCCCAAATCTTCCTTCACATGTTATAAATTTTTTCAAAATTAACAACGTGTTTCTCCACTGAATTTTTAAAGCAGTACTTGGAATACCCTTCCTAAATATTGTGACATCCATACCTAGATTATTCAGTATCTGCTTCCATGATTCATTATGAAATTCCTTGTTTTTGGACCATCGTTCTCCTTGCCTTGGAAGTTCTGTTGCCTCAGCTACAAATGATTCTGTTATGGGGAATTTGAAGTCTCCAATTTCCACTTCTGCTCCATCAAAATACCTAGAAAATGATTTTGTAATTTCCCTATAGAAGCCATAAAGTTTCTTTATAAAAGTTAACCACCTTGCTTGCTGTAGTAACCCCTTGACTTGTGGATATCCTTCCAAGTACTTGACTCCAACTGGTTATGTCCTAACAATCAGATCCATTCCTCCCATGTATAGATTATCTTCCTTTCAGAATTAATTTTCTATGCTTGAATCTAGATTGGCTGTAGAGTCTAATATTCTATTTCTGAAACTTTCTCTCTATGTCTCAGGATAGATTAGTCGTAGAATGATGTTTCATCCTCAGCGTTACCTCTCTGTACTTAAAGATAGATTGGCTACAGAGTGTGATGGAGGTGAGCGAATGATGGAGGTAATCAAGCTGTGGATTATAGAACGAAATGGCTACGGATCTATTAGGGAATTTATGATGAACTTATGGGTCATAAGTGAATGATATGATCTTAGGGAGACGTGGCCTAATAGGTCACATTTATAATTATGACTGTTACTCATTCAATTAAGAGTTTAATGATGGGCCATTATGGGATTTGAGATAAGGGATATGGTCGAGATGTTTTATGACAAGGGTTAAATCAATTTTGAATGATAGGTTGTTTAGGAAACATATGATTATACATATTGTATCTATTTCATGTTTTAACCTTTTTTCTATTAAAATAATTTTACACAATTTACCTCAGAACTTTGACCTTGTTTGTTTGTTGTGTTTGTTCTCCTTTCTGTGGCATGGTGATCTTTAGAACATAGTTCCATATTCCCTTCTTACAATCATCTTTTATTTGTTGGAGTAGGCTGCAGAATCAGATTAGCTGCAGAACAAAATCAACTACAGAATGAACAGCTGCAGAATGTATATGTCAAAAGAATATGAAATATCAATATGGAATATGAATGTGGAGTGATATGGAATATTAGTATGGAGTGAAAAATGTTATGATGGAAAAAGTGAAAATGGAAGTGAGATGAGATGAAACATGGAGTGAAATGAAATGAATTTGCAATTTGTGTTTTGCAATTATGAACACTTAGTTACAGAAAAAATAAAATAAAATTTGAAAGTATAGGATGTCAAAAGGTTCTGATTTTCACCCTGCACTTTTTGCATAAGTATGCCAATCATTGATTAGTTTTCATACTTATACTTTTATTATTTATTATTTATTTATTTTTATTGTATATATATTTTATCAGTAATAATAGAAAAATAAAAAGATAAGTTAGTGAAGAAGAAGAATTCTTCTTCACTAACTCCATATCAATGTTATCCTGAAATTTTATGACAAATTCTTCTCTTGAAAGTGGTTTATGATATACTTTCAGTCTATGACCATTTACAAGAAATGATACTTTTTTTTCATCTATTGTTCTGATCTTTACTGCTCCATTTTCAAAGACTCTTTCAATCTCATATGGCCCAAGCCAATGAGTCTGAAATTTCCCTTGAAAATCCTTGAATTTTGAGTCAAACAAGAGTGCCCAGTCACATTCTTGAAATTTCTTCTCTTTGATATATTTTTCATGCCATTTAGTCCTTTATTGTTGGACTATGCTGGTTCTTTGGACTACATGTTGTCTGATTTCATCTAGTTCGTTAATTTTCTCCAGTCTGTGATTCTGTGCTTCTGTCAAATAATGTCCTAGTTGGACTGCCATCTTGAAGGTTTTGATCTGAAACTCTATGGGGAACATGAATTTTTTCCCATAAACAAGTTCATAAGGATTATGTCCTGTTGTGTTCCTCCATCTGGTTCTATAGGCCCATAATGCTTCAGGAAGCCTTTCTGCCCAATCTCTTTTATGTAGATGAACAATCTTTGTGAGAATTCCTTCAATCACCTTGTTAGTAGATTCAACTTGACCATTTTATTGTGGATGGTAGGGAGTAGACTTCCTGTGCTTGATTTTGTAATTCTCTATCATCTTCTGTACCAAATTTGATGTGAATTGAGCTCCTTCATCTGTGAAAATTTATCTTGGGACACCAAAACAGTAAAAATATCCTAAAAAAGAAAGCTGACTACAGATGATTCATTAGCAAAAGGTAATGCTTTAGCCTCTACCCATTTAGTGACATAATAAATCATACTAGGATATAATTCCTTTGCTTTGATGGATGATTTATAGGTCCGACAAATTCCAAAGCCCATTTTTCAAAAGGTTCAATATGTACCTGAGGTTGTAAAGGAATTTCATTTGAAGGAGTAAGTTTCCCTACCCTTTGACAATTGTCACACTTCTTGACATACTATTTAGAATCTTTGAAGATGGATGGCCAATAATATCCTAAATGAAGTATTTTATAGGCTGTCCTCTTATCAGCAAAATTTCCACCACAGGGTTCATCATGACATGCCTTAAGAATTTCAGGCATCTTATCTTCTCGAACACATCTTCTGATAATAATATCTGGACTTGTTCTATACAATTCATTAGTAATCCATGAAAATTTTGCACTTGATTGGATGATTCTTCTTTTCTCTCCAGCATTCATATTTGAAGAAAATTTTCCTGAAACTAAATAATTGGCAATATCTGAAAACCAAGGAGTTTGAGTAGTTATTGCAAAGAGATATTCATCAGGAAATTTATCTTCAACTGGAGTGTTGTCCTTAATATTTTGGATTCTAGATAGGAAATCAAAAATTTCATTTTTTTTTCCAGGCCTATCTAGAATAATAATGTTAAATTCTTGTAGAAGAAATAACCATCTTATAACTCTTCTATTAGTGACAAATTTATTCATTAAATACCTAATTGCAGAGTGATCTGTGTGAACAAAGGTTTCATAGCTTGTTATATAATGTCTGAATTTATTGATAGCATAAACAAAAGCTAAGACTTATTTTTCAGTTATAGTATAATTTAATTCTGGGGGAGTCAAATTTTTACTTGTATAGTAGATGGCGTAAGGGATCAGGTCTTTTTGTCCTAACACAACTCCTAAAGTTGTGTCTGAAGCATCTATTGATATATGAAAAGGTATTTTCCAGTTAGGTCCTCTTAAAATGGGTGCTTCAGAGATTTTTGTTTTCAGAGTTTCAAATGCTAACTGGCTGTCAGAATTCCATTTGGATTCACAATCTTTGGTGAGTAGTTTGAAGAGTGGAGATGCTATCTTTGTGAATTTTTAAATAAAACTTCTATAGTACCCTGTAAATCCTAGAAAACTTCTAACATATTTCTGGAAACTTGGAACTAATAGTCTGGAGATGACTTCAACTTTTGACTCATCTACTCTAATTCCATCTCCTGAGATGTGATGTCATAAAAAAATCCCTTCAGTAAACATCATGAAACATTTCTCATGACTTAATGAAAGGTTTTCTTCCTCACACCTTTTCAGAACTTTTTCCAAGTTTTATAAGGCTTCTTGAAATATATTACCATAGACTTTAAAGTCATCCATGTATACTTCTACACAATCATGTATTAGATCTGAAAAGATTCCTAGTACTGCCCTTCGGAATGTTGCAGGTGCATTGCATAATCCAAAAGGTAGTACTCGGTAGGCATAAGTTCCCCAAGGACAGATAAATGTGGTTTTATCATGATCTTCAGGTGCAACTTGAATTTGATTATAACCACTGAAACCATCCAGGAATGAGAAGTACTTTTTTCCTGCTAATGTGTCTAACACCTGATCTATAAAAGGTAAAGGAAAATGATCTTTAAGAGTAGCTTTATTCAATTCTTGGTAATCAATGCATACCCTCCATTTACTACTTTTATTGGGTACAATCACCAAAGGAGAAACCCACTAAATATCTGAAATGGGATAGATAAAGTTGACATTCAACAATTTCTGCAATTCTTCTTTGACAATCTCCCTAAGGTTTGGATTCATCCTTCTCTGAGGTTGTCTAATAGGTTTACAATTTTCCTTTATGTAGATATGATGAGTGAAAGTCTTAGGATTGATCCTTTTCATGTTAGTGTATTCTCATGCATATGCAGAGGAATGTCTTTATAATGTTTTGACTAGCTCTTCTTGTTGTAATTTTTATAGGTTTTTATTTATGTTCAAAGTTTTTCCTGGAAATATTTCAATTGTAGAGTTGCCAAATTCTTCCATAGAGTAAAGAGACATTTGCCTAGATGACAAAAATTCAATATTAGATTCTTATTGGAATTGTTCATGTCTATATTCTGAAGAAGAGTCATGATTTTCTAGAACATTTAAGATCTGACTATCTTCACTAATGTTTGAAATAGTGAAGAGAGGCTGCATATCTTCTTCATCATCAATCCATTGATTGTCATCTGTTTCTGTGATTGTTCTTGCTCGAGGATACAAAGTGATTTTCTTGGTTGAACTACCATCATAGATGTACATATCACTAGATCTACAACTAATGAAAGCATTAGCTGTAGCTAACCAAGGTCTTCTAGTATAAGAGGATGTCCTCCTAGATCATTTTTAGGAGTTAAAATCATAAAGTCCACAGGATACTCCCAAGAATATAAGGCCACTAAAATATCTTCTAATACACCATCTGGTTTGATTACACACCTATCTGCTAACTATAGTAATGTTGTTGTATAAATAAGATTAGGAAGTTTAAGTTGTTCCATGGTTTGCTTACTCATGATGTTTATTGCTGCTCCTAAATCAATTAATGTGTTTGGAATTTCAATTCCATTGATATGAGTTTTAACATCTGGACTTCTGGGATCTAGATATTTTTGAATGGAAATCTTTCCCATCATTATGTCAGCTATTTGTCCTACCAGTTGAATTTTCTTTACTTCCTTTATTTTTCTTCCTCGTTTCTTCATACTCAACTCCTTTATTATTTTAGCTAAGATTGGGATTTCCTTGATGGCTTGTAATAATGGAATTTTAATGCAAACTTTTCTCAATTCATCCAAGAAATCATAGTTAGGCAACATAATATATTTTTCTACACCCTTATCAATTTGTAATCTTTCAGGAAAAGGAGGTGTATAAGTAGATGTTGATGGTTGCTCTAACATAGGAGTTGAATTTATTGGTTCCTTCTGTTTTCCAATTTCAATATTTTGTTTTGAAGAGATGTGTCTTCAAAACTTTTATTAACTTGTAGAGAATCTTCCTCAGAATTGTTTTGTTCTTGTATGATCACAAAAGGTTTCTTCTTTTCAAGTATCCTTCCAGACCTAAGTTGGACATCATTAAGGTCTAGAGGAGTAATCAAATAAGTTGGAAATTGTTGACCTTTTATCATATAGGTATTCAGAGGGTTTTTATTGTTGGGGTTTGGTATTGGCTGGGCAGGTAAATGGTTTGATTTCTAGGGAAATGGTAGTGGAAGTGGTGGATTTTGATTTTGTGATTGAGGTTGTGGATTATGCTGAGGATTTTGTTGAGGAGGATAGTTTGGATGAGATGGATATGATCGATAGGATGGTGGATACTGATAGTATTTTGAGAACCTTTCATAGGGATTTTGAATCCCTTGAGCCCAAGATTGAGATTTATTTTGAGGTTGAGGCCAAGGTTGCTGCCAAGAATTCCAATTTGGTGGGCGCTGATACACATTTGGTTATTAAACCCTTGAGTTTGAGGCCCTTGCCAAGGTCTTCTAGAGACAAAACAAAGAGATTTTGTGGGATTTGTAGTTGTTTCCTCTTGAAAGACAACCTTAAGGCTGGGAATTGAAGGACAGTTCTTGGTATCATGGTTTTCTAAACAAATCACACAAGTCTCTATTACTTTTGCATCAAGAAAAAATTCTCTTAAGGTGTGATTCTTTCTACATTTGGGACAGAAGATTGCTAAGGCACCAGTTTCAGCTTTCTACTTGTTTTGTAGCTTAAAGGTGTCTATTTTCTCACTAAGACTCCCTAGAATGTCAGTTTTGAATTGATCAAGCATGTTTTCAATTTCTGCCCTACTTTCTGTTCCAGCTGCAAATTTGTTTACCCTAGCTAAAGCAGGGTCTCTTAGTCCTTTCAAAATCTTTGATTTTCCTCTTGAGAGATTAATGCAAAGTTATCCAATATCAGATAATGGAAGTTGAGATATGTCTCCCTTCCCCATCAAGTTAAGGATATCTATCCATTCATACCTAATTGTTTTCAACAGAAGAGCTTTTAGAGTGTCTTGGTCCAGATTTTGCATTTTTTCTCTCTTGATATTGTAATTGAATATTTCATGTAAATATTCCAAATTTTCATCCTCCTTTTGCATCATTTTAAAAAATTCTTCTTTATGGTTAACAGGTATGCAAAAGTCCAAATACCTTTCTAGAAATTCTTTCCTCATAGCACTCCATGACTCAATAAAACCAGTAATTAGACTCATGAACCATTTTATGGTTGCTCCTTTCAATGTTGAAGGAAACAATTTGAGTTTTTGAGCATCTTGTAGATAGTCATAAGTTCTGTACAAAACTTCAAATTCAAATAAAAATGTCTCAGAGTCTTCACTTTTTAATCCATGAAAGTTTGGAAGAACAAAAGGTGAGATATTTTTCATGGTAGTGTTTGTCTCTTCATCTACTATAGGGAATCCAAAGGAACTTTCAACTCCCCTTCTTCCTCTACCTCCTTTTGCATTTCCTCTACCTCTTCCTCTATCTCCTCCTCTACCTCTACCTCCTCCAAATAGAAAGTTTTCTCCATTGAGGATTTCTCTTGCTCCTTCCCCTCCTTCTCCTCTTCCTGCCATGATAGATTCTTCAGAACTGATATAAGGTTCAACTTGGAGAAATAATTGTTCTTCTGGCTCTTCTATCAATGGTATGTTGAAGAAAGATTCTTCCTCTTCTTCTTCTTCTTCATAGGGATTTCTAGTTCTTCTGCTGGAATATATTCCCCTGTAGAAGTGAAGAAAGTTATTCCCTCTGTTGGAGTTCTAGGATATTCTTCTTCCAAGATTGCCTCAGTAGATGAAGTGGGAGACCCTCCTAACTGAATTTCTGATCTTAAAACTTCAGGAAGCTTATGACCAGTATAGTATGGGATATGAGTTTGAGAGGAAGGTGTACTAATTTTTGGCCTATATGGAGTGAGTGGTGTTGTAGGAATTAAGCTTCCGCCTCTTACAAATGTACCCCTTGAGTCTCTTTCTCTACGCATATCATTTTTTTTGGGATGTAAGAAATAAGGCTACTTATTTACACTTCCCTAGAAACGGCGCCAAAATGTTTAGTCAATTTAGTGTTTCTAAATTGCTTCCATTAATTATCAACCAGGGCTTGTAACTTTGATGTTGTGTAGTGCACTATATGTGCCTAAGTGTCCTTTTCCTTAATTTTTTGTTTTGATGTTTTTCTTATTGTTTTGGGGGTTTTGTGTTTTCAGTTCTTAGTCTGTTATCCTAGTTTGAAAAGTGAGAATAAATCTAATTAAAAATGAAGAAAAGGAAATGTTATAAAACTAGTTAACTTCCTATGAAGAAATTAGAGTTTTATGGACAAGTTCTAAGGTCTAGTTCTAATTAAAAAGATAAAACAAGTGTTTCAATTAGTGAATAAACCTAATCCATGGATCTATAACTCAATTGATATTTAAGAAATGAAAACAAGAAATGCAATTGATAACTCAAACATTGCATTGAATCTAATCATTTATCCATTCTTGCAAATCATATTCATATTCAGTTTCAATCAGAATGTCCTTTAAAGATATTATTAGTTGCAATGGAATGAGGATATTCTAACTACAACTAATTAAGTGAATGACAGAAAGAATGAAAATACTAAACAATTACTGTTTCTATAAGTCACTAACCATTTTAATATAAGATTTGAAAATAGGAAAAATGGCTTTTACTTGGTTGAACACAACAATTGTCAACTATGAAAGACAGTAAATGAAATCTAAACAATCACTGTACCTGTAAGTCACTAACCATTCAGTTGTAAATATTTGGTAATATAGACAAACAATTTTTACTTAGTTGGACACAACAATTGTCAATTATGAAAGCAGTAAATGGAATCTAAACAATCACTGTACCTATAAGTCACTAACCATTCAATGATAAAGATTTGGTAATGTAGACAAATGGTTTTTACTCAATTGGACACAATAATTATCAACTATGAAAGCAGTAAATGAAATCTAAACAATCACTGTACCTATAAGTCACTAACCATTCAGTGATAAAGATTTGGTAATGTAGACAAATGGTTTTTACTCAGTTGGACACAGTAGTTGTCAACTATGAAAGCAGTAAATGAAATCTAAACAATCACTGTACCTATAAGTCACTAGCCATTCAGTGATAAAGATTTGGTAATGTAGAAAAATGGGTTTTACTCAGTTGGACACAACAATTGTCAATTACGAAAGCAGTAAACTTGAGCATAAGCAGAAAGAAATACTAAACAAAGAAACTGAAATAAACCTAGCTAGAAAGCATAAAAACCTCCTTAGCAACAGGGGCCCTTTGCTACCAATTTGGTGAATTCCTTAGCTCCTCGAAGACGTGATCAAAAAAACATCAAAGAACTGATCTCCTTTATTTAAAAACAAATTTTTATAAAATAGAGTATCACACTGTAATTCTGAACTTATGCTATTAACAATTAACTTCTCTTAGTTCTACAGAACCTCTATTTATAAGTAAATTGCACAAATAACTTCGAATAGGAATAGCTACAGGTGTAACTTCAAATTATAATCAAACTGGGACTCTTAGGACTCATGATTTGCTACGAAGCAAATCAAGAGTCCTAATTTCTATGTAAAACGGTCTCTTTGACTATCGAATTAGACTCCTTCAATCGTTGATCTGGTCCTTGTGGATAGGAAGAAATCATGTAGGAAGGATTCTGGAACTACCCATATAAGCCATTTATTTATCTGACACTTGTATCATATTCAAACAAAAAAATAGCTGTGGAACACCTGACCAGCTACAAAATGTCTGTATTATGTAGCTATATTGCACAAAATTATTAAAACAAAAAAAACCATGAAAATACAACATGTTAATCAATTGCATGTATCCTTAAGACAATCCTAATAATTCTTCATTGATTTTAGGCTTATGAGTTGATGAAAGATGAGTGAAATGAGATGATGGTTTTGTAAAAGAAAAGGAATTTCTAGAGCTCAACACCACCAGTGATCAATACCATCTCTTCATTGCTCATTTTAGGTTTCTCATTTTGAATTTTTTATATCATTCCATTAGGTCATGCTAAAAATTCTTTCATTGATGGTAGCTTTCCTGAATAAAATTTCACTTTCCTTCAAAGAACCATATTTGTTGACTCACTCCCATGTTTTCTTGAGCATAATAACACCTATGAAAATGCTCTTTTCACCATGATTTGTCTCAGTCAACGTCAGTCATGAAGATTAGGTATAAAAAGTTTCATTAGGTCATTGGTTTTTTTGTTTTTCAAGGTCATTACTCCATCCAAATAAAGTCAACAAGTATATGAGAGGGACTCAAAGAAAATTATATCTTCCTTTACAGAAGATCATTACTTTGTAATTATTTTTTTTTATTCAAGTTGAAATTATCTCAATGATTTTTATATCAAAATGATATTTTGATATAAAATCAAATATGTAATTTTTTATTTTTTATTTTTATTTTTCAAATGTAATTTTATGTTTTTATATGTAATAAACTATTCCCTACCTGTCAATTCAATCATTCCGGCCAAACTGAAGCAAAGAAAGTTAAGCTTCATTAGTTGATCAACGTGTAAAGAAAAAAGATAGAAAGGTTAAAGAGTATTAGTGTCAAAGTTTGAAGAAGAGAAAAATGAATGTAAGGAAAGTGGGTAATTCAAATCAAAAAATAAAATCCACTAAGTTATGAAGCCATTCAAAAACCCCAAAGCAAAGTCTTTTGTTTCATTCATCCTTCAGCAATCCTCAGTAAAGGAGAAATCTCGCATTTTCAGTGAGAAAACTAGCAAATTTCTAGGGACGCTGCGCGTTTGAGGGAGATGCTGCACTTTTGAGTTGGATGCTACACGTTTGAGGGAAGTCGCTGCACGTTTTCCCAGTCACTGCGCGTTTGCTCCAGGACGCAGCACGTTTTCTCAGAAAGACAGAAAACCACTTGATAGCCTCCTACTTCATCAAAAAATGCCAAATCTTTGCATGGATATTATTGAAGGCTCTCTTGGTCAGTGAGTAAAACCTAAGAAATCTCTTCAGTGATATATCTTGTGTTTTATAAAAAAATTGAAGTTTTTTTGAAAAATAAGCCCTAGTTCTCATTTCAAAAATAAATCCCTAAACTAACATATATTTCCCTTCCCATTTCCATGTATATTTCCCATACCCCTATTACCTAAAACAAATACCAGTCCTAATACCACTAAATCCTAGGGTTTACACAAACGAGGTTCCCATTGACATTCCCATTCCTCCCATTTCCCAAAACATTTATTTCCACTTCACATTCCCTCCATTTCATTCCATCACCATAGGGTTTCAAAATTCAAATATGGTTGAAGAGGAGAACAAAACTATTAGTGAGGAGCAGAGACCAAAGAAAAATTCATATAAAAAGGGAAGGAAAGTCATTAGACATGAACCAACAATCACTATAGAGATTATGATTTCTCCCCTCACTGTGTCATGTTTTAAACATGTGGGCTGTTTTGAATTTTGTGAGAAAGTGTAGAAGATCCAATATCATCCTATGTTGACAAGATTGTTCATTTCCAATCTTCATGATAGACAGGTCACTCTTGCTGGGGTCAATTTCACTATGTCCACTAATATCATTGCAACTGCTACAGGGATCCCAAATGTAGGAGAAAAATAGTTTAAGAAAGGAAACCTCGATCATTGCTACTATGAGCCATATCTTAAACCAAGATACAAGGATGAAAAAAAGACAAATTTTCCTTTCTCTCATCTCCTTGACAGATATGTTCCCATGATGAAAGTCATCATGAAACACTTCACCTGTGAGGGGAGGTTTTCTAGACTCTATTCCTATCATATCCGGCTCCTCATGCACTTCACTAGAGTCAGAATGCTTCATAGACCCTATTATCTCTCCCAAAACATTGACAAAATGGAATATATTGCATAAAAGAGAGATTATGGTCATCAAATGCAGAGTATTTTCCACCACTCCCTCATAAAAATGATAGTCATGTATCAGCTTGATCAAATGAACATTCCATGGGACACCTTCATATAAAATGAGATTTTTACTACCCCACCTAGTCAACATGATCAAGATTCCCCTTCATCATCTCATCCTCCCACATCTATTCATCCATCTCAGCCTGCTGCTCATACATCATCACCAAGTCAGTTTCATTCACCTCATATTGATCCTTCTTCTTCACCGTTCTATAACCCTACATCATCATCACATCATGATTCAGAGTCATCAAGCAGTGAGGAAGATATTGAGGCACATGGGGTAGTTTGACTGAGGTTGAGCCTTTTCCCAAAAATTACCAGAGAGGCTATAGGCATGTGTTTTCTTCACTTGGAGTGAAAGGGGCCGTGCCTTCTTCATCAACACAGTAGTTAGACAAAGGCAAGGAAAAGGAAAAATAGTGAAACATTGATGATGAGGAGGGAAAACATGAGACAAAGCATGAATTTCAGTTGATTTACCTAGGTGACGAAGATGAAGACAAAATTACCAGTGAAGCAATAAAAGGCAAAGAGGCAAAGATTAGTGAACTTGAAACTAATCTTAAGAGGGAAAAATATATGATTGGCTTCCTTGAGCAAGAAAATCATCAGCTGAAAACCAAGCAAGTAATCAATGAGGTGAAGTGTATCAAAGCACAAAGAGAGGCAAAAAAGGCTAAAGTATTGCTTGAGGAAACATTGGAAAGGTTTGGTGAACCTGATGACGAGGAGGATCAGCTTCCAATAAAGAGACCAAGGACTAGAGGGCTGAAAATATCTCAGCCCTTGAGAGACAAAGGGAAGCTGAGCTAGTAGACCAACTCACACAAAATGAACTACTTGCACTAGAAATCAGCAAGGACAGGGAACCATGGCTTGATAGATCCAATCTACATTTTGAGAAGTTGCTAGAGAAGGACAACAAGGACAGTGAATTTTTGAGGACAAGGGTCAAAATTCATGCACGGAAAGAGAGAATTGCAATGGCCAAGCTCAAAAGAGCCAATGCTAAAATTGAAAATTTGACCACGCAAGAAGAGAAAGAGAAGTTAGACATACTTTCTGAGGTGTCACTCCATGCCTCAAGCACTTGATGAGCAATTACCCTTACCATTTTGACAAAATTTTGGCACACCTTTCACTTTTGTTCATTTATGTGTTTTTTTGTATTTTTGCACACAGAAAAATTTCCAAAGGCATAATGACCTGGAATCTACGCTCTTTTATGGGGCCTCCAAATGACAAATAGTCACCACTATCATGTTCATATTGATGAGGACATCAACCCTAGCAAGTTTCAAAATTTTTGGAGGAGAAATGGTCCATCAAATGTGCTAGAAACCATCAAAATTTCATGTGTTTTGCCTCAAATTCTGCCTGGTCACTGTGCGTTTACCAGTCTTGGGAGAACAGGTTTTTGACAGGGAAAATGAGCACCATTTTGAAAACAAGAGGTAGTTTTGGAAACTAGACTCAGAGATATTTCCAATGAGATATCATGGAGCTGATTTGGACATCGGGAAGGCACTAAAAACCAGCCTTGAAAAGAGGTAATTTTTTGTGCCTGGATGCTGCGTGTTTGACAGGG
Organism: Pinus albicaulis; assembly: GCA_034641835.2. NCBI lineage: Eukaryota > Viridiplantae > Streptophyta > Pinopsida > Pinales > Pinaceae > Pinus > Pinus albicaulis. The sequence goes on along the minus strand of CM076583.1, from coordinate 567,375,726 downwards.
AAATTGCATTTTCACAGTCTTCAACAATTTTTTGATTTTCACTCCAATTTTACTTTTACCTTGGGAAATGAGGAAATTAATTATATAGATGGTCAATATGAATGTAAATATCATGTTTTTACTTTTATCTAGGGTAAGTACATTAGGTAAGTCAATTAGTTGAGTTGTAATGAAACAGTTCATTAGAGATAGGATTGAGTCACTTTTCTCATCCTATACTCTAGCTGTCAATTCAAATTTTTGTGTAATATCTCCCTCACCTCATGGATTCGACCCCTATGGATGAGTGGAGGTGGTTTTTAGGTCTATTTAGCTCAGATTTTCACAGGAGTCAAGGGTTAGCATTAGTTTCAATGTTAGTGTATTGAGCAAGAAACAGTTTGGCCTAGATATTAATGAAAAATTGCAACCATTTCTTTGGGATTCATGTGGTATGAATGTTTGGAATTGTTTTTTCTCTGTGATCATTTGTATGAATGTTTTGTAAGCTCATAAGCCTTTTCATGTTTATTATATGTTAAATTTCAAGTTAAAAGGCATAATTCATGTTTTTCATGCTCTGTTTAGGGAAATTTTTCATAATCTGTCCATTTTCTTCAGTTTGGGAAGAACTCATCCCCTATGCTCTTCCTAGCTTCTCATCTGTCTTATTCCATCTCACCAAATCACCTTAAAGTGTTGAGCCTTCTACCTACCTTGCCCTATCGAATTTACTGCAATTCCATCTCATTGGCCCTAATCTAGTCCCCTTGACCTAATCCTCATTCAGTGAGCCCAACCCCAATCAAAACAAACTCTTGCATTTCATACCTAGCCTAAAACCCTAATTGCTTCAGCCCTCCTAGTTGTGACCCTTTGGAGAGAGACCTCTCCGGCTTGATAGAGATAACTATCAAGTCAAAATGTTGGTTTGTGGTTACCTCTGTTGGGATTCCTTCCTCAGCCTTGGGAATCTGGTGGAGTGATAACATATTGGTGCCGTTTTCGGCTAACGAAGAGACAAACATTTCCCTGGGTGTATGACAAATATCAATTGGAAACTGATCCGTTGGATGATAGGATCGAGTTTTGGAAGCCTGATTTCATAAGTACAATGCCTCACAACAGATCTGGATTGTACAAGATACACCATATCAAATCCAGACCTTGATCTAGTTGATCCTATTGATGATCCACAACAATTATTTCAAAGACATCGATATAAAACTCCGCAAATTCAATCAGGACTAGCTCCATTGGTAAGATCAGTATCTCTACCTGCAAAATTTATTTCTCTAGAAGATATACCCTATGACATAAAGTTTGAATTATCTTTATTCAAGTCCAAATCTGAAACTTCCATGTCTGATATAGTTTTTGATCCTCTGAGATTATCTGAAATAAAATCTTTGTCAGAATTAGATTTAATTCCTTTAAGAGATTGGTTTTACGAAGAAATCAATCCTGAATCTGACCTAGACATTAAAGAGTGGATGAAATTTTATCCTCCCAAAGAAGTTTTTGTTACATATGAAACTCAAACTCAACCAATCTCAGTATATTCATCTGAATCTTTGACTTCATCATACATACTAGCTCCTTTAGCACCAACAATTTCAACTCCTTTACCCATTCACCCCATCCCTCCAGTTGTTAACCCAGTTCATCATCCATCCAGAATCATGGCTCGTTTGGACCATTAGTGCTTCCTGCTAATATGGCTAACCTGCCTTAAGGGTATGGTCAAAGGCTTCCTCTTTTTGATGAGAACTCTGAAATCACCACTCATCAACATATAACCAAAATCACAACCTTTATAGATTTGGAGGATTTAGATGTAGATGATGCCAAGATTCAGATCATTGCACAAATTTTTTCAGGTGAAGTCAAAGTCTAGTTTCATGCCCTAGAAACAAATTCAGTTAGGAATCCCGCTGAATTGATTGATGCTTTCTTAGTAAGATGGGATGAAAATAAAAAACCTTTACAGATCCTTGCTGAATATGATTCCTTGAAACGTAATCCCAATGAATCAGTGCCTGATTACAATGCCTGATATCTTAGAATTTATAATTCCATTCCTAATGAAATGAAACCACCTCCTGGTTTAGCCCTTATGCGTTATCCTGATACCTTTGATCCAGATATGGCTTATTAAATAAGAGAAAGAAACCCTGCCACCCTTGAAGATATGATGAAGAATTCAGTAAGTGTTGAGGCAAATATTTTAGTTAAGAAGGCTAAACTTAAAGGTGAACGGAAAGTGGCTATCAAAGAGGAACCCTCCACTTCATCTGATACCAAATTCGATGCCTTATTGAAAACCATGGAGACAATGGTTGATAAAATGTCTATTTCAGACAGACACTTTGAGCCTCAAATTAGAAATCCAAACTTCCGAGGCCACCAACAACCTCAGTTTCAAATAAAGCAGCGAGAACAAAGACCTCCCAAAGCACAACAGCAACAAATCAAAACACCACTTCAGCATAATTATGCCCAAAGTGATGAAGAAGAAGAACTGATGGTAGAAGAGAATCTTCTTTTCACAGCCGATTGTCAGCCGATTTTTCTCACCGAGGATGAAGAATATGTGGAGAATACAAGTTCACCTAATGATAAAATTTTCATAATGGAAAATGACCATGAATTAGAGGTAGAATCTGATGACTATCGGATAGGGTACCTAAATGCATTATGTTCCTAGCAAAGACAATATACCTTGAGAGGTTGGGATGTTCCAATAACTCCACTCCCCAAGAAAATAGTTTAGCAGAAAGAAGCAACACCGAAACAAGTTCAGAATAAGGGTAAAGAAATTGTAGCACTGAGTCAAAACAGAAATAATTAGCCTACTACAAGTGCACCAGTCAGAGAAAAATAAATTCAGAGAAAGGAAGATGCACACAGAGATCATGTCGAAAAAAGGGATGTTACCATGAAAGAGGTAGAAAAAACTACACCTTTTAATTTTGAGTCCGAAATTTCCAAATTAAAAGTGTCTATTCCTCTTATCGAGTTGGTCAAAATTGATAAGTTCAAAAAACATGTAGCCAAGACCTTTAAAGTTGACCGTTTATCTGACATGGTTAATGTAGAAGATGACCAACGTGAGTTGATATTTGGTCCTACCATTGATGGCCAATCCGAAGATAGTGAAGTCCCACCATTCTATCTGAGTCTTAAAATTCATCAATGAATTCTTCATAATACTATGTTAGACTTTGGGGCTTCTCACAACCTCATGCCCAAAGCTATCATGGAGAAGCTTGGCCTTGATATTACCCGCCCATATCATGATCTATACTTTTTTTATTCTGGCCGTGTTCACTGTTTAGGTCTGATTAAATATCTAGTAGTCTCATTAGAACAAATCCCAACCAAAAATTTCCTTATGGACATGGTAGTTGCTAATATTCCACCACGCTTCGGTATGCTATTGTCAAGATCCTGGAGGGCTAAACTAAGAGGTACATTACAGTTAGACTTTTCTTATGCCACAATCCCTGTATTTTGTCAAATGAGAAAGCTTTATCGTGAGACCAAAATGAAGTACATGATCACTAATAAAGAAAGGCCTAAAAATCATCGAATAAATGTTGTACATACCGATCTAGAGTCTTTTATATTGTACAATGATTCTGGGTTAAATGATATAGTATGTCAAATAATAGAATTAGAGGATGTTCCCAAAGTTTCCAAATGTATTAAAATAATGCTAGAGGAAGAGAAAGAAAATTTTCCCATTGTAACCCAACAACCAGCCAAGAAAGTAGATAAAAATTCAGAGCAGCATGAAGAATCAGACTGCCAAATAGTGTTAAATCAAGATCAATAATTTCAACACCCAGAAGAAGAAGAAGATGGTCTTTGGAGCATGGATTTTGATGGCTCCGTTGGAAAATATGGACCTACATAGGTTTGTGGATCCACAGTCCATGGCAATAGAAAAACAAGGTCCCAAATAATGTAAGGTTGTGTTCCTATAAACTAGCGTTTGATTGTACAAATAATGAGGATGAATATGAAGCGCTCATTACTGGTTTGAAAATTTTGAAGAAATTGGGAGAAGGGAGAATTGAATTTTATGGAGTTTCAGAGCTAGTGATTAAAAAAATTAAAGGTGAATACCAAGCTAATCACCCGAGAATGAGACAATATAGGAATGTAGCGCTTGACATTTTAAAGATGTTTCCCAAATACGCCCTTAAGGTAGTGCCTAGATTGCAAAACTTGATGGCTGATTCATTAGCTACCACTGCGAGTAATTTTAGATCTATAATGTTTTCTAATAAAAATTTTGAGATCCATATAAAGCACAGGCACGCTATCCCAGACAACTTGAAATATTGGCAAGTTTTTTAGGATGATAAACAAGTGAACAAATTCCTGCAAAGTGAAGGAGAATTTGAAAATTGTTCTATGGATGAGGTATATGTTAAAGATAACCAGGTTATTGAAGCAGATAGATTGATATTCTTCAAATCAAAGAAAATAACATTCTGAAAGGTCTCATACCTTTGGAAGAGTTATTTGATCAGGATGATCTGGCGAGAAAACCAACTTTGGTTCCCACAAAGAAAGGAGTCGAAGATGTGAATATCATAACGCCGATCAGCCGAAGTTCATCAAAATCTCAAATTCCTTGCCATCAAAGGTAAAGCCTAAATATATTGATTTTTTTACTGAGTTTTCTGATGTATTTTCTTGGAATTATTCAGATATAAAGGTGTATAATCAAGATATCATTCAACATACAATCCCGATTAAGCCAAATCAGAAGCCCTTTAGACAGAAGCTTAGGAGGATTAATTCAAAATTTTTGCCATCCATTGAGAAGGAGGTAAATAAGATTTATAAGGCAGGCATCATTGTTCCAGTCAGATTTTCTGATTGGATCTCTAATTTGGTACCGGTGCGGAAAAAGACCAGTGAGATTCGACTTTGTATATATTTTAGGAATCTGAACAAAGTCTCATTGAAAGACATATACCCGCTGCCCAAGATGGATCACATTCTTCAGAGAGTTGTAGGAGCCAACATGTTGTCTTTTTTGGATGACTATTCAACTTACAATTAGATCCTGGTACATGAAGATGATTAGGATAAAACAACATTCACGACACCATGGGGGACCTTTAAATATGCCAAAAGTCCCTTTCGTTTGAAGAATGCTAGAGCCACTTTCCAGCGTGCAATAGACATAGCTTTTGGTAATGAAAAATATGTCTTTCTGGTAATTTATTTAGATGATCTTATCGTTTATTCAAATTCAGATGAAGAGCACTTACATCATTTGAGAGTTGTATTCCAGCGATGCAGAAAGTTTGGGATTTATTTAAATCCTAAAAAATGCTTGTTTTCTATGGAAGAGGTAAGTTGTTGGGAAACATCATCTCAAAATATGGAATCTGAATAGATCCCGCTCGAGTTGAAGCAATTCAGAAAATAGATTTACCTAGAAACAAAAAGGAAATTCAAGCCTTTAATGGTAGGATGAATTTCCTATGTAGGTTTATTCCCAACCTAGCAGAACATCTCAGAGAATTGACCAATATGCTCAAGAAATAAAATGATGTTAGATGGTTAGATAATGCCCGTAAATAATTCAGCTCAGTAAAATTTTCTGTAACTACTGCCCCAGTGCTAACAAGTCCTGATTATTCTTTATATTTCATCATATTTTCTTTTGCTTCTGAGCATACCTTAGCAGCAGTGCTTATGCAGAAAAAGGATGGGACAAAGCTGCCTATAGCTTTTTTCAGTCGCACCATAAGAGATGCAGTTCTCCAATATAACATAATTGAAAAACATGCATTGGCCTTAGTCAAAGCACTCAAAGACTTCCGAGTTTACATTCTGCACTCCCATATTCTAGCATATTTCCGAATGCAGTGGTTAAAGAAGTACTTATACAAACAGATCCAGAGGGAAGAAGAGGTAGGTGGATAACAAAAATTTTAGAATATGACCTTGAGATCAAGCCAACCAAGCGATTAAAGGGCAAGGCTTAGCCAAGCTCATGGCTGAGTCTAATTTTCATGCGCTTGATATCAATCTCATATCAGCACTATCCGATGATGAAGAAAATGTAAGTTTATCTCAGATATCAGATATTTTTTCATCATCCCCTCCATATGCTGATATTATTTATGTTTTACAACATTTAAATCCTCCTCCGAACATGAAAAAGAGTAAGGAAAGGTCCATAAAACTTAAGGCTTCGAAATACTATATTCTTGATAATGCACTTTACTAGAAGGATCCAGGAGGAATATTGCTCAATTTTTTGGTGGAAGATGAATCTAGAGAAGTGATGAAAGAATTTCACAAGTGAGATTGTGGAGGTAATTTGTACTGGAAGACTATGGCCAATAAAGTACTGAGAGCAGGTTACTACTGGCCTACCTTGTTTGCAGATATGTACAAGATGGTCATGAGTGTTCATGAGTGTCAACTTTTCCAAGGTAAACGTAAACTCTTACCTTTTCCATTACAACCTATTTCAGTTGAAGCTCCCTTCTAGTAGTGGGGTTTGGATTTTATCGGTGATATACACCTGCCTTCATCTGCTCAGCATAAATGGATACTTATCACTACATATTATTTCAAAAAGTGGATCGAAACGATCCTGACCAGGCAAGCTACTAACACAGTCATTATTCAGTTTCTTGAAGCTAACATTTTTTCCCGGTTTGGTTGTCCCAGAAAGATAATCACAGACAACATAACTTCTTTCAAATCAAATAAAATGACAGAATTCTACGATAAATAAAACATCAAATTGGGTCATTCCAAAACATATTATCCACAGGGAAATAGATTGGTAGAGTCCTACAACAAGTCTCTAGTCAATATCATCAAAAAGTTGATGGAAGCTAACAAAAATAATTGGAATAAGAAGCTGATAAATGAAATATGGGTAGACAAAGTAAGTTGCAAAATATCCATCGGTATATCTTCATTTCAAGTAGTTTATGGGGTAGATACAATTTTTCCTACTTCATTAGCATTCCCAGTCATGAAACTTCTGTAAGAGGCCGGAAGTGAAGAAAATGATATTCAAAGAAGGATAAATCAAATGATCCACTTGCAACAAACAAGAGAGGAAGTGTTCCATAATAGTTCTAAACTTCATGATAAGATCAAACATATTTATGATAGGAAAAATAAATAAGATGATTTCAAGATTGGTGATGTGGTACTCCGTTGGGATGCAAGAAATGAAGACAAAGGTAAACAAAGAAAATTTGATAATCTGTGGAAAGGTCCTTTCAGAATTGCAGCTTCTCGTGGACACAACACATATCTTTTGTAAGAAATGGACAGGAAAAGTTGCTTAGGAGGGCTAGTAAATGGTAAGCTCCTGAAGCACTATCTCTTCTGATCTGAAACTTAAGAAAAATTTTCATCCTCATTGTATATATCTGTTTAATATTTCATCAAGTGTGAAGTGAAACAAGCATTGGAGTTCGGAGACCGAAGTGAAGGCCATGGAGCTTCATTGAATTTTCTACTTTTTTCAAGTTAAGTTTGCATTAGGGTAAGTTCAGTTTTTGAAGTCTTTATTTAAGTCAAGTCAAATTGAGTCAGTTTCATTCAGTTTGTGTCATTAATTATCAGAAAATCAGTCCTACCTTTCATCTTTAGTTATTTTTGACCGTATTTGGCCAAATGGAATAAAGCATTGATCTGCTCAACTCAAATATCTGCGGTTCTTAACACCTCTGTCAGAGCTACCACCCCCAATAAGGCCAATGTTAGAGTCAAAATATGCATTCTGCCATCAGTGATCAATATCGTATCTTCATTTCTCATTTTAGGTGTCTCATTATAAAATTTTTATATCATTCCATTAGGTCATGCTAAAAATTCTTTCACTAATGGTAGCTTTCTTCAATAAAATTTCACTTTCCTTCAAAGAACCATATTTTTTGACTCACTCCCATGTTTTCTTGAGCATAATAAAACATATGAAAATTCTCTTTTGACCATGATTTGTCTCAGTCAAAGTCAGTCACGAAGATTAGGTCTAAAAAGTATCATTAGGTCATTGGGTTTTTTGTTTTTCAAGGTCATTACTCCATCCAAATAAAGTTAGCAAGTATATGAGAGGGACTCAAAGAAAATTCTATCTTCCTTTACAGAAGATCATTACTTTGCAATTATTTTTTGTTATTGAAGTTGTAGTTGTTTCAATGATTTTTATATCAAAATGCTATTTTGATATAAAATCAAATATGTAATTTTTTTATTTTATTTTTTATTTTTATTTTTATTTTATTTTTCAAATGTAATTTTATGTTTTTATATGTAATAAAATATTCCGTAGTTGTCAATTCAATCATTCTGGCCAAACTGAAGCAAATAAATTTAAGCTTCATTAATTGATCAACCTGCAAAGACAAAATACATAAAGGTTAAAGAGTATCAGTGTCAAAATTTGAAGAAGAGAAAAATGAACATAAGGAAAGTGTGTAATTCAAATAAAAAAAAAAAATCCACTAAGTTATAAAGCCATTCAAAAACCTCAAAGTAAAGTATTTTGTTTCATTCATCCTTCAACAATCCTCAGCAAAGGAGTAATCTCGCATTTTCAGTGAGAAAACTAGAAAATTTCCAGGGACACTGCACGTTTGAGGGAGACGCTGCACGTTTGAGGTAGACGCTACATGTTTGAGGGAAGTCGCTGCGCGTTTGATCTAGGACGCTGCGCGTTTGCTCAGAAAGAAATAAAACCACTTGAAAGCCTCCTACTTCATCAACAAATTCCAAATATCTGCATGGGTTTTCTTCAAGGCTCTCTTGGTCAGTGAGTAAACCCTAAGGCATCTCTTCAGTGATATATCATGTGTTTTATAAAAAAATTGAAGTTTTTTCCAAAAAGAAGCCCTTGTTCTCATTTCAAAACTAAATCCTTAAACTAACATATATTTCCCTTCCCATTTCCATGTATATTTCCCATACCCCTATTCCCTAAAACAAATACCAGTCCTAATACCACTAAATATTAGGGTTTACACAAACCTAGGTTCCCATTGACATTCCCATTCCTCCCATTTCCCCAAACATTTCTTTCCACTTCACATTCCCTCCATTTCATTCCATCACTCTAGGGTTTCAAAATTCAAATATGGCTGAAGAGAAGAACAAAAATATTAGTGAGGAGCAGAGACCAAAGAAAAAGTCATATAAAAAGGGAGGTAAAGTCATTAGACATGAACCAACAACCACTAGAGAGCTTATGGCTTCTCCCCTCACTATGTCATGTTTTAAACATGTGGGTTGTTTTGAATTTTGTGAGAAAGTGCAGAAGATCCAGTATCATCCTATTTTGACAAGATTGTTCATTTCCAATCTTCATGATAGACAAGTCACTCTTGTCGGGGTCAATTTCACTATGTCCACTAATATCATTGTAGCTACAACAGGGATCCCAAATGTAGGAGAAAAATGGTTTAAGCAAGGAAACCTCGATCATTGCTACTATGAGCCTGTTGATGAGGTAAATCCCCTCTGCGGACAGCGGCCATCCCTACTAGCCCAGATCGAGTCTAGAAACAATCAAGTCACACAGTGACGCAGGTTCCTAGTTACAAAACGACAAAAACATAATGAATTTCCTACCTCAAATCCTACGCAGTGGTCATTGAAGAAAGGATGAAGCTTCCCGTCCCTTGCTTAGAAGATCACGATCCTTCTGCTTGACGCATTTGAACACCTGCACCATGCAAGGAAGCAACGACATACAACGTAAAATATAAAACATGCAACCATACATCAGTCAGAGAGGATGCAATTCATTGCATAAAGAAATAAACACATGAATGGAACCATAATCAAAGTCGCTTATCATTAAAATAACAATGGAAAGATTACAACCCAAATCTCTAACGCTTGATCTTCCTTCGGCGGGGCTGACAACAGAGCACATCTCAACAAAGCCTGTCGGAAATGGGACAAAGCTCTCTCTCTTCGGCTTGGCTCTCAACAGCTATCTAGCTATAGTTTCCTTCCTACAAGTTCAGCTAGCTTTCTAAGGGAGAAGGAAAGATTTTATAGATGGAGGAAGGGGAGTTGGGATCCCTATAATCATGGGATAGGCCCTATCTCTAAGGAAGCTTCCATGATAGGTGGAAAACCACTTCCCATACATGGAGATCCGGAGCCAAACCACCCAACTCCTTTTAGTGACTCGTTCAGGAGTTTGTTGGAATCAAACTTCCACCATTTATTTTTAAAAAACATCCCTTATTAAGGTTAGCGTGAGTGAGACACAAGGAAATAGTGCTAGTTGGCGCGCCCTCTATGGTGGATTTCCCGCATTGGCGCGAGGGCTGAATTGGCTAGTCGCGACAAGAAAAAAAGATCTATTTTTAGGGTTTTTCAGAGGAAACTTTCTTCAAAGGAATGTTTTTCCTTACACAAGGGGATGCCATGAAAGTGGTTTCAGGTCATGTCATAGCTCACACGTCACGGGAAAAGCACTCCAATGTGCAGGACGGGGGATTGCAGGGACGGTGACAAAATGCAGTGTAATAGATTCCCTCTAAAGCACGAGGCTCGAGAGAGAGGGAGGGGTGAAATTATTTATGAGAACGTGCCTAACTGAAAACACTGCCGTCAGAAGACCTGCGTACAAGTACAACTGATATCTCTGATACATGATATTTCGTATGGGCATAGCCATCCATAATAGAGTGTACAATAACCGAGATCCATGATATGGGCGCAGCCATCTAGTAATAAGGATCAACAAGTAGACTCAGGTATGGTCACAACCATCCAATCAAATGAGTCATGTAACTAATCATGATAATCCACAAAGAATCTGCAGCCTGGATTTTATCAGAAAAAATCCAGGGTCTTGCGCTCCATCTCGACCTGAACAGAGTACAAGTCCGAGCATGTGAATAAGTGAGCTGAAGTTGAACATGTAAGAACATCGTTTGATTACCAGCTAATAGTGAAAGTTGTTAACAGACGTGAGAGCTACCACCAATAATGAGGATGGCCCTCAAGGTACTATAGGTACAATCCACGGAATGTGAATAGTGAGCCAACGTCAAACACCCGCAGAATCACTCGATCAAAGGCTAATGATGAAAACCTTGCGTCGAATGCAAAGAACTTGCCATTGAGGCATGTAGGCTCCAAGGTACCAGAAGGGAGTCTCTAGATCAGCTTCCTGGATAGTGAGCTGAAGTCAACAAGAAGTGACCTTGATCGAAGGTGGGCCATAATGTTTCCCACATCATCGATGCGAGACAAAGGAACATGATGTTTGTGAATCAAGATCAGTGGAGAATCAAAGGGAGGTTGAAAACTGTAGAGGCCAACTTCTCTTGAACATATCGACAACACAACACTGGATTTGGCAGTATTTGACATCAAAAGGATCTGAGGTCATGATGACGTGGCAAAGAGAATATGATCGGTCAAAAAGGATTACCTAAACCCATGGAGGCAAGCAGAAAATGAGATGATATGTCCCCAACCCGACACGAATGCAGACAAATGCCATGTTCAAGAGCGACATACTGCCAACACAACAGTGATACTACTTCCATTTTTCCCCCATCGTTTTTGGTGAGTACCCCAATTATTTTTGGAAACAAGCTTGAAGGGGATAGCATATGCTTGTGATATAAGTTTGTCCTTTGGACAAATCCGACCTAGTACATTTAACGAGCCCTAGGAAGGAGGAACTCGAGTATCGTCATTACGATGGAGTCCGATGTCATCAGGTTTTAACGAGTCTGACAAAGGAAGAACTCGACGTCTTTTCATGCTTAGAGAGTTTGAAAATACACGGAAAAGAAAAATCCAACAGTCCCTTTTCATAGATAGTTCCTCAGATCCGAAAAGGTAGAAAACTATGTATGAGAAAACCTCCTAGTCGCGTCCATTTTCGTAGATAGTTCCTCAGATTTGAAAAGGTAGAAAACCGTGTCTGAGAAAACCTCCTAGTCACGATAGGCCAGGGTATTCCTTTTTCGTCAATAATCTATCCCAGCCTGAAAAAGGGGTAAACATATACTGGGTAGATGTCGTTTCGCAGCCAATTTAACGAGCTCAAAACGACAAGTGACTCGGAAATATTTTCAATTTTAGAGAGTCAGAAAAGAGCTGAAAGGTGACTCCTCCTGGAGGAACGAGTGGTATAAAGGGAAGCAACTAGTTTCGGTGATGGTGGAACTACTCAGAAGAAGTAAAGGTCAAGAGGGTGGCTAACAAGACCACTCATTGCAGCGGTTCCTCAGGAATGGGTAAAACAACCAAGTGAAGGCATATGATCGGCCAAGCAGATAGTGACGATGGAGTGAGAAAACCAAGGCTCATCTGATAAAAACAGGCTGATAAAATGGCAATCACAAGAGGTAAAATAGGAATGGTTTAATTTTTACACAAGCTTGAAATCAAGAAAATCTGCTTGAAGTTGGTTTCATTTTTACACAATCTTGAAACAAAGATAAACTATGCTTGAAACCGGTTTCATTTTTACACAAGATTGAAACGGAAACAAACTATGCTTGAAAAAGTAAGCATGCCCCCAACATGGTGACTCAATTCAAGGTACATGCCCCCCAAGCTTCAATCCATATGAAAGGCAGACAAGGGAGGAAGGTCAGTTACGAGATCAAGAGAAAGAATCGATCGATTTACGAGATCTTATCAAAGACTCGAATTGAACGGGAACGTGTTTCATTGTTTTAACAAGGTTGACACATTAAAAGAACTATCCTCAGATGAACTTGTTTCATTGTTTAAAGAGATTGACACAAGAAAATGAACTGTGCTCCAGACACCTTGTTTCATGGTTTAAGGAGCTTGACACAAGAAGATGAACCATGCTCCGACAAGCTTGTTTCATTTTTGAAGGAGCTTGACACAAGAAAACGAACTATGCTCTGACGAGCTTGTTTCATTTTTTAAGGAGCTTGACACAAGAAAAAGAACTATGCTCTGACATACCTCATCATGATGAATAAGAAGTCATGGCTTCCAAGAGGTTCTCATCCGATGGGAGAAAAACATCTCGGAAATCAAGACCCAATGCCCCCAGCACCTGATGCACAAAAACACTATCACTGAATATGGGCACAGGACAGGTAGCCACATAATTGACATGCAGTGGAGATGACACAACCGGTGGATAAATATCCGACAGGGATGATGGTGGACTAGCTTCCATATTGGGACCAAAGAACGCAAGCTGATCGACGGTCACGATCCGACCTTAGTGCGGAAAACACATCACACGAAAGAGGGAGGAGAAAAGCGCTCCCATGGCATAAGTATAATCGTGTCCCAAGAGTAAATTAAAGTTCAAGGGGCCAGGAACAACCATAACATCCATATGGACAGTTTTCCCTCCCAAAGTAACATGAAACTTCAGAAGGATCCCTAACGGTTGACTAGTTCCTCTGTTAAACACCAGCAGATTCTGCGTAATAGGCACAAGAGGCGGCGAACTGAAAGCTTTCCAAGTAGTTGAGGATAAAATACTAATAGACGCACCTTCATCTCTAATGGTGCTGGGTATGACCAGATGGGAGGCCTGTACCGTGATCTTGAAAGGCACATAAGACGGAAGGCGATATCATTAGGGGAATTTTGAGGTATAAAATGGGCCTCCTAAGGAAAATGTACAATCAAAATTCACTTTATGAGAACCAATCACATTTTATGGGATAGCATCATCCCTAATGGTTGAGTTGGAAATGCTTGAGTTAAAGGTACTTACTTGTCACATTCTCAATGGTGGATAAAAACTCATGGTTAAACATGGTAGTGCTCTAAGTACTTTTAAAGTCAAAGTAAAGTACTAATAATAAATGTCATTTCACACTTTTTGAATAAAAATATATTATTGTCATTTGATATTTCTTGAAAGAAACAATGCATATCCCTATACATTTATTATATTATATTATACTATATTATTTTTATATAGTATATTAATTACATGTTATTATACAATTTAAATAATATAAATTTTAATTAATAGCATATAATATAGTTAAGAATTTATAAATTCATATTTATATTTTATTTTAAGTTATTTAAGTACAAAGGACAAATGCATTAGTTGTTCAATGATAATGAATTTTTCTTGAAAAAATCATTCTTATTTATAGTCACATCAATACAATTTTTTTATTAATTTGATTTTGGTACAACTTTTGAATTGAATTTAACTATGGTTACATGGATTGTGGTGCAAAAAGTGAACTGAAAATTCATAAATATTATTTTATTGGTTTAGCTATTATTTTATTATTTCCTTAGAAGGCCCATTTTAGACCTCGAAATTCCCCTAATGCCTGCAAATCGACTCCAATCGAAGGAAGCGACCAAACTACTTGGAGGGGCTACCATCGAACCGAGATGGTCTTTCCATGGTGTTACGGTAGAAGAAGGAGCATCCTCCAGGATATCCATCATGGAGTCGGGAGGGGTATCCTCCGGGACCTCCATCATGGGAGGCGGAGGAGAAACTTCTTGAGGTATAGGGACAGGAGAATCTTTCTCCAAATCCTAGGAATCTGAAGAAACAAGAAGAACTTGAGGGATGTGAGATCCACTCTCAACGGAAAAGACCTGGTGCACTGCAGACGGGGCTAGCTCAACCTATCCTACGACCAATGGTTGGTCAGGAACGAATTCCTAAATTTGAATTTCCGGGGGAGCAGGATCGACCAAGGATGACTCTTGACCAATCGTTGAATCAACTGGTGAGGGACTCAAAAGAAATCTGTTTGTAACCAGCCGGAAGGCGCGGTGCAGAAATAGTCGAGTTGTCCAAAACTATCTTGGCTTCATCCATATACGGACAAAGGTGAATGGCATGGTGCCCTTCACACAAATTATAGGAATTGGTAATCTTGCCCTGTTTCTTATGATATTTACCAGCACTAGCTGAAGATTTGCCCCCAACCTGACTCCCGGAAGCCAAAGGCAATGGCAGACGACCATCAGACCATACTACGAGCACCTTGGGAATGCCAGGGCAGTCTCAAAGAAGATGGTTTCCCTAGCACAACACACAAGGGAGCTTGAATTTCCGTGGAGGGTTGGAAGGTTCATCGAGAGCGGATGTTTTAGAAATAGTGGCCGCAACCTTAGCCTCTCGCTTATCTAACTTCTTCTTCTTCTTCTTAGCCACCTGGGTACTAGAATCCAAACTTTCACTGGGTGAAGTAGAAGAGGAGGACACAGAAACATGCGAAAAATGGGAGAGGTCCACCTTGGAATCAACATGGCATTTTTTAGGCAGAGGAACTGATTGAACATTAGCTGGGACATTCGGGACCACAGAGGTTGAAAACAACCAAACAGGCAACCCAACAGTTAACCCAGGAAGGGACAACGTTGCCATATAAAAAGCACCAACATTTCCAAAAGGAGGAAAAAGATCAGGATTCCGTTCAGAGGGGATTCCTTGGTTGGTGAAATCTAGAAAAGTCGCCATCAGAGACAACTCAAAACAAAACCCTAAGGAAACTAACTTTAACCAGGAATATTTCGTGGGCAGTTAATTTTAAAACACTGAAACCAAACTCTACTGTTTCATATTTTAAGAGTCGAGAAACAAGAACAAGGTGACTATATTGCTTTTAGTTTGGAAACAAGCGTGAAAGGACAAGCACTTGACGATCTTTTCAAATTTAAGGAGTTAGTAAAGATCAAATTGACTGCTCCAGTAGTCTAGGTAGATGTGTGTACCAGATATTCATGAAATTCCATATACAGCTTGGTTAAAAAATGAAAGAGAAATCAACCAAGGACTTGACGTACGTGCAAGTAATCTCCCTGAATGCTGTGTCCAGTGTATCATGGGTAAAAGGCGGTAGACTCGGATTCCTAAGGATAAAGGATAGCAACCTAGTGGGGTCTCCCTTTATATACGCGATGGTATGGGGAGCATAAGTCCGTACTAGCGTTGTCTAAATCCAGAAGGCGAACGACAACTATTAGGTTTAATGACACCGAAACACGTCACTAGCCTAGACCTCTAGATATTCTGTTAATGTTTCAATGTTGCCTTAGGTTAATTGAATAAATTTTATAGTTGATCTTTAAATTATGTTTCAATTTTAGGCCCTATCGAATGTTGTATCTCAAAAATCCTCTAAATGCACACTACATGCCACAATATATCACTTTGTTCGATGAAGAGCTAACTCCGGGAAGGTTGAGAGCTTTTCACATAACAAAAAAATGATCACAAAAACATCCACTACTGTCTCTAATGCACGCTAATGAAACTAAAAAAATTTCTCTTAGAGTTATATAACACTAATAATGCAGAAAAGCTTTCAATTTTCACTAAACTAATAAAAAATGCAAAGAGATTTGTTTTTGTATTTTTCAATGTTTTATAGAAAATGCACCAAATGAAATGAAAGACTAATGAAGAAATCAATTCGAGAAATGACAGTGAGAGAGGTGAACCAAAAAAATTCACTCAATGCAAAAGCACACAATCAGAACTCAAACTGATGGAGAAATCCCTCAAGTCAAAGAAGAATCTCAAAAGACTCACACAAACCGTGTAATCAAGGCTTGGAATGAGACAAAGAGAAACTTGAATGAAAGAGAGAAAAATCACTCAACCAACGTAATGATACAATGGAATTCAAAAAAATAAATGCAAATAAGTGAACATGAAGTTGACTGGAAAAGCGAGAACCAAAAACTCCCACAGGAGGCTCAACACACTATAGCACCTAGAAACCCTAGGGCTAGAATGAAAAACTGATGGTAAAGGGCAAAAAACTGGAGGACAAGGGTCAAAAAAAGTCAAAAAAGGATTCAAGGCACTCAATCACTCATAAAAATTACACCAGGACCAGAAATCAAACTCAGAGGGCTCAAAAACAAGCAAACCCTAACACCAAACAGAGTTGGCATGACTGTTTGGCTGTATTTTGCGCCAAAACAGCGTTGGCGCGGGGACCTAACTAGCAACAAGCGCCAGTTGGCACGACTGTCAAGCTATAAACCACACTAATCGAGTTTACTATGGGAAGAAATGAAAAAGATAAAATAGAGATTGGATCAGGTCTTCTAGGGGCTGAATAGGGGTTTTACACCAAAAGGAGGTGAACCATAAGAGAAAATCAATCAATCAAAAGCAAAAAACAACCAAAAGAGAAAATAATAACTCCAATCGTTTCCCCAATGAAGTCACCATTTTTTTGATGAGGTAAATCCCCTTTGTGGACAGAGGCGATCCCTACTAGCCCAGATCGGGTCTAGCAACAATCAAGTGATGCAGTGACGTAGGTTCCTAGTTACAAAACGAAAAAAACCATAACGAATTGCCTACCTCAAATCCTACGTAGTGGTCGTTAAAGAAAGGATGATGCTTCCCGTCCCTTACTTAGCAGATCACGATCCTTCTGCTTGACGCATCTGAACACCTGCACACATGCAAGGAAGCAACGACATACAATGTAAAATCTAAAACATGTAACCATACATCAATCAGAGAGGATGTAATTCATTGCGTAAAGAAATAAACACATGAATGGAACCATAATCAAAGTCTCTTATCATTAAAATAACAAAGGAAATATTACAACCCAAATCTCTGACGCTTGATCTTCCTTTGGCGGGGCTGACAACGAAGCACATCTCAACAAAGCCTGTCGGAAACAGGACGAAGCTCTCTCTCTTTCAACAACTGTCTGGCTATAGTTTCCTTCCTACAAGTTCAGCAAGCTTGCTAAGGGAGAAGGAAAAATTTTATAGATGGAAGAAGGGGAGTTGGGATCCCTATAATCATGGGATAGGCCCTATCTCTAAGGAAGCTTCCATGATAGGTGGAAAACCACTTCCCATACATGGAGATCTAGAGCCAAACCACCAACCTCCTTTTAGTGACTCATTCAAGAGTTTGTTGGAATCAAACTTCCGCCATTTATTTTTAAAAAACATCCCTTATTAAGCTTAGCACGAGTGAGACACAGGGACAGAGCGCCAGTTGGCGTGCCCTCTATGGTGGATTTCCCCCATTAGCACGAGGGCTTAACTGGCTAGTTGTGCCAAGGCAAAAAGATATGTTTTTAGGGTTTTTTAGAGGAAAATTTATTTAGAGGAATGTTTGTCCTTACGCAAGGGGATGCCATGAAAGTGGTTTCAGGTCATGTCACTGCTCACAGGTCACAGGAAAATCCCTCCAATGTGCGGGACAGGGGATTTCAGGGACGGTGACAAAATGCTGTGTAACAGAGCCATATCTTAAACCAAGATACAAGGATGACAAAAAGAAAAAATTTCCTTTCTCTCATCTCCTTGACAGATATGTCCCCATGATAAAATTCATCATGAAACACTTCATTTGTGAGGGGAGGTTTTTCAGACTCTATTCCTATCATATCCGGCTCCTCATGCAGTTCACTAGAGTCAGAATGCTTCACATACCCTATTATCTCTCCCACAGAATTGAAAAAATGGCATATATTGCATAGAAGAGAGATTATGGTCATCAAATGTAGAGTATTTTCCACCACTCCCTCATCAAAATGATAGTCATGTATCCACTTGATTAAATGAACATTCCATGGTACGCCTTCATATCAAATGATATTTTTACCACCCCACCTAGTTAGCATGATCAGAATGCCCCTTCATCATCTCATCCTCCCACATATATTTCTCCATCTCAGCCTGCTGCTCATACATCATCACCAAGTCATTTTCATTCACCTCATATTGATCCTTCTTCTTCACGCTTCTATAACCCTACATCATCATCACATCATGATTCAGAGTCATCAAGTAGTGAGGAAGATATTGAGGCAACATGGGCTAGTTTGACTGAGGTTGAGCCTTTTCCAAAAACTTACCAGAGAGGCTATAGGCATGTGTTTTCTTCACTTGAAGTGAAAGGGGGCATGCCTTCTTCTTCAACGCAACAGGTAGACAAAGGCAAGGAAAAGGAAAAAGAGCCAAACATTGATGATGATTAGGGAAAACATTAGAAAAAGCATGAATTTCAGTTGTTTGACCTAGGTGAGGAAGATGAAGACAAAATTACCAGTGTAGAAATAAAAGGCAAAGAGGCAAATATTAGTGAACTTGAAACTAATATTGAGAGGGAAAAATATGTGATTGACTTCCTTGAGCAAGAAAATCAACCACTGAAAAACCAAGCAAGTAATCGATGAGGTGAAGTGTATCAAAGCACAGAGAGAGGCAGAAAAGGCTAAAGTATTGCTTGAGGAAACATTGGAAAGGTTTGGTGAACCTGATGATGAGGAGGATTAGATTCCAAGATAGAGACCAAGGACTAGAGGGCTGAAAAGAGCTCTAGCCCTTGAGAGACAAAGGGAAGCTGAGATAACAGACCAACTCACACCAAATGAACTGCTTTCCCTAGAAATAAGCAAGGACAGGGAACCATGGCTTGATAGAGCCAACCTACATTTGGATAAGTTTCTAGAGAAGTCCAAAAAGGACAATGAATTTTTGAGGACAAGGGTCAAAATTCATGCATGAAAAGAGAGAATTGCATTGGCTAAGATCAAAAGAGCGAATGCTAAAATTGAAAATTTGACCAAGGAAGGAGACAAAGAGAAGTTAGACATACTTGCTAACGTGTCACTCCATCCCTCAAGCAGTTGATGAGCAAGTTCCCTCACCATTTTGAAAAAATTTTGGCACACCTTGCACTTTTGTTCATTTCTGTGTTTTTGGGTATTTTTGCACACATAAAATTTTCCAAAGGTGCAACAACCTGAACGCTATGCTATTTTTTGGGGCCTCCAAATGAAAAATGGCCACCACCAACATGTTCATATTGATGAGGAAATAAACCCTAGCAAGTTTCAAAGTTTTTGGAGGAGAACCGGTCCATCAAAAGTGCCAAAAACCATCAATTTTTCATGTTTCTACGTCAAATTCTGCCTGGTCGCTGCGCGTTTACTAGTCTTGGGAGAACAGGTTTTTGATAGGGAAAATGAGCACCATTTTGAAAAATAGAGGTATTTTTGGAAACTAGACTCAGAGATATTTCTAATGAGCTATCATGGAGTTGTTTGGACATCGGGAAGGCACTCAAAACCAACCTTGAAAAGAGGTCATTTTTTCTACCTGGATGCTGCGCGTTTGACAGGGCGATTGCATTTCTAGTCTTCAACAATTTTTTGATTTTCACTCCAGTTTGAATTTTACCTTGGAAAATGAGGAAATTATTTATGGAAATGGTCAAGATAAATGTAAATATCATGTTTTTACTTTTATCTAGTGTAAGTACATTAGGTAATTCAATCAGTTGAGTTGTCATGAATCAGTTCATTAGAGATAGGATTGGGTCACTTTTATCATCCTATATTCTAGCTATCAGTTCAAGTTTTTGTGTAATATCTCCCTAAACTTATGGATTCGACCCCTATGGATGAGTGGAGGTGGTTTTGAGGTCTATTTAGCTCAGATATTCATAGGAGTTAAGGGTTGGCATCAATTTGAATGTTGGTGTATTGATCAAGAAACAATTTTGCCTAGATATTAATGAAAAATTGTAGCTATTTCTTTGGGATTCATGTGGTATGAATATTTGGCATAGTTTTTTCTTTGTGATCATTCGTTTGAATGTTTTGTAAGCTCATAAACCTTTTCATGTCTATATATGTTAAATTTCAAGTTGAAAGGCATAATTCATGTTTTTCATGCTCTGTTTTGGGAAAATTTTCGTAATCTCTCCATTTTCTTTAGTTTAGGAAGAACTCATCCCCTATGCTATTCCTAGCTCCTCATCTGTCTTATTCCATCTCACCAAATCACCTTCAAGTTTTGAGACTTATACCTACCTTTCCCCATCGAATGGACTGCAATTCCATCTCATTGGCCCTAATCTAGTCCCCTTGACCTAATCCTCATTCAGTGAGCCCAACCCCAATCAGAAAAAACTCCTGCATTCATACCTAGCCTAAAACCCTAATTTA